>PVIU01001997.1:0-187267 GCA_004026605.1 Ondatra zibethicus
GAGAGAGAGAGAGATTGTGTGTGTGTGTGAGAGAGAGACACTGAGTATGTGTATGTAAGAGAGGGAGAGACATTGAGTATGTGTCTCCTGTGCTCTTCCCTATGGGAGTTGATCCCCTACCAGCTGCGTGTAGTGTGTGTGTGTGTGTGTGAGAGAGAGAGAGAGAGAGAGAGAGAGAGAGAGAGAGAGAGAGAGAGATCCATCTGTCTGTGAAGCTAGGAATCTTCTAAGTCACAGCCCATGTTCCCAGCTCTGATTAAGTGGCCAGGACTTTCTTCCTGGAGGAAGCCATCATTAGAAAATATCACCTTTCCCCATTGCTCTCCTTACCCAGAGGTTAAGGGACTTCCTAGTTAAGGGACCACCTGCCATCCACCATCTCCCCAGTTTGACTTGCAATCCTGTCTGGCTTGATGCCCTCTCTGGTCCCCTGCAGATTTCAGATGCCTGACCTTTCTCCATCCTCACCCTCTATGCCCTACCATGGAGGTGTACATGGGTGTTATCTCAGTCCCTGAAATGATTGTGACCTGGTAGTTTTGGCCACTGGGCATCAGCGGGGGCAGAAGATACAGGATCACCTAACAAGGGAGGTATCTGCTTTGAGGTCCTCAGAGCTCTACGAGAGCACCCCAACATGCCTTGCCTTGGTACTCGGTCTTGAGTCCTGGGGGAGGAGGTGATATGCTTGAGTAAGTTTGGTTCTTGGCATCTATTTCACAAGGCCTCAGCAGTCTGGAAGTTATAGGATCATGGTGACGGAGGTGCATATGTTAAGGTCCTAGCAAGAAAAAGATTGTCCCTTGATAGTTCAGTTGAAAAGACTTTAACAAAGAGGCTGTCCATAAAGCTGTGTGCAAGATTAAGGAAGCCATGGAGCCAATGCAGCTAGTGATAGTAGGAAACTGTTATCACCTCTAGGCTGAAGGAGCATAAAGGGAGTCCGGGCAAGAGTTATGATCATGGATGATCTAAGCCAGTGTCACAGAGAGGCAAGGAGAGGGATCAAGTATTCCTCCCTCCCGCGCCTGTGTCTCATCCCTATGGCTACCACTAATTAAACCCAACCAGACGCTCATCTGGCTGTTGGGATTCTCATGCCCTCGACTGCCTTCCACCAGGTCTTCACACGCTATGGGAAGTGTTACACATTCAACTCAGGCCAAGATGGGCGGCCGAGGCTGAAGACCATGAAAGGCGGGACTGGCAATGGCCTGGAGATCATGCTGGACATCCAGCAAGATGAATACCTGCCTGTGTGGGGAGAGACTGGTATGTTTCCCTGCTCAGGAGCCCCCTCCCTGAACCCCTTTGGCCCCAGACTCAACTAGAGCTCCACTGTATGGCCCAGAGGCCAGACCCAGACTCTTCCCCTTTCTCCTAAGGCCTCTCCACTGCTGTCTTTGCCCCGGTGTGACTTCCCTGGCTCCCCTTCCTGGTTCAGTTACTCTCCACGGTAACCAGCCATTATCCTTTTCCGGCAGTGGCTGCCACTCACTATAAATTAACTTCCTCTCTTCCTGGGCTGCCTGCCTGTCTGGTCTCAGGGGACACAGGGGCAGAGAGATGGGGAGAAGGGAGAAAGGGTTGAGGAGAAATGGAGAGTGGCACTCCAGGAAAAATAATCTGAAACACCAAGGTACATTGCAGACACCAGGTAAGAAAAGACGTGTGCAGGATGCAGCAGTCACTGGAGCACCACGGAGCTGCTAACGCAGGAGGCTGGAAGTATGCTGGGACCCCACAGCCTCCTCCCCAAGTCCGTGCCAGGGAGGGGGAGGTGTGATGTCCCAGGCCTGGATGACTGGGGATTCAAACACTCCTGACCCACATGCCTTCATCTTTATAGACGAGACATCCTTCGAAGCAGGCATCAAAGTGCAGATCCACAGCCAGGATGAACCTCCTTTCATCGACCAGCTGGGCTTCGGCGTGGCCCCAGGCTTCCAGACTTTTGTGTCTTGCCAGGAGCAGAGGGTGAGGGGGCTGCAGGAGGCTACTTCTGGGGTTGTGCTGAGGAGTCAAGATGGGGTTCTGGGGAACTGGGAAGATGGCTCAATGGGTAGTGTTTATTATACAAGCATGAGGACTTCAACTGAGATCCCTAACACCCGTGTAAAAATCAAGGTGGTGCACACCTGTAACCCCAATTCTGGGCTGGGGGTGCAGAGAGACAGGTGGATCCTCAGGACTAGCTGGCCAATATGCCCCAGGTTCAGTAAGAGATCCTGCCTCGAAAACAATAGGTAGAGAGAAATAGAGAACCCATCCAATATCTACTTCTACTTCTGAGCTATGCATGGGGGCACAGCCATACTCATGTATACAACACACATGCACACACACACACACACACACACACACAGAGGACCAAGAATGAAAGGAATAGTCTATGAACTCTAAGACCTTTAGAGGTGCAGGAATATGACTCCTGAGTTCTGTATCTTGCCAGAGGAGTCCGTTAGGGTGAGTCAGGGAGAAGCCCCCACACTTCCCCAGCTCCCCGGCTCTCCCAGCAGCTCATCTACCTGCCCTCACCCTGGGGCACCTGCAATGCTGTCACCATGGACTCGGATTTCTTCGACTCCTACAGCATCACTGCCTGTCGCATCGATTGTGAGACACGTTACCTGGTGGAAAACTGCAACTGCCGTATGGTGCACATGCCAGGTCAGGCCCTGAGATTCTAAACACAGTCCTGGCTATCTCAGGCTGCATGGCCCCTCGTCTGTGTCCCATCTGTATTGGCCTCCCTAACCCTGGTCCCAGATCACTCCATTTTTTTTTTTAATCTTTCTGGCTCCTGTCTCTCAGTTCCAACCTATGTCTACAGGAAGGATGGACTGTCCGAGTAGGTGACTTCCAGGGTAGCAGGGGTGGCTAGTCCTGCTGACCCACTTTCCTCCTTACACAGTGCCATGCCACCACAAGACCCCTTTAATCTCCACCTGTCCCACCATCTTCTCTCCTTTGTAGGAGATGCCCCATACTGCACTCCAGAGCAGTACAAGGAATGTGCAGATCCTGCCCTGGGTGAGCACCTCTGACCTGGGACACTTAGAGGGAGGGAAGAAAGTGTTGTCTGCCTCATGCACAGGGGACTGAGGTCAAGGGTGAACTCCTGCTGCACCTCTAAATGCTGAGAACTGCACCAGCAAAGGTCCCTGTGGAGAATTCATAAGGGTCTCTGGGGAGGGCCTTCACCCTCTTTCAGCCTCAGATGGTTGGTTCTTGAGAACCCTGAGGGAAATCACATAAGATGAAATATATCTGCAGGGAGGCTGGGTGAAGATCAACTAAGGGTAGACACAGGGCTGAGGCGAAAGAGAAGGGATCCCAGGGATCCCAGGGATCCTCTGGGCAGGGCCAGGATGTCCATATTGGGAAGGTGCTGGCAGAAGGACACCACTCAACTAGTGCCTCTTGCATGGGCACAGACTTCCTAGTGGAGAAAGACCAGGAATATTGCGTGTGTGAAATGCCCTGCAACCTGACACGCTATGGCAAGGAGCTGTCCATGGTCAAGATTCCCAGCAAAGCCTCAGCCAAGTACCTGGCCAAGAAGTTCAACAAATCTGAGCAGTATATAGGGTAAGGACTCCTATGCAGGGCAGGGCCCTTGTGCAAGGCCTGGAGAGGGATGAGAACTTGAGTCTCACAGGCACAAGGGAGCTGAGAGAATTCACGCACGGCCCAAGAGGCAACCAAAGAGTGTGGGTTGTGGGGGGAGATCAAGCAGGCATAAGTGAGGCAAGTACTCCTCCCCCACTCCTCGCTACATCTTCCCTGCTGTAACTGGGATCACCTCCCACTGCCAGCATGCAATGTGTCTTTTCATACATGCCATTTAATTCCATCCCCGCAGCACCTCTAGAAGGCAGGATCTCATCTAGGAATATGGAAACAACCCCAGAGAAGTTAACATGTTAAGATCGCATGTCTGGTGAGGGGCAGAGATATGACTTGAACCTAGCTCTCCTCCTCTCCCCCTTGCACAGGGAGAACATCCTGGTACTGGACATTTTCTTTGAAGTCCTCAACTATGAGACCATTGAGCAGAAAAAGGCCTATGAGATCGCAGGGCTCTTGGGTAAGCTTGTGAGCAGAACCAGTCCTCTCCTGTGCCTAGGACATGACACCCCCCTTCCTACCCCGATTCCCAGGGTCTTTCCCTAAGCCCTCTAGTGTGGCATGAAGTGAAGCAAAGTGGCAGGGCCTTCTCTTAGGACAAAGTAGAAAAGACAAGCAAGCAGGTCAGAGAAAGGGGCTGAGAGACAGGAGCGGAAACTTTCACGTCCTTGGAAGTGGACCGGATGCTAAGCAAGTAGTACATTTTGTAAAGAATTTGTTTTCTGTGAGTTCGAGGCCAGACTGATCTATAAGAGCTAGTTCTGGGACAGACACCGAAGCTACAGAGAAACCCTGTCTTGAAAAAAAAAAAAGAATTTATTTGGAAAAGTAGGAAAATACAGAAAAGCATAGAGAATAAAAATTCTGCCAGAGTCTGGTTTTCTGACCCTTGTGTCTCAATATACAAATCTCTGTGAACATGGCTGGCCTGCCCCAGTCCTACTGAGTCTTATCACCTCTCTGCTCTCAGTGTCCTGAGCCTACTAACTTCTCCAACCTAACCCTGCAGGTGACATCGGGGGCCAGATGGGGCTGTTCATCGGGGCCAGCATCCTCACAGTGCTGGAACTCTTTGACTATGCCTATGAGGTAAGGGGGGGCAGAGCTGGGCAGGGCCACACAGGGTTGGGGGTTCCAGTCCACCCAACCTGCCCGACGTCTCCCAGGTCATTAAGCACCGGTTGTGTAGACGAGGGAAATGCCAGAAGGAGGCCAAGAGGAGCAGCGCAGATAAGGGTGTGGCACTCAGCCTGGACGACGTCAAAAGACACGTGAGGGAGCAAGGCACGGGGTGTCCTCTGGCCTGCCCCTTCCCCCAAAGCCTCACATCAGCCCTGTCTCCACGCCACCGCCACCTGTTTACCTGCAGCCCTTTCTGTAACCTGTCCCTGTCTCATTTCCCTCCGCTAGAATCCCTGCGAGAGCCTCCGGGGACATCCTGCCGGAATGACATACGCTGCCAACATCCTACCTCACCATCCCGCCCGAGGCACATTTGAGGACTTTACCTGCTAAGCCCCTGCAGGCCACTGTACCAAAGGCCTAGGTGGGGAGGGCTAGAAGAACAAGGGGCCCCCAACTGCCCCCATCAACCCTGGGGACTCAACTGCGCTCCTATGCAGCGGTTCCCTCGTCTGGTGAGAAAGGTCTTCACTGTAGTCCTCTCCCTGCCTCCATCCCATTTTTTTTTTATTTTAACAAAGTTAAACTAATATAAAACGAGAAAGAGAGAGATCCGGCAGAGGCCTCAGGCTGCCCCTTTGCTCCATGCTGCCTCCCCTAGCTCCGAGCTGAATTCTGTCTGTCTGGCTATCTGTCATCTGAGTGTTCGCCTACATTCTGCTGCCACCAGTCACCAAAGCCCCCTCCTAGTGAGGGGTGGAGGGGATCTCTAGAGTCTGAAATTTGACCCCAACCAGAGAATGTACCTTAAGAGAGAGCACTAGTGAGGGGGCTTCCCTAGCCTTAAGAGACTCTCAGCCCACTGACTCCCCACAAGCTCCGGTCTCCAGGTAAGAACTAAACGCCCAGTTCTGCTCCTTCAATCATATGGAATCATGGGGGCACAGGATTTCCTGAAGTAGAGTGAGGGCTCCATGTGGCCCTGGTGCTGTAGGCCACATCCCAGTAAGTCACCTCCACCTCCAAGCAGCTGGAGAGAAATTTTCAGAGGCAGCCCTCTTCTCTATCTGATAAAGGACCTGGCTGGTTCGCTTCCAGCTCAGGGAGCAGGGTCCTGGAGCCTGACCTCCCCGGCTTCTCTCTCAGAGGCCTTTGCAGAGGGCCACATCCATAAATTTTCTTATGGAACGCTCCTCTTCCCCAGCTTCATTTGCTTCTCCTGGCAATCTCGTCTGCATTTTCTATTTCTATATGATACAGACTCTATATTGCTATATCTCTGTATATACTTTCCTCTCACCCTGTTTGTCTCCACCCCATCCCCTCTTGTCTCTGAGAATCATCCTCCCACCCCGAATTCTCCTCATTCCGCCCCACCCCTGTCTCTGAATGCCTTTGCCTGTATAAAGAGTTGGACTCCCCCCGCCCCTGGTGTCTGTACTGTGTACACACATCCTTTTGAGAAGCACAAGGAGACGACACGCGCATTGTAACCTTCGCACTGTCTCGGTGGTGACATAAAGGAAGCTGTGAATTACAAGCTCTGCCTCTTTCTGGCCTCACCCTTAGCACCCGCAACTGGGGCACCCTCTGCCCTCCCCACAGCCTTAACATACCCTCTTACTAGCTCTATCTATCCCAATGCCCTTACTGTGGCTGACCGTGGCCTTCCCAGGGAAGGGATTGCTGCAGAGGTGACACCTACCCAGGAATGGAGCTATGCTGGACACTAAGCCAAGAGTGTTAGAGACAGAGGGAGCTGGGAATTGGTGACTCTTGCACCTGGGGCAGTGGGTACCCACAGACAGAAGCTGAAGTCCTCATTCAGTGGCCTTTCCCTTCTCTGGGTACCCAGTGCCCCTTCCTCAATTTGATGACCAGGTCCACCGCTTGCATTTTCTGGTGAGGAAAAAGACAAGCCTAGAGAGGGAGTTGAAAGCTCTGCTGTTGGATGTATGTCCCTACCTTAAGGGGCCACAAGTAGAAGTAGAGGGCATCCCCACCCCTACCAGACACTCTTCCCAGGCCAGAGACTCAACCCTTTTCCAGGCCTTCTCTGCCCCCCACTGTCTCCTGGTCTCTAATCCCAAAACAGGAGTTGTGGGCAGATCACCTGTGTGTGTTGGCCTGGAGCCAGAGAGAGAGGTACAGCATCTTTGAGAACTCTTGGTTCCCAAGATTTCTTTAGCCATCAGACCTCCCCCGAAGGAAGCAGGGCAAAGCTAAGAAGTGTGCCCTGGCTGGGGGACGGCAGGCAGGGCTCCGGGTGCCGCATGTCTCTGGTCTAATAAACTGGGTTCCAACCAACCATCTCCTCTCCAGCGTCGTTCTTCTTTTTTTTTTTTTTTTTTTTTGGTTTTTTGAGACAGGGTTTCTCTGCAACTTTGGAGCATGGGGGACTAGCTTTTGTAGGCCAGGCAGGCCTCGAACTCACAGAGATCCACCTGCCTCTGCCTCCTGAGTGCTGGGATTAAAGGCGTGCGCCACCACCGCAGGCCCAGCATCGTTCTTTTAGGTTGAAGAGTTTATAGGTATTACCACTAGAGTGGAGCTTGCCATGAGGGTCACACTGACTAGGGTAAGGAAATGGGAGCTGCAGTGAGGTGTGGTAGTTACACTTGTAATTCCAGCACCTGGGAGACGGAAGCAGCTATCGTCCCTCACACAGTTTACTAGGCTGGTCTACATGAAAGCCCACATAATCTGATTAGGTAAACATTGATCCTCTTGGAAAACGACAGGTTCAGGGATAGTTTGAATCACTGGGCAATGGAAGAGCAATGTAATCAAAGGCAACAGATTTTCAGGAATCTGGCGAGGATTCAACGTAAAAATTCATTAAATTACAGCCTGAGATGAAGGATGAAGTTCCCGCGTCGGGGTGTTGTTATTGAGCCATTATCTGTGAAATGGGACCCAGACTACCAACCAGGAGACCGGAATCTAGAAAGGCTTTTCTTTTAATTTGCTGATTTGTCTTTGCAAAGACATTTACCTCCTTTGAGTTCAGCTTTTCCGTTTGTAAAACGAATGAACAGCACGTTTCTCTGTCTTGAGTACCCGGAGTCCGAGTAGTAGGAGAATGGAAAGCAAACAGAATTCACTGTGCGAGGTGAAGCAGTCACTCCAGCCTGCGGGGTGGGCTGGTCTCCTTCCAACGCCTCGTCGTCCTCCGCCCGCCTGGGGGCGCCCGCTCCCGTTACCTCTCTATCCACACATCGCTTCTCTATGGTGCTCCCTTCTGGACCGGGAAGGCGGGAGGGAGTGGTCAGCACGCCTTTTCCGCTAGTGGCCCCCTCTAGCCCGTAGTCTCGCTGCCCCGAGCGCCCGTGCCCGCCGGCGGGCCGGGCCCACAAACAGCCCAGGCGCTCGGGGGGCGCGCGGGGGGCGGGGGGAGTTCCGGTTCCGGTTCTTTGTGCAGCTGCAGCGGCGGCTCCGGGAAGATGGCGGCCCGGGCGGGTTTCCAGTCTGTGGCTCCTAGCGGCGGCGCCGGAGCCTCAGGAGGGGCGGGCGTGGCGGCTGCTCTGGGCCCGGGCGGAACTCCCGGGCCTCCCGTGCGAATGGGCCCGGCGCCGGGTCAAGGGCTGTACCGCTCCCCGATGCCCGGGGCGGCCTATCCGGTGAGTGGGCAGGAGGAGGGGCGCGTGGGCCGGGGGCGGGGCCGAGCGAGGGCGGAGGACGGATGGGGTGAGGGAGAAGTGGGAGGGACTCCCTTGGGATGGGTTCGGGTCTTGGGTGGAGGTGGGGGAAGCAATGCGGAGGAAGTGAGTGGGGGGGGGGGGGTTAGCATCCTCACCTGCTCCCAGCGGCATTGTTTCCTTCTGAGGAGTGAGTGTGGAACCAGGGTGGATGAAGTGACCCCTGGGATGGGCATGAAGTGCAGAGGGGAATGGGCGGCTCCAGCATCCAGAGAACACCCAAGTTAGAGCTGCAAATTGAGGTCAGCTTCAGAGGAGACAGCAGCTAGTAAAGATGTCTGGTGTGTCAGATACAACATAGACCAGAAAACTTGAGTACAATCTGGTTTTTAGACCCTATATTCAATGAAATCGCTACTAGGCCTGAAGAAGGTCCAGTTACATTTTAGAGAGGCAGAAAGCTGTGTGGTTGTCCTCCACCCAGCCATGTTCCATCTCAAAAATTCCGGCTTCCGTCACTTCTCAGTGGTGTCAAGGAAAGGTATGACATCTCTGGGTCCTCTCCCTTCTGTAGAGACCAGGTATGCTGCCAGGCAGCCGAATGACACCTCAGGGACCTTCCATGGGACCTCCTGGCTATGGGGGGAACCCTTCAGTCCGACCTGGCCTGGCCCAGTCAGGGATGGACCAGTCCCGCAAGAGACCTGCACCTCAACAGATCCAGCAGGTCCAGCAGCAGGCGGTCCAGAATCGAAATCACAAGTAAGATGACCCCCGGGGTGAAGGAGAGAAGCTAACGGGAGGGGCAGGCGGTGGGAGTACTAAACCAGGAAGTGGTGGTGCTATGTCACCGTATGAAGGCTTCCTGGCATCCTGGTGGAGGTGGTGATGGAGTTGTTGATGATAATGGCACAGTGCCTGAAACGAAAGTGATGACAGCCTAGCTCATGTTCTTACTGGTTCTGTCCCACCCTGATAACAGTATTTATTCTGAACAGTGCAAAGAAAAAGAAGATGGCTGACAAAATCCTACCTCAAAGGGTGAGTGCAGGCTCTAGAGGTCTTCTGGAAGGTATAGTGACTGAGAATACAGGTGGTCAGCTCTAGGGCCCAATCATATCTTTCTGTTCCTAAGATTCGGGAATTGGTACCAGAATCACAGGCCTATATGGATCTCCTGGCTTTTGAAAGGAAACTGGACCAGACTATTATGAGAAAACGGCTAGATATCCAGGAGGCCTTGAAACGTCCCATCAAGGTAACACAGCAAAGCAGAAGCAGAGGGTCAAGGGAGGGAACAGGAACCTTCACCAGGCTTGGGATGAAAAATCAAAGGCACAGCACAGCCCTCCTTGGCATTTAAATTGCATCTTTCCCTTCCGCCTACAAACCAGGAATTACATTAGGAGCATAAGAGTAGAACAGCTGGCGGGGGGGCGGGGGAGCTTTCGGCATCTCTTGCACCAGAAATATACCCTGTTGATGTTTTTGCTATATCTGCTTGCTGCCCTGGGAACCTGACACTGGTTTTCTCACCTGGTGTCCCAGCATATTCATTTGTACTCAGGCTCAGGGCCTGCGCTCTTCTAAGTGCAGTCTTCACCCACCTAAGTAAGCCAGCCTAGGAGACCTTTGTCTTTAACATCAAACTCTGAAGCCCACCGTCAATACTTTTTCTGCCTTCCTCAGCAAAAACGGAAGCTGCGAATTTTCATTTCTAATACTTTCAATCCGGCTAAGTCAGATGCTGAAGATGGGGAAGGGACGGTGGCTTCCTGGGAGCTTCGGGTAGAAGGACGGCTCCTGGAGGACGTGAGTTCAAGGTCTACTGTCCTTGGTGTCGCTGGGTGGGAGCTGCTGGGAATGAGCGGTGTTGTGTGGTCAGCAGGAAGCCTGACTGGTGCTCACAGCTCCTGTTGGGAGCTTCCGGAAAGGGGGAGGGGGACTGTGTTCCCAGCACACAAAGACAATGGTCCTTTGTGTCTGCTCCCACAGCTTCACTGGTATCAAATGGAAGCCATTATGTCCTGGGATCTGGGTTGTTGTTTACTTTGTTTTAGTGATGCTAGTCTTTGGATTTAGCAGCATCTGCAGATCATTTCAGTAGTCCTCATCCCCAGCTCCAATGCTAACTAAGTCTGTACTTAGTTAGCATTGGAGGCCATGTTCCTCTCAAATCCTTGAGGTTATTTCTGTCTTCCCAGCTTTCATTGGAGATACCACAGTTTAAGTATGCTAGAATTTCCCTAAGGCTTGGCTCTTGGTTGCTCCAAGGGGAGTATCAGATCGGCAAGAGCCCCCACACTTCCCACCCTGCCCCTCCTTGGGGAGGCTCCTTTTTCACTCATCCCCTTGCTCTCTAGCACTATTTTTAACCGTGTGCAGGTGAGCTCATTTGAATGCATTTTTGCAGGAGAACCAGAGCCTCTTCTGCGTAGGTCCAGTCTGCTGTCAAGTCTTCTGTCCAGATAAAGCCAATTTTTCTTCTACTGCTTTCTGCCTTTGGGTCTCTTCCCTCTACCGCTGGGCTTTTCTCTGTTCAAAAGTGCTTTGTTGTGTTAGCTGTCTGGGGTAACAGTGGGAAGTCAGAGGCCCTGTTGTTGTCGCACAGTCCTGCTGCCACCAGGGCTGACTTCATGGCCACCTTCAGAAGATATTTTCGAGAGTTTTTTCCCCATTAGGATTAGAAATTCCTTTTTAAAGAACATTGTCTTGGGGAGTTCTTTCTGGCTTTTTCTAACATGATCTCCTCCATATCTTTTCTAGTCAGCCTTGTCCAAATACGATGCCACCAAGCAAAAGAGAAAGTTCTCGTCCTTTTTTAAGTCCTTGGTGATCGAACTGGACAAAGACCTCTATGGGCCAGACAACCATCTGGTAGAAGTGAGTAGTTCTGCTTTCCAGGCTTTAATCGTGGGGGGGCAGGGGGGCAAACTTGAACAGCTATGGAAAGAGGGAGGAATAAAGGATTGGTCCAGGTGTGTATTTCCACCTTTGCAGTTTGCATATTGACCTCTAGGTGGCGCTAGCTGTACTTAGTTGGGACCCAAGATCTCTTGCAATCTGACTTGACCCACCTGACCACTGCCCCCAAAGAAAATTCTGATGGAGTTCTCTTACACTTCCGGCTATCTCTGCATCTTGCTTATAAGTATTGGTGGGCTGTAGTTACTGACACATTGTATGTTCCTGATAGCTGTTGTTGTAGTTAGCAGGTGGACTGATAGAATACTCGTGTTTGTCTAGGTTATAGCTCCAGCTCTTCCTTTAGATTTATATTTTAGATAACCAGTGATTCTTTATAACACCTCCTTGTACAGTGTTTTGAAGATGTTAGTAACAGTATTTGGGACACAAACCCCATACAGTCCAGTGTTCCATGTGAACTTAACCTGCCCCTTTCTTTACCACTGTAGCTGCAGCCCCTTAATCTCAACCACTAAGAGACATGGGAAGGTCTCTGCCATCTAAGAAGGGAAGTAAGTCATAGAGGCGATAGAAATCTGTGAAGACATTTGATTTTATAGCTGTAGAGTGTGGTGGCTGAGACACAGCAGAGCTCACATCTCGGGTCCATTATCGACCTCACGGGCTTCCTCCCTCCAGGTAGCACTTTCCTCACTGTAGGGTTAGTCACACTTGTCTTCAGGGGCATTTGGGGATTAATGATAATCCAGGTAAATGTTACAGACTCAATATATCACCCTCAGAAAATTGAAGCTACCTTAGGTTTCTGTTCCTTTATATTGTCCATTTAGTGGGTAAAATTATCACTGGAAATTCGAGCCATTTTAAATGCAGTTATCCCACAGTTAGAACTGAAAGGTTCTGCTTACACAGACAGTAATGCGGAAGCCATGTGCATCTTTAGAGATGCCTCATGCTGTTGCTCTTCCCTAGTACCGTCAGTAATGAAAGTTGAATGTTCAGTCATTACAGAAGCTCTTCCTCTGGGAGAGCACCCCTGACACCTTCCTCTCTCTAGTGGCACAGGACCGCCACTACCCAGGAGACTGATGGCTTCCAGGTGAAGCGGCCAGGAGACGTGAATGTGCGTTGTACTGTTCTCCTGATGCTGGATTACCAGGTATTTGGAGCTGGGAAGGGCCCAGCTCTCATAGCCACCCCCGCGAGAGTCTGACTTGGGAGGGTTTAAGGCTGCTCATGAGTGCTTTGCCTCCGTAAGACACTAAGAAAGACATTTTTCTTTGTTGTTTGAGTTCTGTAACTTTGCTGCCCAGATTTACTAATGTTTGTTAGATTGAATGTGTTGGCATGCTAAACACCCCAAAATGTACATGGAACCAGCTCATTAGCTTCATCTATCCTCTTTGGTTCTTTGCAGCCCCCCCAGTTTAAATTAGACCCTCGTCTGGCTCGGCTCTTGGGCATCCATACCCAGACACGTCCAGTGATCATCCAGGCGCTGTGGCAATATATTAAAACACATAAGCTCCAGGACCCTCACGAGCGAGAGTTTGTCATCTGTGACAAGTACCTCCAGCAGGTATATAAAGGCACATTCTATTTCGAGGGTCTAGTTGCATTGAAAGCACCAATCTGTAGCCACCTCTCTCTCTCACACAGATCTTTGAATCTCAGCGAATGAAGTTTTCAGAGATCCCTCAGCGGCTCCATGCCTTGCTTATGCCACCAGAACCTATCATCATCAATCACGTCATCAGGTGAGGCTGTGGTGACTGGAGCCACCTTGGACCAGCTTGCACAGCCAGTTGTCAGACTGCTAGGGGTCTTGTTCAACACAGCTGTTACTTAGATTTAAGTTACATAAGCTCACTGTTACATTAAAAGTGGGAGTGATACGAACTCCTCCTGTTCTCCTGATGCTGGATTACCTGCTTTTGCCTGCTGTCCTGTTAACCTTTGCAGATTTATGCCCTGGATTACTGTGTCTGGTGTGGTTGCATGCTTTTCTCCTTGGTTAACATTGGAATGTTAGTAGTGGCTGGAAATCAGCCAGCACCATCATAGTAGAGCCCTGATGCCCCTTGGAGACTTGATTACCAGCCTGTCATTATGGGAGGAATCAGTGAGCATCTTTTTAGGAAATTGGAGCCTCCAGATGATGCTTGCTTTTATTTATTTATTTATTTACTTATTTTTCTTAATTTGGGCAATAGAGAGCCAGGCATCTCTAGACAGTAGCCCTGTCAACAGATCAGCTCCTTGTTTTCAGCTTTTGTTCATGTCACACTGGGCCTGTTGTTCCTTGGTCCCTAGTTCTCACGCTGTAGCCACTCTACAGCCTCTATTGTACATCGTGTACACAGAAGCTGGACTCCTTTTCTTCTTTGTTTTTGAGACATGGTTTCTCTGTGTGGCTGTCCTGGAACTTGTTCCATAAACTAGGCTGGCCTCGATCTCAGAGATCTGCCTGCCTCTGCCCACCAAGGGCTGGGATTAAAGGCACGCACCACCACTGCCCAGTTTGGACTCCTGTTTTTGTTTTTTTTTTAAATATTTATTTATTTATTATGTATTCTGTCTGTGTGTATGTCTGCAGGCCAGAAGAGGGCACCAGACCTCATTACAGATGGTTGTGAGCCACCATGTGGTTGCCGGGAATTGAACTCAGGACCTTTGGAAGGGCAGGCAATGCTCTTAACCACTGAGCCATCTCTCCAGCCCATGGATTCCTGTTTTTAAACTTTTCCAAAATACCTTTAGAGCCATTTGAATTTTTCCATTGACTCTCTAAAAACCAAACTCAGACAGGCAAGATGCAACAGAAGCTGGGCAGTGGTGGCGCACACCTTTAATCCCAGCACTCAGGAGGCAGAGGCAGGCGGATCTCTGTGAGTTTGAGGCCAGCCTGGTCTATAAGAGCTAGTTCCAGGACAGGCTCCAAAGCTACAGAGAAACCCTGTCTTGGGGGGGGGGGCGGGAGATGCCACAACAGGTTAAAGGTGCTGGCTGTCTGGCCTAATGACCTGACATCAGTCCCTGGAACCCATGTGATAGAAGGAGAGAACCTACTTCCGCAGATTGTCCTCTCCTACATTGTGTGCACAGGTGCTGCACTCTCACAGAATAAGTAAACAGAAACAAATTTAGTGAGTTACAATTTGTGTATTATAAATTATACCTATTTAAAGTGCAGACTTTTGGAGGTGCATACAGCTCTCAGAAGGAGGATGTAGAACACCTCCGCTGTACCTTTTGTAGTCTCTTTCTTTTCCCTTCATCCCTGGCTGGACCATCTTTTTGACCTTTGGCAAGTAGGTCTCAGAAAAAAAGCCCTTTACTGGAGCCTGTTGTTTTCCTCTCCAGTGTTGACCCAAATGACCAGAAAAAGACAGCTTGTTATGACATTGATGTGGAAGTAGATGACACTTTGAAGACCCAGATGAATTCTTTTCTGCTGTCGACGGCCAGCCAGCAGGAGATTGCTACTCTAGACAACAAGGTAGGGTCTCTGTCCCATCCCTCACTCATACCTTCTAGCTACCTTTTAGTTCTTGGTTTTAACTAAGAATATATTGATACCCAGAACCAGTGTCTGTCAGGCTCTGCCCTGTTTGGTGGTCAATGGAAGCGAGCTCCCATACGTGCATTTGATTCTGACTGTTAGATGGTTTTGTTTTAGTTTTCAGTATTTTGAGTCAATCTCTCCCTTGTAGGCTAGGCTGGCCTCAGACTCATGATGATTTTGCTATGCCATGTTCCACAGCACTGGGGTTACAGAGAGAAACCACTGTGCCCTGTTTGGGCAATACCTTTTAGTATCCTTGAGCCTCAGTTTCTGATCTCTGAAATGAAGGCTATATATAATACCTACTTTTATGTGGTTGCTCTGTGCATGGAATGAGACCATATTTTTAGAGAATTGAGCCTGTACCTAGCACATAAAAGGCAGCAGTGATAGCTCACACTGCTGATATGTTGCCTCCATCGTTACCATTACCACTGTAGGCAAAGCCAAAGTGCCTTGTAAACACCAGAGATAATGTAGGGGCTCTCATGGGAGAATAGACACCTCAGCTAAATTCTGAAGGATGAAGTGGAAGTTAACAGACGGGGAGGAAGCAGAGTAGTGTTTGGGGCGTGGAAGGCAGAGGACAGTCCTGGGAGATAGAATAAGGTATGTAAACATCCAAAGAGGAGAGTGAGCCTGGTGTGTTCCAAGAAGTACAAGCAAGCCAGGCATGGTGGTTCACCCTGAGATCCTAGCATTTGGAGTTTGAAGCAGGAGGCACTACAGATTCAGGGCCTGTCATGTGTGCATAATGAATTCAGGCCATGGGATTACAGAACCTCAGAACCAGCAAAGGCAGATGTGCAGAGCTTTCATGCATCATATGTCACACTGGACATGGCACGAGGTGCCTGCCAGGTGCAGTGTTCAGGGAGAGGAGCCTGCTAGGGAAGTAGGAGCCTGCTCATAAAGCTTTGATCTGGGGAGAACTTGTGTATACTTTCTGCAGGTGAGACAAGGGGCCTGTTAGACGCTTTCACCACGGGGGCACTAATGCTTTTTGTGTTAGTGGAGAGGTGGAGGGAGTTGAAGAGGGGCAGCTCCGGAACAAGTCCAGTTCGAAGGCGAGACATAGTCTGTGTGGACATGTCAGGGTCCTGAAGTAAAGACATAGTCTGTGTGGGACATGTCAGGATCTGAAGTAAAGACAGTTTGTGTGGGACATGTCAGGGTGCTGAAGTAAAGACATAGTCTGTGTGGGACATGTCAGGATCTGAAGTAAAGACATAGTCTGTGTGGGACATGTCAGGATCTGAAGTAAAGACATAGTCTGTGTGGGACATGTCAGGGTCCTGAAGTAAAGACATAGTCTGTGTGGGACATGTCAGGATCTGAAGTAAAGACATAGTCTGTGTGGGACATGTCAGGGTCCTGAAGTAAAGACATAGTCTGTGTGGGACATGTCAGGATCTGAAGTAAAGACATAGTCTGTGTGGGACATGTCAGGGTCCTGAAGTAAAGGCTCAGAAGGGAGGGTAGAGTTAGGGTTTGAGAGTCAAAGTAAAATGAAGGAATGTAGCCCCCGTTTGGGTGGGGCTAAGAGAGAAGGCCTGACTTGGGTGAGGAGGAGTCTCCACTAAGATCTGGAAGAGGGAGAAGAGAGATTACGGGGAGGGTAACCAGTTTTGTTGGAGAGATTTCCATTTAGTGTGTCTTGAGATGCCAAGAAAGCATGGGATTTGTTGGAACGTGGCGAATGGATTCTGGACTGCCAGTGGTTAAGTCTTCACAGTTTGTAGTGGTACAGGCTGAAGGATAACTTCCCTTACATGGATAGAGGAGCAGAAGCCGAGGGCGAGGGCAGTAGGAGTGCTTGTACCCAGGACTCTGGGCACTGGCCCTGCAGCTGGGGTGGGCGCAGCTATAGCCATGTCAGCCTGGGTCTGCTTTTAGCTTAGAGTTTTCCTGTCTTGAAAATGGACCGTCCTTCTTCCCTTCAGATCCATGAGACAATAGAAACTATCAACCAGCTGAAGACCCAGCGAGAGTTCATGCTGAGCTTTGCCCGAGACCCTCAGGGTTTCATCAATGATTGGCTTCAGTCCCAGTGCCGGGACCTCAAGGTAAAGAGCCTGAGAAGATACAGAGGGACTTTGGGAGTACAGCACCGCCTGAAGAAGTAAGGAACCACATTCTTTTAGCACATCCCACGGTCCAGTTTACAGTTGAGACGGGAAATCACGGCAGAACCATCAGACATATAGTTAGTACTTTCTAAGTATTGTCTCTTGATTCCGGGCTGTTGGACTAGAGCTGAAGATCTAGGCTCTGCTCTCCCATAGATGTGTTTGATTTGGAAAAAAAAATAGGCTACTGTTAATAAAATGTAGTGAACCATGGCCAAACTAACTGGAACTAGTAAGGTCGTTCAAAAGAAAGGGTAGTAGATGAAGCGAGAGTTGCTGAGGAAAGCATGGAAAATGGAGTTGAAGATGCTTCCTAAAGAAGAGCATCATAAGATCAGGTTGGAGAATGTGCCCAGGCAACATGCCTTGGGTTCTTGCCTTGCTGTGACTGCTGTGACCAATGCAGTTTTCAGCAGAGGAGCACCAGAAAGGGCCTGGACCTGGTGGTGACTTAATGGTAGTTTGGAGCGTTGTCTTTGTCTGCTGGGACTTTTGAAGAAACCTACCCAAACTGGGTACCTTAAGCAATGGGAATTTGTTCCCAGTGGTGGAGACTGGAAGTCAGCAGGGCTGTTCCTGTGTGCTCTGCTAGCTTCTGGACCCCACAGGTGTCCCTCAGTTTAGGCTTGACATTCTTGATGTGTCGTCAGTCACATCGTGTCTGTATGCGTCTGTCTCTGCCTCTACATCTCCTCTGGCTAGGGCCAGTCCCAATGGCTCCTCTTACCTTACTCATCTGCAAAGACCCTATTTCCATGTCAGGGCACTTCCCAGGAACTGGGGAATTAGAAGTTCAGCATCTTTGCAGGGGTGGCAAGGGACACAATTCAACTAAGAGCAGATGTGGAAGCAGGGATCACGTTCGTTCTCTCCTCCCCCTTTTCTCTCAGACTATGACTGATGTGGTGGGTAACCCAGAAGAAGAGCGCCGTGCTGAGTTCTACTTCCAGCCTTGGGCTCAGGAGGCTGTGTGCCGATACTTCTACTCTAAGGTTGGTGCTGTGCCTGGGTACAGTAGGCAGATGACAGGCAGGAGTCCCTTTGGTTTTTCGACAGAGGGTTTCTCTGTAGCTTTGGAGCCTGTCCTGGAACTAGCTCTTGTAGACCAGGCTGACCTCAGACTCACAGAGATCCGCCTGCCTCTGCCTCCCGAGTGCTGGGATTGAAGGCGTGCACCACCCAGTGAAGCGTCTGTACCTTTGGTGCGACTCAGAGGTATTAGGTGCTGGTTTTCAATGTCTCAGGCTCCACTCCTGTTTTCTCTTCAGGTGCAACAGAGGCGGCAAGAATTAGAGCAAGCCCTAGGAATCCGGAATACATAGTAGAGCCCTCACTGGCTGCACCGATTCTGTTTGGGCCCTGTGCTGCTGCCTCAGCGTCCCTGTGCTGGTCTTGCTCAAGACATTCCAGGAGATGCTGTTGGTTCAAGGACAGCATCACAATGAAGAGGGTGTCACATTTCTGTTTCACAGGCACCTATTATCCTCTTCTTCACCCCAGCCTTCCCCTCACCCTCTCCCCACAAAGTTCCCATGTGCCTCTACCTCCCTACCCCACCCCTGGTCTACACAGGACCTCTAGATAGTGTTAGAGAACCCATAGTGGTGATCAATGCTCTGAAATGACTGGGGCCTCTTGAGGCCAGGTGGTCTTCAGGGAGACCAGCTACACTGATCCTGCCTTTGTGAGGAGACCCAGGAGTTGGGAGCTGTCCCCTCCTCTGAGACTCAGGCCTAGGGCACTCTGTAAGCTAGTTGACCTTAACCCTCCTGGTGACCCACCTTCCTCCCTCCCCTCCACAGGTTGGAGCAAATTCTCCCTTTATTCCTTGCTCTCTGGCACTAAAGGAGCCCAGGCTCTTGGGCTTCACTGAGCGCCATGTCAGTCCCTGCCCCCTGGACTGACCTGCTGTCTCAGTGCTGTCTGACCCCTTAGTGGGTCCATGTCAGTATTGGAGTGTGTTTTGAACTGTTGCTCCCTCCCGCACACTCCCATAGCCACCCGTTATAGGATTTCCCCACATCTGCCCTAACCCATGGCATTTGAGAGGGGAGTCTTGCCTTTCCCTGTCAGAGCCCCAGGGACCGAAGCTGGGGTGCTGTCGTTCCCAGCAGAGGCTGTTCCTTCCTGCTGTTGGATGAGTGGCTTTGTTCATTCCCTCCTCCCTGCCCTTCCTTAATGGAGAAACAGGCCTAAAATCAAACGGGTATAGCCCTAGGCCATTCCTGTCTTCCTGTCCCTTGTCTGCCCAGTTGAAACCCGCTGCTGGTTTCTAGGGCACTGAGGAGTAAACGCGCCTAGGGCTGGAGCATAGGTCTGAAATGGGTTTGTGACTCCCCACCCCCTGCCCTCAAAGCTTCAGACCCCTCAGGTAGCAGCAGGAAGGTGGGATCCTGGCCCCTTGGAACAGGTGGTTTTGCATCTTTCCAGGGGAGCCTCAGGTTCTTCCAGGTTTTATCGCCCGGAGTTAGCATATCCCAGGCTCGCAGACAACACTGCAGGGTGGGAGACAGCTGGGCACGGATTCCGTTGAGCATGGGCTCTGAACTCAGAACTGACAAAGCCCCTGCTTTCCCACTCCACCTCAGGCTTCTGCGAGCAGTGTTCCTGCTCCCTTTCCCTGCCTGTCTGTACTGGGACAGCAGTTTTCTCTCCCACTTCCCCTTGTCCTCTACCCCTCTCCTTGGAAGGTTCTCCCCACAGTGACACTGGACAACCCTGGGGCAGCTGAGCCCCAGCCTGGCTCCTGGCTAGAAGCGTCATGAGCGCTCCTGCAGTGTCCCTGTTGATGACTGTTTAGTAACTGAGTTGGGGGGGTTTGTTTGTTTGTTTGTTTTTTCATGGACCAAAATTTTTTTTGTATTGTCTCCTTATTGATGTCATCCAGTTTTAATAAAAGTCTCTTCTGAAGAAGGCCTCCTTTAGTCTGTCTGGGGTTGCTGCTGTCTGTGGGGTTTCTGTAGAACCATCTTCCCTACCCAATGCCCTCACTTGATAGATGTCAGTTGTGCTAGGCTCTGGGGGTCTGGAGAAATGAGTCTTATCCAAACAAGCTATGCTCTTGAGACGGTTGCACCCACCTCCATCCATCAAGAATAGACAAGGCAGTGGCAATGCTGGCTTCTCCCTTGTCCTTGAAATCTCGAGGTCGCTGGCTGGAACAACCTGTCCTTGGTGTCTGTGGCCCCTTCATGTTGATGAAACCAGGCCCTACTCTCCCCAGGGCACAAGTCCATTTGGCTGTTGCCAAGGCCCTGGTAACAGCAGGCATTTGTATTTTCTGTACAAAACCACCAATTTACTGATCTCATGCCTTTTGAGGTTCCACTTAATTAAAGGCCCCAGGATTTTCTTTGTGTTGTATTCTTGTGATAGGGTATGTATCCTAGGTCTGTATGTAACCAAGGTCGACCTTGAACTCACTGTCCACCTGCGTCAGCCCCCAAGTAGAGATGACAGATGTGTATTATGATGTCCAATGTAAGAAATCTGTTTATAAGCCCAGGCTGGAATGGCTGCTTTAGCCTTGTGCTGAGTAGATGGTTGCCTGGCTGCTGCTCAGGAATCTATAGTTCTGCCTACTTTCACCTGGGGGCTCACTGCTTCTTCCTGTGCCTTTGTCCAGGAAGGGTGGGGAACAAATCTTACGCATTGGTGCAGCACATTGGCACACTCCTCTAATCCCAGCACTAAGGCGGGAGGATCTCTGTGAGTCCGAGGTCAGCCAGGACTGCATAGACCCTGTCTCACAAAAATAAAATCTTAGCCATTGAGTAGGTGGGTGGAGATGTGCCAGCCTTGTCTGTCTACTCAATCTAGAACATACTGGTTTCTCAGAGTTGAGAAGGGAAAGAGGTAAAATAACTTGGGATAGAGAAATTGGATGTCAAAGCCACAGAAATAGCATCTTTTCTCACTCAGGCTAATTGCATGTTTAATGAATGACTAATGAATCATGAATTTCTTTTTTATTTATTTTTATTTTATGTTCACTGGTGTCTTGCCATGGGTGTCAAGTTCCTTGGAACTGGAGTTAGAGAGTTGTAACCAGCCATGTGGATGCTGGGAATTGAACATCGGTCCTCTGGAAGAGCAGTCAGTGCTCTTAACCACTGAGCCATCTCCAGATCCTGAATCATCAATTTCAAGCAGGTACTCTAGAGCTGGCTCTTGGAGAAGCTTTGGTGGCACAGATAACTTCCTGTAACGAGTATCCCTTTATTCCTGTGTAAATGGCCACGTGCTTTGTTTCTCTACACTACCTAATAGGACTGGAGGGACAAAAAGATGGGAACATTTAGGCCAAAGCAAGGCATTCATTTCATGCATAACTGCCCATTCTTTAGGGTTCTGATCATATGTGCCAGGGGCAGGAACATCCTTTCTTCCACTGCTCATAATCAGTGCTCCCAGCTGGCAGCCTGGCACTGGAGCCTTCGTCTCGGTGCCAGTTTGATAAAGGAGTGCTCTGTGGGAGGGTAGCTCTGCATTAGAGGAACTTGTTAGAAGAAAAACAACCAACTGATTTCATGTTTCATAGGGACTGCCTGGCCATAATAATACAGTGGGCTTTTTCTGTGGAATCCCGAACTGAGAAAAGACATGCTTCCAGCCTTGACCTCCTACTCACTTATTCTTCACCGGCTCCACCGAGACTCCCCTCTAACCTAGTGCTGATTACTGTTACTGGCCAGTGGTAGCCTGGAGGATGGCAACACCCGCTTACTGGCTTGCCAAGCCAGGAGGTCTGCACATGAGCATACAGTGGTGTCTGCCCTGTGGGTCAAGGTGCAGCACTGTGCTTTCCAGAGTGGCTTAGAAACCCAAGCTCCTCCCCTTAGTCAAACATCGCCATGGATGTCATGGAGCCTAAACTGCAAGATGTGGGTTGACACTCTCCCCTCCTCCAAAGTCACTTATGGGCATCGGAGACCACAGAGCTCCCGGAGACATGGGTACCCCTGAGCCTTAGACAATGCTGCTCTAAGCTTGGTTTCTCTTCCCCTTTCTGGTTCTGTCAACAGCTATTTAACTTAAGGCTCCCAGTGGGCTAGGCAGAAGCAGAGAAAAGAAATTGAAGGAAACATCAAGGCTCTCTGGGACAGCACACATGCTGGCCACCACCTCTCTGCCCTTTCCTGAAGCCTGGAAGAACTGTGGGCCACATGGCAGTGGAGGCCTACCTTTGACCTTTCTTGCCTTCCCTCTATAGACCTTCAAATGGGGATTATCTGGGGTGAAGTGACTCACTGAGAGTCCCTGGGATGAACCAAGATGACCTTGTCCTCTTTGGTTTTTTCAGGACAGGGTTTCTCAGTGTAGCCCCAGCTGTCCCGGAATTCACTCTGTAGACCAGGATGGCCACAAACTCACAGAGATCCACCCGCCTCTGCTTCCCAAGGGATGGGATTAAAGGTGTGTGCCACCACTCCCAGCTTCTCCTGAAATAGTTTATGCTTGGTCTGGGGTGCATAAGCCACAGCCGCCCCTTATCTTGTAGGTGGAATTACCCCTAGAAGTGGCTTCACGTTCCCTGAGCCTCTCACCCAGTCCCCACCAGGAGAATGGGTGCTAGAGAGCAAAACTGGAGCTGTGAGGCTCAGGGGGAGGTGTGTGCTAGTGTGTTAGTGCTAGTGTGTTAGTGCCAGTGTGTTAGTGCTAGTGTGAGAGGTAAATATCCCCACGTTTGTCACTAATGCCAGTTCCTTTTTTTCTCCTTTCTTCCTTACTTTTTTTGAGACGGGGGGTCTCACTCTGTAGACCAAGTTGGACTTGAACTCATAGAGTGCATCACCATGCCCAAGTCTGCTAGTTGCAATTTATTTCAGTGCTGGGGACCAAGGAAAAAGTGGGGACTGGTTCTTGGCCAGTCTCAAGATTAGCTCATAGCAAGTAGATGGGACACTAAAGCCGAGGCAAAAGGGAAGAAACTGGCCAGCACCGTCTGCTGCAAACCCAAGAGGAAAAGCTGGTCTGGTCTCTGCCCCACTCCCGTTCCCCACCTGTCTCTACCCTTTACTCCCCTTTTTCTGGGCCAAACTCCCTATCCCTAGGCACCAGCGTCTGGGCTGGGCCATCTCAGAGGCGGAGCTTGGCTGCACCCACGTGTGGTGGAGTTAAATACTCAGAGCCTACACCCGCTGGGGCAGAGAAGCTAGAAGCGGCACCATGGCTGGCAAGAAAGTCTGCATTGTCGGCTCCGGGAACTGGTACGCGGTTCTCTGAAGGGCATGGGTGAAGGGCAGGCTCCTCCAAAGGCAGAGGGGCTCCCCAGAGGGAGGCTGGGTGGGAGGGAAGCAGGCAGATGGTAGGAAGGTAGGAAATGCCCTCCGGAGCCTGCTGGACTCCTGCTGCGATCTCCAGTGCTTACGGTGCACTGTACCCAGCCCTCCCTCTCTGTGCCTGCCTGGGCGGCTGCACCTGTTCACTATAGGAAGGTGAGCAGACTGCTTTCTGCTCCTATTCCTGCCTGAAAAGCTGCTAGAGTTTGGGGTGGGGTCAGAAAGTTGGCTTACCTCCCCAACGGCAAAGACTAGGGTAGACTGAATCTCCTCTCTATTGCCAGTCGGGGGAGGCACATTTGCCACAAATGGGGGCGGGGAGGGGGTGACAAGAGGTAGATCATAAAACATCCAACAAGCTTTTTGAGACTCTTTCCTCCCTTCCCCCTTACTCCACTTCCCTGTGTTTCCCCTCCCAATAGGGGCTCAGCCATTGCCAAGATCGTGGGTAGCAATGCAGCTCGCCTGGCACACTTTGACCCGCGGGTGACCATGTGGGTGTTTGAGGAAGACATCGGGGGCAGAAAGTTAACTGAGATCATCAACACGCAACATGAGAATGTTAAATACCTGCCAGGGCACAAGCTGCCCCCCAATGTGGTGAGCCCCCAACTCACTGTGAGGAAAGAAGGAGGCAAGGGCGAGTGTGAAACAGTCGATATTCAAATCTGTCTTTGAGGTGTCTCCTCCGGCCTGGGGGAGTATCTCAGGTGGGATGCTCTAGATCTGGAGTACCCTCGCCTCACGCAGCCTCTAAACTGTCCCTTTGGGCTCTTTCTGGATCTGAATGTACCTCCCTATAGATGCTTAGACCGAAAAGGAGGGGAGAGGGAGAAGTTGGTCTCCATGGCAACCAAAGGCTGGTTCTCAGGCTCCTAGACTTGGGTTCAGTCTCTCATGTCTGCCCTGAACCCTAATCCTGTTACTCATTCACTGATTATTAGCAGACTTGAAGGCCGATCATTGGACTTTTGGTCTATGGTCAAATCTATATGTTTCTTTCCTTGCCTAGAAAAGGGGAGCAGAGAATAGGCACAAAGATGTGGGTTCTCCCTGCCAAGTTAGGGCCCCTAAGAAGCAGTGGTGAAATCTTACTTGGCCTCTTCCTCCTGCCAAGCCTAGGCTGCCTTTGGCAATCTTCACTGACCCATAGCCAAGGGCTAAGAGTAGCTGTAGCCAGGAGTGCTCCCAGAGGCCTCAAGGACCCAGGAGAGCTGGAGCGAAGGAGGCATGACAGCTGTGGACAGGGAACACAAGAAGTTCTAATCTTTCAGTTCAGTCTCAAGTGCCCTCCCTCCCCCAACACCACTCTTTGGCTTGAAGACTGGCTCAGAAGTGAATGGAGTCCCCCTAGGGACAAGGAGAGTTCTTCTAGACACATGAGCATCTGGTGTTCCCACAGGTGGCTATCCCAGATGTGGTCCAGGCTGCAACAGGTGCTGACATCCTGATCTTCGTGGTGCCCCATCAGTTCATTGGCAAGATCTGTGACCAGCTCAAAGGTCACTTGAAGGCCAATACAATTGGCATATCTCTTATTAAGGTACCAGGGACCCCTACTGGGGGTGGGGGTGGAATGCAGCTAACTGTTGCGGGGTTTGGGCAGTAAGTGAAGTAGGCAGAAAAGAATATACAGAAAGAGTCCAGAGATGGGAGCGACCGGCTTTGGAGAGAGTTAAGAAAGCAGTTGGGGCTGGGAGTGTGGCTTAGTGATGGAGAATTTACCTAGCATGCATGAGGTCCTGGGTTCAATACCCCAGCACAGGAAAAACAGAGGGAGGGTGGGAGGGAGGGAGGAGAAAGAGTCAGCTGCCAGGTTGCTTGAGGAAAACAACCCAGCTTTGGAGGCAGATGTGTTAGAGTTTAGGAGGGATGAAAGCTGAGAGAGAGGTGTGCTGGCTTGGGAGATGACAGAGAAGCTGGTTTGGAACAGTCCTTGGGCTGGAAGTAGGCTGGGGCGTCTAGAGAGTTCTTTGGCTATGTGAGAAGTACACTATTTTGGAGAGGAAGGTTGGTTTAGAGTGTGTGGGAGAGTCTGATGAGACTGGTTGGTCACTGCTGTCTAGTGTCCTCATAGCAAGTCTGGGCTGGGTGGGTTGGGGCAGCACCTCTGGAAAGGGACACAGATAAACAGTGGGCTTGGAAGAGACAACTCTTGGGAGGGAAACCCTTAGCTGGGTATAAGAGACAGCTGGCCTGAGCCCCATCCTATGCCCAGGGGGTAGACGAGGGCCCCAATGGGCTGAAGCTCATCTCTGAAGTGATTGGGGAACGCCTTGGCATCCCCATGAGTGTGCTGATGGGGGCCAACATTGCCAGCGAGGTGGCCGAAGAGAAGTTCTGTGAGACAACCATTGGTGAGAGCCCCTGTCCACACCGCGAAGCTCTAGCTGCTTCCCAAGCTCTTTAGCTAATCCCACTGGGCAGGGAAAGAAGAAAGCAGCAGAGCTGAGGGGGGGGGGGACATCCGGGGAAGGGGCTGTGCCTCTTGCTTTGACTGGTGTGTGAGGGACAGTCAAGTTTCCCTTTGCCAGGTACTTGTGCAGTGGTGTGCACCTATAGTCCCAGCTACTCAGGAGACTGAAGCAGGAGGATTTCTCAAGCCCAGGAGTTCCAGGCCAGCCTGGGCAACACAGCGAGAGCCCGCTTGAAAGATAAAGATAAAAAGCCTTACCCCTTCTCCATTTTAGGCTGCAAGGATGTGGCCCAGGGACAGCTCCTGAAGGAGCTGATGCAGACGCCCAACTTTCGCATCACTGTGGTACAAGAGGTGGACACAGTGGAGATCTGTGGGGCCTTGAAGGTGAGAGGGTACAGAGGCAGCTTTGCCGTGCGGAGCGGAAGCATAATGAAGGGAGTCTGTGGGAGCCCGGAAAAAAGGATAACAAATATTTATTTGGGGGAAAACTCCCAATAAGGGTAGAGAGCCGCTATCTTCTCCTCTGTGGGCGCTGGAAGCTGTGAACAAAACTCCGACCACCACCCAAGAGAGCAAGCATGCCTCCATCTGTGCTTATCAGTCCACGCATGGCACCTCAGACCACGCCCTAATGGGCAGTACCCAAAAGGCTATTGGCTGAAAGCCTTCCATCTACAGGGAGCAGTCCCCAGAGGCCCAGCTCAGCTCTTCAAGGTTGCTGGGACCAACTCTTGCTCTTGGTCAATATTTCTATTTCCACATCATATCTTCCCTTACACACAGCAGACCCTTAAGCAAAGCCAGGGTAACCAGGCCTACTGACTCTTCTACAGTGGGTCTTCGTGCACTCTTATTAGCGCATCTTTGAGACATACCTAGTCCTGGGTTCCTGTGATAGTCCAAGTCGAAGAGATGTCCAGGTTAATGGGAGACAAGATGTCCAGGGTACCCAAAAAGTTGATAGCCAGAACTGTGGTGGCATTGTATCTTTAACCCCAGCAACTTGGGAGCAGTAGGCAGATTATCTGTGAGTTTGAGGCCAATCAAGGCTACACAGTGAGACACTGTCTAAAAAGAAAACAAAATAAAACAAGGCCTGGTAGTGGTAACACACGCCTTTAATCCCAGCACTCAGGAGGCTGAGACAGGCAGATCTCTATGAGTTTGAGGCCAGCCTGGTCTACATAGAGAATTCTAGGCTACATAGAGAGTTCATGATGAGGCCTTGTCTGGCAAAATAATAATAAAGGTGAAAAGTGATTGAGGAAATCCATGCCAATCTTTGGCTTCTATACACAGACACACAGATATATCTGCACAGACACACACATACACACATATACAGAGAGTGACAGGAAAAGGCATGTTTTAAACAGGGAATCAGGAGGCAGAGGACACAGTTTAATAAGAGGCCACATCATACTTCACTTAGTGGGCGTGTCGTGATTGATATGATAGCACCATGGAGCCTCTGGAGAGGAAACTTCCTCACCCCTGCCCTTCTACTCCTCAAAGAATATAGTGGCCGTCGGGGCTGGCTTCTGTGATGGGCTCGGCTTTGGTGACAACACCAAGGCAGCAGTGATCCGGTTGGGGCTCATGGAGATGATCGCCTTTGCCAAACTCTTCTGCGGTGGCTCTGTGTCCTCGGCCACCTTCCTGGAGAGCTGTGGTGTTGCTGACCTCATCACTACCTGCTACGGAGGGCGGAACCGCAAGGTGGCAGAGGCCTTTGCTCGCACTGGAAAGGTAGGCATGCAGGTATCAAGGTGTGGGCGATCAACAGGGAGGTGGTTGTGCACGGTGGTATCTGGGAGGCTGAGGCAGGAGAATGATGCCCAAGAGGCCAGCCTGAGCTATGTAGCCAGACCCTGACTCAAAAGCAGGCAGGCAAACAAAAATGGACATGGCCTGGAGTGCTGCTCAGTGGTAGAGAACTTGCCCACACAGTGCTGCTCGAGGCCCTGGGTTCAATCACAGGGAAGGGGATCCCCGCAAGACCCCATTTCCCATCTGACCCCGGACTTTCCTGCTCAGACAGACTTGCTCTCACTTCCATCCACGTGTCATTTTCTTCACAGTCCATTGAGCAGCTGGAGAAAGAGATGCTGAATGGGCAGAAGCTTCAGGGGCCCCAGACAGCCCGGGAGCTACACAGCATCCTTCAACACAAGGGCCTTGTGGACAAGTGAGTGTTTGCCACAGCCCCTAGTGGTGGAAGCTAGAGGTTGACTGCCTCTCCTCTTGGGGCATCTTCTTGAACCCCACACAACCTATGTGACGGACAGAGAGGGAAGCAGAGTCTGGGGTATCCTCGGCCAGCTCACCTTCTTGGAGACCATTCTGTGTTGTGATCTTTACAGTAGCTGTTTGGACCCTTCTGCTCAGTCTCCACTTTCTGTGCTGTCCTCCCAGTCCCCTGCTGGAGCTGGAGCTCTAGGACAGGAAAACTCACTTGACTGTCTTACCCCTCTGTCCCTTCCCCTAAACCCACCATTTCTGTCCCCCGACACCTGTCATGGGTGCTGATGAGGACAGGCTCTGCCTCAGACTGCTCCTTTCCAGGGAGCACGGAGAGAATCCCAGATGAAGAGGGTATGGCGCAGGTTCAGAAGGACAACTCGTGACTTTGAGTATAGGAAATAGCCACTCGAGTATGACAAGAAGTAATGGGCACTGTATACTGTCACATCAACATCTTTGCTACTTTATCATACTGGACCCATTTAACAGCCAATGGCACTGAGGTCCAGAGAGTTAGAGGGTTACTCAATCAAAAACAAAAATCTCTTAAAGCCTGGAACTCAGATAAGCAAGTGCAGTATGGTAAGGATCAGGGCAGATAGCACCCCAAATCCTATGGTTAAGAATTCAGATTCCTGGCAGGTGGTCTCTGAACGATGGCATCTGCCTTCTGCCTGAATTCCCAGAGGCTAGGAAGTGGTGGCTTAGGCCTGGAGTCTGGACTGGATGGGTATGGGTGTTTGTGGGGGACTAAGCTGAGTCTCCTCCTCACTCTAGGTTTCCCTTGTTCACGGCTGTGTACAAAGTGTGCTACGAAGGTCAGCCAGTGGGTGAATTCATTCACTGCCTGCAGAACCACCCAGAACACATGTGAGTGAAGCCAGGGCGCAGGACAGGTAGCTCCTTTGCCCCATCAGAGACAAGCAGAAGTTTGTGACAGCTGTCATAGACTGAGCCCCAGGACTCCCAGCCAGCAGGGGCCTCACTGAAGGACACTGAGGCTGTGGGCCTCGGCTAAGCACCTGGAGATACAGGATTGCTGCAGAACCTGCGGCCCCTTCAGGATTGGTGCTTCCTCGCTGTCCTCTGAGAAGTGTAGAATCAAGCCCCAGTGCTGCTTGCTCCAGGGGTGGGATGGGGGGGAAGGGAAGGCGCCAGTCAAGGGCCTCCGGGGTTGCTGCTTCACACACACTGGGACTTTGTCCCCAGCCCATTAAGTGACTGAAGAAGTACTTTAGCCACAGGAAGAACGAGGCAAAGGCTGCCAAGGAAAGGGTCTGGACACCTGAGCTGACAGACACCCCAGAGACCCCATGGCTGACCTCTGCTAGGTCACACGCAGCATCAATGATCTCAGTGTTTGCTAGCAAAATACAAAGATCTCAAACAGCTCTCTTCTAACTTCTCCTAGCAACAATTGCATTCTCAGAAGCCTCTGCTCATTCTCCTTCCCCCTCCCCCAGGCTACTCTGGCACAAGAGTTGCTCCAGACTGGCATCTCAGGCCCAGGGGCTTGCCATGCTTCCCAACGACTTCCTGGTTCCTAGAGCTTTGCTAGCGCCTCCCCACGCTGTGTGACCTTTCCAAGCTTTTCCTTGCTTGTACCAGGTCACCAGCACCCTCTTTGGGGAGCCCGAATTTAACCTGCTGACAGAGCTAGCTACACTTTTTCATAGCAGGCTCAGATCACCCAGGCTCCCCTGACCTTATTTGTCCCGCCCTCTTAGTCAGTAGCTCTAGCTGGGGGAAGTGTCAGCCAGCCTCTCCTACTGCTGACAAGACATCCCAACCCCATCTTTCTTCTCAGGGCCCTCCCCACAAGACCACTTCTCTTTGGCATCATCACCACCTTCTTGTTTAACACAACGCAGGATTCATACTTATCTGCTTCGGCTCCTTCATCCATCCCATATTCTTGACTCTTTGCTTTCAGCTGTCCTCAGATTGCCAGGAGTGCTAATCAGCATCTGAAGCAGCTCAAAGGTTCAGTAGGTTTCCGCAGTGGCCGGTGGCTCTTGATAGTCCAGTGCCAGCTCTCCTTGGAATGAGGTCCTCTGAAGCACTGACCACACACCAGGAGCTGGGAAAGTCAAGGGAGGGACCACTGCAAACAGCTTGCCCTGGGGTGAGGGAAGAACAGAACGGGGGGATGGGAAGTATGCTCTGCACTGGCCTTTTTCCAAGGCCGGGGCAGCCGGGGAATGTCACAGGTCAGCAGCCTGGAGCCCTAGCTATAAATAGCCCCTGAGAGTCGAGAGGGTTTTTCTTCCAGCAGGGGTCTCTATTTCGCGTGTGGCAGCAACTGGCACACTGTGCCTCTGGCCAGCTTTATGTTAAACTAACACGCTAAAGTGCCAGGTGCTTCTCTGCTCCTAGCCCTTAAGAATTCGGTCTTCTCAATGAAGTTTGGATAAGCTGAAGAGGGGGAGCCCTTTCATCCATCGTGCTGGGCAGGAACCCTCCCACGCATTGCCTGAATTCAGAGCTGCCTCCTAGGAGGCTGGGGTAGGATGCAGACACAGATTCCAACACCTGCACTCTGATCAGTCAGTCAACTGTGAATCTGAGTCCTTCTGTCAGGCCACTTGTCCACCCAATAAAGTGTGGTTTTTCCAGAAACTGGAAGAGTTGGCGAGGTTTTTGCGCCGGTGCATGTGGCAGGGTGCGGGGTCATGTATCACTGCATGCATGTTTTACTCAATGTGAAAGAAAGACCATTCTTAGATAACAGCAGCCACTCTCGTGCATCAATCAGCATTGGCATCCAACTCTACCCCCTCCTTTCTCCCGTCGCCCCCGCTTGTGCGTCCTATCCCCTCCTCCATCCAAGCTGTCACCCAGTCTTCCCCCAGCGCTTCTTAGGGGCTCTGCAACGCAGCCTGCATACGAGGAGGCTGCGCACAAAGCAGAAACACTAGAGAGTCACTCCTCGTGCTGTGGCTCCATAGTGCGGGTCCGGTAAGAGCCGCTCCAAGCACTAGGGGGAGCATGGTCGTCTCTGGAGGAATCCGAGAGAATCTCCCTAGCTACAATTTACGTCACAGCACCGTAAACTGGGGATTGGCTAAAAATTTTCCGGTTTTCCAAGTTTGGGGCCCCAAGAAGTGCTTTTGATGGAGAAGGACCACAATCCCCAGAATTCAGTGGGCCTTTCGGAAAGGAAAAGGAGTCTGAGCGTGCGGAGACAGGAAGAGAGAGACGGAAACGGAAGTTTGAGGCCGGCTCCCGCCCCAGTGGGCGGGTTTTCGCAGGGGTTCGGGGGTCACGGCCAGAGCTTCGCACCAGTGACTGAGGCGCTCAGGCGGTTTCTGTCGCTCGACTCTGACCGCTAGTGGCGGACTGACGCGGCCCAGCTGCAGCATCCAGGTAGGCCGCGGACCGGGAGGCTCCATTCGCCCGCTCCCCCCCCCACAAGCTCCCCGGCTCGCCCGCTCCCCCAGTCTTCTGCCTGTGCCCTTGAGAGCGCACGGCTCCCGCGTCCGCTGCGCTAGCTGGGTGGCCGCGACCGCGACCGCGGGGTCCCCTGACTGCCTTGGCCATACCGTCTTCCTGGTGTGACCGCGACCTGACTGTCCTCCCTCTGCTAAATCTACCCGTCTTCCTATAAATGCAGCCCAACCCCAGAGCTTCCGCCAGCTTCTCACGCAAAGTCGTGTCTCTGCGGTCTTCACCACCTGCCGATCTAACACACTATGGGGTCCCTTGCTTTCCTTTTCTGATCCGTTACTCACAAGCTCTTTTCTGTGGACTCCAAGCGATTTTTATTTTTGTGTGTGTTTGATTCAATTGGGTAGTGTATCAGACCAAACCCAGAACTAGAGCGAAGGTCTATAATGAGGGGCTCTGAACTTTCCAGAAACATGAGCCTTGAGCTCTACCACGTTTGAGGGCAGAAAGTCAGTCTCACGATCCTTGCGATTGCACCCTTGTGGCATTTATCATGATTATTCTTCCAGTATTTTTTTCTATAACCTGCAGTCCATTCCTACATTTCCTAACAGCTTTTGTAAAAAAAAAAAAAAAAAAAAGATTGCGCATCAGATGATGAAACGTTTTACCAATCTCAAAAGTTTCTCTCATTTCCAAAGTTGATCCTTGTACCTGAGCTTTTAATTTCAGTTTTTCTGAGTTTATCCTGGATTTGCTTCTGTTTGTATCAACCCCTCCCCACTTTTTTGGAACAGGGTCTCATGTAGCCCATACTGGCCTGGGATTCATTAAGTAGCTAAGGCTGATCTCGAATTTAAGATCCTCCTGCCTCCACATACTGGGTGCTGGGATTTCCGGCAAGTGCTGGGGATTGAACCTCTGGCTTTGTGCATGCTAGGCAAGTACTCTACCAACTGAGCTACATCCCATTTTAGAACATACTCAGATCTTTATCAGTGAACAAGATGGAACCAGCATGTCATCACAGCCAGATGACAGGTACCCCGTGATTCCAGCACTCAGTGGGCAGAGAAAGGATGGAGCAGCTAGCCGAGGCTACAGAGCAAGATTGTCTCGAAAAGGCCCAAACACCTAGAGTTTTCTTGATCTTGTTACCTTCCCATTCTTGTAACCCTACCATCTAAATTCTAAGAATTTTAATTCTTATCTTTGGGGTGAGGCAGCTGTGATGCTCTTAGTAACCAGTTTTTCTCTTACCTGGAAGAATACTAGACACGTGGATTTTGCAGGATTTAAAGCCTGCTGGAGCCCAGTGTTTACATAATGCCTAGAGCCCCTCTCTCAGTTCACTGCACTAAATTAACTTCTACCCTGGACCTAACTAGAGACAGTCTCCTGTTTATCAGGTGGTTCTACCGACTGTCCCCTGAGGGTCAGAGCCTGTGTCCTGAAAGTCCTAATAAGTCTCAGGAAACCGTTTTAATACTGAAAAACGGAAAAAGGAGATTCAGCATCACTAAACTGAGGCTAGGACCCACCCTCTCCCCACATGCTTGAGTTTACCCTCGGGTCCTAACATGAGGGTAGAATTTGACCACCACAATTAAGTGGACTGATTAAAATGTTCTGAGGCTAGAGAGATGGCTCAGCAGTTAAGAGCACTTAGTGTTCTTCTTGAAGACCTGGGTTTGATTCCCAGCACAGTCTGGGTATCTGGGTGGGCTAATCATTTTTTAAAGCACAAACAAGGAGGGCTGAGTGTTGGCTGTGACGGCGTTTAGATGCACCTGCTCCCAGCCTTCTGTGTACCTCACCCTGTAAATCCGAGAGCTAAACGTGGGGTCACTGTCACAGGACGCGTCAATGAAGTAAAGATGTAGGCGATAAAGAATGGCTCTAAGGAGGGAGATGAGGCCTGTCCTGGAGACCAACTCCAGTCTGTTTTTTGTAGGGGAAGACATGCCAACTGCCAAGCAGTTAGCTGACATTGGCTACAAGACCTTCTCTGCTTCCATGATGCTGCTCACTGTATACGGGGGTTACCTCTGCAGTGTCCGAGCCTACCGTTATTTCCAGCTGCGCAGTGCCAGGCGCCAGGCTGCAGAAGAACAGAAGACATCGGGAGTCCTGTAGAGCTCAGTCTTTCCTTCTGAGCAGCAGGCTTGAGGCATGAGATAGAAAGACCTTCCCTGCACATCATCCACGGCAAGAGCTAGGGTCACGATGGCTCTCAAACCTGCTGGACTAAAGTGCCGTGGTTTCTGTGGTCCTCCCGGCTTGTGCTGTTTTGACAGTTTGTTGAGGCTGTCAGATGAGTGGCAATGTGAGGCGGAGGCTCATTACAGAGATTAAATATTTTGCCATGTTTGTGTCTTAGTGTTTTTGTGTACTCTAAGTTTGGAGCTGGGTGCGATGGCGCACACCTTTAATCTTAGCATTCGGGAGGCAGAGGTAGGTGGATCTCTGTAAGTTTGAGGATAGCCATGGCTATACAGAGAGACTCTGTCTCAAAAAAAAAAAAATGAAAAAAGAATGTTTGGATTGGAGGTAGAGCCTTGACCTCCAGTTTTCTAATCGTAGCCTGGTGTCTTAGTTACTTTACCTTTGTTGTTGCTTGAGACAGGGTCTCTATGTAGCCTTGGCTGTCCTGAAACTCTATAGACCAGGCTAACTTTGAACTCACAGAATCCTCTTGCCTCTGCCTCCTAAGTGCCTGGGTTAAAGGAGTACACCATCAAGCCTGGCAGTATCTTTTCTATTGCTGTGAAGACGCCAAGGCAACTCACAGGAGAGTTCGTTTGGGCCTTACAACTTCAGAGGGTGAGTCCATGACCATCGTGGTGGGGCGTATGGCAGCAGGCCGACAGGCATGGTGCTGAAGAAGCAGCTGAGAGCTTGACATGGGATCCACAGGCACAAGGCAGAAAACTAACTGGGAATGGCCCACCCCGGTGACACACCTCCTGATCCTTCCCAAACAGTTCACCAGTAGGAGGATCAAGGATTCAAATATACATGTTTGTAAGGGACATTCTCATTCAAACCACTATACCTGGGTTGCTGGAACTCAATTGTCATCATCCATGGATTGAAATCAGTTTTATCAGTATTATAAAGCCATAGCATCTCAGAGAAAAGCTGTACCAGAATTTGTTGATTTGCTTAATTCTTTGGTTTTTCGAGACAGGGTTTCTCTGTGCAACAGTCCTAGCTGTCCTGAAACTAGCTCTGTAGACCAGGCTGGCCTAGAACTCAGAGATCTGCCTGTCTCTGCCTCCCAAGTGCTGGGATTAAAGGCATGCACCACCACTGCCTGGCTTCTTTGCTTACCTCTTGGTGAAGGGCCTTGTGCATACTGCAAGTAAACATGCATGCTACCTCTGAGACATAACTCCAGCATCTGTACTAGTATTTATGCAGGCCCCTTGAAAGAAACCATTCTGGGCAAGTGACCAATTACTATGTCTAAGGAATTGGGGCCATTTGTCTGGACCAGGGAAGGCAGGCCCTTATCGTGTAGGTCTAATGCAGCAATATGGAAGCGCGCTAGATCATAAAAGCACGCTAGTTGGCTAGCATGTAGTAATCACATGATAAAGCCAACATGGGAGAGTAGATTTTGAACCCTGCTACTTAGTGTGTCTCAGTTTGCATATAGCTCTTGCAGAGATGGAAAGAGGATTTGAAAGAAAAGTGTACTCAAGGGAGGTGAGGTAGCTTAATGGGAGCCTTCGGCCAAGCCTGATGACCTGAATTTGATCCTAGAGACCCATATGGTGGGTGCAAGAACTGACCTCACAAGTCTTCTGGCCACATATGCACCATGGCATGTGTGCCCACCCCCACCACATGTACACCATGGTATGCGTGCCCCAACTCCACCACATGCACCATGGCATGTGTGTCCACCCCCACCACATGTGCACCGTGGTATGCGTGCCCCAACTCCACCACATGCACCATGGCATGTGTGCCCACCCCCCACCACATATGTACCATGGTATATTTGCCCCTACTTCACTACATATGCACCATGCCATGTGTGCCCTCACCCCACCACCACATACACACCATGGCATGTGAGCCCCTACCCCCACTACATATGCACCATGCCATGTGTGCTCCCATCCCCCACCAAATAAAATAGAAAAAGGTGCATTCAAGAAAATCCTCACCAAAAGGAGAGATTCTTGCCTCCATTCCTTTTAGAACTTTGCTTACTATGAATCATATGTTTACTTTTTGTTACTTAGTTTTTGAGGCAGGGTCTCATGTAGCTGTGTGGGCCAAGCTGATCTTGAACTTGCAGTGCCCCTTCTGCCTCTGCTCCTCAGGTGTGGAGATTACAGCCTGCATCTCTGTACCTGCCAAATATTTTATAAGTTTCTACATTACAAAACCACTCTAGTGATATTTGTCTTTTTTTTTTAGTTATAAACTGATTGGCCCATTAGCTCAGGCTTCTTATTAACTCTTATAACTTATATTAGCCCATCATTCTTGTCTGTGTTAGCCACATGGCTCGGTACCTTATTCAGTGAGGCAGTCACATCTTGCTTCTGTGGCTGGGCCAGGACCACAGAGGAATGGGCTTCCTTCTTCCCAGCATTCTCCTGTTCTCATTGACCCACCTCTACTTCCTGTCTGGTTGTCCCACCTATACTTCCTGCCTGGCTACTGACCAATCAGCATTTATCTAAAATACAATTGACAGAATACAGACAATTGTCCCACACCACTTCTCCCCCCCTTTTTTTTAAATAACAAGAACTCTGAATCTGATATCCTTTGTTTAGCTTTTCTCCTGACCATCAGCCATAACAACTTGTAACCAACATTCTAAATAAAGGAAAATATCCATAGTCCATTTTTGGGAATGTGGGCGTAGTTCTCCAGGCTACTTCCTGCTGGTTGGGGGCACTGATATTATTATGGGAACCTAAAGAAATTTTAGAATTATGATCAAGTCCTGACTGGAGTATCCTGTGAGGCTTGATCATTTCAGGCAGCATCTTGAATCTGTTCTGGATGTAGAACTCAGACATCTGGGCCATCTCTTCCTGCTGGATATTTCTCAGGTGGTCTACCTTGATCAAACCTGATTTTTCTTAGCTCAGAATAAATCCATAGCCTCTCATTTTCTGTGGAAACAAAAGCAAAACCTCTAATCCAAAGTAACATATCTTTTGACTTCAATTTTGAAGTCAAGGTATTTTCAAAATACCCATCTTGGATTAATTCAGCAGCATTTATAAACAAATATCTTTTAGCAGCTGTTGCTCCTTCCTCAGCATTCAAACAATTCAAAGAGAACATAACAACATATAGTATCCAGATTGGCTGTGTATTTTTCATATTTATGTGGCTTTATTTTAACGTCTATTTCTTTTATTTTTAATTTTTGGCTTTTTGAGACAGAATTTCTCTGTGTATCTTTGTGCTGGAATTTACTCTGTATACCAGGTTGTCCTTGAACTCACAGAGTTCAAGGCCTGCCTCTGCCTCCTAAGTGCTGGGATTAAAGGTGTGTGCCACCACATCTTGAATTCAGAGATCTGTCTGCCTCTGCCTCCCAAGCTTTGGGATTAAACGCATGTGCCACCACACCTTGAACTCACAGAGGTCTACCTGCCTCTGTCTTCCAAGTGTTAGGATTAAAGGTGTGTGCACCACACCCAACTACTCTTTTTTAAGGACTTTAACCTTTTTCTTTTCTCTCCCCAGCCTGCATATATTTTTAACACACTGTAAACCATTTAGAGGTTTTCTTCGTCTTTGAATCTCTCTTTACTGTATACTCTTTTTCTGACCACATGAGTCTTTAATTTGCTAGGCAATATTAAAGCCATGGCTTTGATGGCTGGATCCAGCCCATTCTTTAGCTTTCCCCTCCTACTCCCCCATTACCCCTCCTCCCTCCCCCTGCTTTCTTAAGAGGGGGCAGGGTACCCTGCCCTGTGGGAAACCCAAGGCCCTCCCCCCCCTCCATCCTGGCCTAGGAAGGTGTACATCCATATAGAGTAGGTTCCCAAAAAGCCAATACATGCAGAAGAGATAGGTCCCAGTGCCGTTATCATTGGCATCTCAGTCAGCCCCCATTGGCAGCCACATTTAGAGATTTTGGTTTGATCATATGTTCATTCAGTCCTGGTCCAGCTGGATTTGGTGAGCTCCCATTAGATCAGGCACACTGTCTCAGTGGGTGGACCAGCCCCTCACGGTCCTAACTTCCTTGCTCATCTTCTCCCACCTTCTGCTCTTCGACTAGACCTCGGGAGCTCAGTCCATTGCTCTGATGTGAATGTGGGTCTCTGTCTCTATCTCCATCCATCGGACGAAATTTCTATGGTGATGATCAAGATATTCATCAATATGACTATGGGACAAGGCCAGTTCAGGCACCCTCTCCTCCGCTGCCCAAGTACCTAGCTGGGGACATCCCTGTGGACACCTGGGATCCCCTCTAGAGCCAAGTCTTTTGCCAATCCCAAAATGACTCCCTTAATGTAGATATCTTATTCTCTTCTACAATATCCACCCTTCCTCCATCTCCACCCTCCCACTCCCCCAAGCTCTCTGTTGACTGAGTTTTCTATCCAGCCTTGTTCCCGCAATTGCTAAGTCCCAAAGAAATCACACAGAGGTGTGCATTAGTTATAAACTGATTGGCCCATTAGCTCAGGCTTATTAACTCTTATAACTTATATTAGCCCATCCTTCTTGTCTATGTTAGCTACGTGCCTCAGTACCTTACGCAGTGAGGCAGTCACATCTTGCTTCTTCTGTGGCTGGGCCAGGACTGTGGTATTTATGTCTTAATAAATAAAGCTTGCCTGAAGATCAGAGGGTAAAACTAAGCCACAGAGGCCAGGCAGTGGTGTCACACACCTTTAATCCCAGGATTTGGGAGACAGAGGCAGATGGATCTCTTGATCAAGGCCACCCACCCAGGCTATACAAGATCAATGCAGAAACAGATCCAGGTGGTGGTGGCTCATAACTTTATCTCAGTACTAAGGAGTCACATGCCTTTAATCCCAGCATTAAAGGGGAATATAAAATGGGTGGAGACAGGCTCAGGACTCAGTCTGCGGCCTTGCCCAGCCTTGGTAGAAGTTAAGACTTCTCTAATGGCTTAGCTGTTTTGCTTTTCTGATCTTCATCTTGATCCCCAATATCTGTCTCTGGGTTTTTTTTATTATTATTTGTGCTACAGCACCCCCCCAACAATCCAAAGAAAGAGTTCTTTCTCTCGCAGAGGACCCAGGTTCAGTTCCCAACGCCTGTGTGGCAATAATGAACCATCTGGAATCCAGTTATAAAGGATCTGACTTCCTCTTCTATCATGGGCACTGCAAGCACATGGTGCAAATATACATGTAGGCAAAAGACACTTAAAAATAAATCTTTAGCTGAGCAGTGATGGCACATACCTTTAATCCCAGCACTTGGGAGGCAGTGATAGGTGGAACTCTCTGAGTTCGAGGCCAGCCTGGTCTACAGAGTGAGTTCCAGGACAGCCAGGGCTAAATAGAGAAACCCTGTCTTGAGACACCCCCCCATACATCTTTAAAAAATTTTTAATTAGCTGTGTGGTAGTGGCATACACCTTTAATCCCAGCACTAAATAAGGAAAGGCAGGCAGATCAATCACCTACTCTGCAGAGCATGTTCCAGTACAACCAGAGCTAAAAAAAAAAAAAAAAAAAAAAAACAAAAAAGTACAACTTTCTAAAGGTTTTGTTTTATTTGATGTTTATATGTGCAATGCCCAACCCATTAGGAAAAGGCAGGAAAAACCAGTTAGAGAGCAAATATATTAGGACCAAAGTACAGTTTGTACAGAGAACAAATGTATTAGGATGTCCTGGACCAAGGTATAAACTTGTGCATATCTAAATAGTGACACTTTCCAGGCATGGTGGTGCCTGATTTTAATTCCAGTACTGAAGGAGGCAGATATTGGGGGATCTCTGAGAGTTCCAGGCCAGGCTGGTCTACATAGGGAGTTCCAGGGCAGCCAGGCTACACAGTGAGACTGTCTCAAAAGAAAAAAAAGTGACCCTATCCACTCCTAACAATAAAGATCACGTGTGTTAACCAGGGTGAAGTAGAGCTGTCTACCAGAGGAAGCAGTGTGCTAGAGGAAGCAAGCAGTAAGTAATAGTCATGGTTTAAACACCAGCTTCCTGCTGTCTTTAGAATGGCCATCTCAAGGAGTAAGAGATTAATAGGACTTTAAATATGTATATTCTTAAACATACAAAGTGACTAGGATGTGTTTATATTTCAGAGTGAAAGAAATGTGATCATAATGTAGAAAAGACTATATAATCTGTATATAATGTAGAGAAGCTGACCTTTAAAGACATCTAAATTCTAAGCTTATAAAAATATGTCAAGGGACAGCAAGATGGCTCAGTGGGTAAAAGTGCCTGCTGCCATCAGGCCTGACATGAGCTCCTAGGACTCACATGGTGAAAAGTGGGTACTAATGCCCAGTTATCCTATGACTGCTACATGTGTGCTGTGACATGCACACACATACAATTTAAAAAAAAAAAGCAGTATCTCAGCCAGGAAGTAGTGGGGTACCGCTTTAATCCCAACACTTGGGCGGCAGAGCCAAGTGGCTCTCTGTGAGTTCGAGGCTAGCCTGGTCTACATAGAAAGTTTCAGGACAGCCAGGGCTACACAGAAATCTTGTCTCAAAATAAATAAATAAATAAAACTTTAAAAACAAGAAAAATAAGGGACTGGAAAGGATGAATCAGTGGTTAGGAACATTGGATTGATTTTCCAGAGGATTGGGGTTTGAGTCCCAGCACCCACATGGCTGCTCACAACCATCTGTAACTCCAGTTCCAGGGGATCTGAAAGCCTTTTCTGACCTCCACCAGCACCAGGCAAGCACACATACATAGACATACATGCAAGCAAAACACCCTACACATACATAAAATATTTAAAAAATATATTTAAAGAGAATGTGAGGGTGGGATGTGGATGGATATACTGGGGAGTGTCCAGGGTGTTGGTAAGGTTCTCAAAGCTCTATAAAGATGCCATATCCAGGGCTGGAGAGATGGCTCGGAGGTTGAGAGCACTGACTGCTCTTCCAGAGGTCCTGAGTTTGATTCCCAACAACCACATGGTGGCTGACAGCCATCTGTAATGAGATCTGGTGCCCTCTTCTGGCCAGCAGGCACACAGACAGACAGAACACTGTATACATAATAAATAAATCTTAAAAAAAAAAAAAGATGCCATATCCAAACAGCCATCAAATACGTTTTGACAGTAAGGTCAGACAAACTACTTGGAAGAACAATGTGAGGACTAACATGAGATTTTTAAAAATGTTTTTACCACACTTATTTATTCGTGTGGAAGTCAGAATATTCAAGAGGTTGAGGCAGGTATGTCCCTGAGTTTGAGGCCAGCCTAGTTCCATGAGAGCCAGAGCCACAGAGTGAGACCTTATCTCTGAAGACTTAATAAACAAATACTTTTCATTTATTTGTTTATAGTGTATATGTATATGCTTGCATTAGTTCATGTGTACCATGTACATGCAGGACCTTACAGAGGCCAGAGGAGGACATAGGATCCCCTGGGGTTAGAGTTACAGAGGGTTGTGAGCTGCCATGTGGGTGCTGAGAACCAAACCTGGGTTCTCTGCAAGAGCAGTAATTGGTCTTAACCACTTAGCCATCTCTCCAGCACCCTAAATTAAATTTAAAATAAGGGAAAAAAAGCGGCACTAGGACTTTGCTGGGCAGAAAAGGAATGAACTATGCTTAGAGTGATGTGGGAGTGTATGAAAGAAACATGTGCTGGCTTAACACAGACTAAAATATCCTGAGACCAGCATCCAGAAACAGATGAGCTTCCAAGAAAGAGACATAAAAGACAGAACTGGAAACTAAAAATAATACAGTATGACTTAACACAGCTCCTGGGGGAGGTGAGGCAAAGTAACTTAAGGGCTTTGGTTTAAATTCGATAGACAATGGGGCTGGAGAGAGGGCTCAGTGATTAAGAATGCTGGCTGCTCTTCCAGAGAATGAGCTCAGTTCCTAACACCCACATAACAGCTAACAGCTGTCTGTAACAACAGTTCCAGGGGACCTATTGCCCTTTTCTGGCCTCTCTGGGTATCAGGAACACATGTACAAAGACATACATACAGGCAAAACACCCATACACAGAATAAAAATAAATAAACCCAGTCAGGCATGGTGGCACTTGAGAGGCACAGAGGCAAGCTGATCTCCATGAGTTCCAGGACAGCCAGGATTACACAGAGAAAACCTGCCTCCAAAAACAAAAAGTAAATTAATTTTAAAAAAGGAAATATAATAAACAAGACTAGCTACATAAGCTGGGCAGTGGTGGCGCACGCCTTTAATCCCAGCACTCGGGAGGCAGAGGCAGGCAGATCTCTGAGTTCGAGGCCAGCCTGGTCTACAAGAGCTAGTTCCAGGACAGGCTCCAAAGCCACAGAGAAACCCTGTCTCAAAAAACCAAAAAAAAAGTCTCTACTGTGTAGTTCAGGCTGGCCTCGAATTCATGTTTCAGCCTCCCAAGTGCTCGATTACAAGCACTAAAGCTGATACAGCAGTTTCAACCTTCTTCACCATCACCATGTACATAAAGCCTCTAGAAACTTTTTGTTGTTGTTGTTTCAAGACAGAGTGCAGGGATGAAAGGCGTGTGCCACCACCGCCCGGCCTCTAGAGATTTTTTTTTTTTTTTTTTTTTTTCGAGACAAGGTTTCTCTGTAGCTTTGGAGCCTGTCCTGGAACTAGCTCTTGTAGACCAGGCTGGCCTCAAACTCACAGAGATCCGCCTGCCTCTGCCTCCCGAGTGCTGGGATTAAAGGCGTGCACCACCACCACCCGGCTAGAGATTTTTTTTAAAAAAAGATTTTCTTACTTATTATGTATAGTGTTCTGCCTGCATGTATGTCTGCAGGCCAGAAGAGGGCACCAGATCCCATTATAGATGGTTGTGAACCACCACGTGGTTGCTGGGAATTAGGGCCTCTGGAAGAACAACCAGTGCTCTTAAACCTCTTAGCCATCTCTCCAGCCCTCTCTTAGAGATATTTTTATAACTTAAATGACCACCAAGCAGAACACTATTCCGGACTATAATTACCCCATGAGAAAAATCTGGATTAGGACTACTTTCTCCATGGGTTAAAACACAAAAGAGAGGGGCTGGAGAGATGGCACTAACTGCTCTTCCAGAGGACCCAGGTTCAATTCCCAGCACCCACATGGCAGCTCACAACTGTTTGAAGATCTAGTTCCAAGGGATCTGACACCTTCACACCAATGCACATGAAATAAAGTTAATTAAACCATAAAAATGTATATATAAAAAACACAAAAGGGAAGTAAGAACGCGGCAGAGCCACGGCTCTGTAAGCAGATGAGAACAGGTGCTCTCCCAGGCTTCCCTTTGGTTGTTACATTTATCTGCTGAGCGATGCTGCTGTGGCCATTTGTTTCTGCTGCTGCGATCAAACACCATAACCAAAAGCAACTTGGGGAGAAAAGGAAGTCAGGACAGGAACTCACATAGGGCAGGAACCTGAAGGCAAGAGCTGATGCAGTGACCATGAGGGGAGCTGCTTGTTGGCTTTGTCTTCCTGGTTTGCTCACCTTGCTTTATCATGTCAAATATCCCTGGAGCTGGACCGTGTCCTGAAACTCACTTTGTAGACCAGGCTGGCCTTGAACTCAGAGATCCACTTGCCTCTGCCTCCTGAGTGCTGGATTAAAGGCGTGCGCCACCACTGCCAGGCTTCACCCTGCTTTCTTACAGCGCCCAGGACCATCAGTGCAGGGATAACCCCACCCACAATGGGCTATGGTCGTGGCCCCCCTCCCCCCATTCATCAATCTAGTTAAGCAAATGCACCATTAGGCTTGCCCACAGGCCAATACAGTTGGGGCACTTTCTCAGCTGAGGTTCCCTTTTCCAAAATGACTATATAATTGTGTCAAACTGACATAAAACTAGCCAGCACACCAATTAAACATGTCACTTTTTTCTTAAGACATAAAGCTCAAAGATGTAGCCATTTTGGCTAATTCTTCTTAGCATGCAGGGAAAGAAAATTTTGATGTCCAAATTTCTTCTTGAATTAGAAATAATTATTTTAAAAAACTTATTTTATGTGTATGTATATACCCATACAGGTGACAGTGAAGCCCAAAGTAGGCTTCAGATCCTCAGAACTGCAGTTATGGGCAGTTTTGAGCTGCCCTATATGGTGGGTGCTAGAAACCAAACCCCTGCAAGAGCAGTCTGTGCTCTTAACTGCTGAACCATCTTTCCAGCCCCTAGGGGAAAAAAAAAAATCTTATGGTGTATGCCTGTAAGCCCAGCACCAAGGAGGTTCAGGCAGCAGGTTGTCAGGTCTGAGGCCAGTCTCGCAGACCCTGTCTCCAAACAAATAACCCCAAATTTAACCAGGGTATTAGTGACAGTCACTAAAGAGATGAAGACAGTAGAGAAGGGTTGAAACACTTTAATTACAGAAGAGTAAACAATAGTATAAAACCGTTAACAGCACACCTAGTGGCTGCTGCTCTCCATATCTCAGCTCATCCTTTTCCCCCCCTCCCTGCGTACCATTGAGTAAAAAGCAGGGCATGAGTAGTTGTCCCCGTCACTATCAGATGGTAGGAAGGAGATGTAGCTGGAGGCTACAATGATCCTGGGTATCTAGCCGAAGTTCTTCATCAGGTGAAACATTGCTTCCTGCTCCAGAAGAACTGTTCCCAAGGCCTGGAGCTGGAGCTGGTGGCACCATTTATTTAGATGGACCTGGAACTTAAGAGCCTCAAGAGCCGTGGGACAAGGATGCAGGTGGTCTAGAGACAAACAGCATAATTCAAGATGCAGCCAACGCTGGTCTGAGGTGGGTTCAGAAGTGACTAGGCCATACCTAGTGGTCCAGAATTGTGCCCCAACCCAGGCGATGAAACTCATCCACATGCACAATGCACAAACACAAACACACACAAACACAGAGCAAATAACATTACTGAAAGGACCAGGGGCATTAAATACAAAACAGCAGAGTTTCTTTAAAACATGAAACTGTTTGTTTCTTTGGTCCTCCTCAGTGCCTTGCAGTCCGTCTAGTCGCAGGCCTGCAGATGTGGGGAGGCCCCAAAGAGCGGGTTGCCAACAGCCTTGCAAGTCCCATGCTCTTCAGCCCAGTGGCTGCCTCCCATGTGGCCATTCGCACAGTTGGCACCATTGCTGGAGCTGCGGCCAGAGAGGTTGTTTGTGTGGCTGGTCTCATCTTCTTCCTCTGAGCTGCTCTCTACGTCACTGCGATCATCCTTAGACACCTGAGCGGGGCAGGACCAAAGGCAGTAATCACGCTACTCTTCATAGAATCTCAGGACCAATCTCAGAAAGGTCACTTTTGCACAGTTTCTGATCTAGCCTATGTTCAGGTGACAGCTGATTCAAAATATTATCTAAACCATTGGGTGCCACTGTGAATATATTTTGTCTGCTTTTTGTGAGGAAAACTCCAGCGCCTTTTCCCTCTTCCACCACAAAGAACTGGAAGGCCAATACAAACGACTGCTGTCATGGTTTTATCTCTGATGACCGTGGGCACTGCATTTATTCACCCTGGTTATCCCGAGTTCTGCTTTATTCCCCATACTGATCCATGACACTCTTTCAGTAGTTCTGCTACATTTTTTCTTTAAATAGTTTGCTTATTTTTTAATGTGTATTTGTATTTTGCCTGCATATACATCTGTGTAAGGGTGTCAGATCTTTGGGTTATAGACAGTTGTGTGCTGCCAGGTGGGTGCTGGGAATTGAACCCGGGTCCTCTGGAAGAGCAGCAGTATTCTTAACCACTGAGCCATCTCTCCAGACTCAGTAGTTCTGCTATTATTGGGCTCAACATGAAATCTTGGCATCCCTAGGCACTGTAAAGTCAAGAATGGGTGAGGAGACAGTGCAGAGAGCTTTCTCAATGCTGACTTTTTTACATGTGCTTTTTGTTTTGTATTTTCAAATGAAAGGTTTGGATTATGGGTGCATTTTCCAATCAGTCGCCCTGCACAAAGGGTTCCAAATTCTCTATACTGGGCCATAAAATAAAAGGAGAGGAAACCAGTGAAACCTGTGTTAGGACGATGACCCCTTTAACACACAAACAGCAATGTACGCACTGTTTACAAAGCTTTGTGGTGAAGGAAGGGATGGATACAGTTCTAGCTGTTGTTACAAAGGAAGGACATTTGTTTTAGATGAGTTCTGTGACTGCAGTAACTGCAGCTGCTGACTCTGAACTCTGATCAGGAGCTGTGATCACCTGATGTCTGGGGGAATTTCCACCAGAGGGCAGAACGTCTCCAGACCTGAGGTGGAAAGGCTCAAAAGCAAAACACATTAAAGACTAGACTTAGTCCTTGACTTTGGTAACTTCAGCTCCAGTCAACAACAGTCACATAGGTTAAGCTGGGCAAGTGAGCACATTCTGAGACATATGGGACCAGGAAGGAGACTGAGACAGGTGGGACCAGAAAGGACAGCGGGAAGGAGGACCCATCCAGACAGGTACTTCTCAACACTAGAAGCACAGATGCACTTACATGCAAAGGATGAAACTGTGCAGATCCCAGCAGGCATAGAAAAGAGGGAGGAGCTGAAAAGAGAGCACAAGGCACAGAGTCTGGGTCTAGTCCTCCCTGCGTAGGTCACCTAGTCAGGAAAGAAAGGCGGAGGAGAAGAGAGATGTCCAGGAGCTACAACAAGATCACACACCACAGGCACACCATACAAGTCCTGAAACCAATCACAGCCATCAGGAACAACGACAAGAGATAATAAATACCAAGGTTACATCATCTGTGCAGTCTGGAACTAACATCTCTAGCAGAGCCTGACCCACTTGGAATTCTGCATAACTGACAGCGTTCTGGCTTGACAGTCTGTCTGCTTTAAAACTTGCAGATTTCAATTATGTCCTGTTATTAAATGGTGCCTCCTGGGGCTGGAGTTAGCTAGGTGTACTGTCCTAAAAGGCAGGGGTATCTTTCTTTGTGTTCTGTGCACTGAAGACTCCTTCAGACAGTGAGCAAAGCAGATGTTTAGTTCCTAATAGAAACCAATCTTGTGTATTGTAGGATGGTCACCTTAGAATAGCTAGTGAGCTACCACACAGTTCCCAGACATCCCAAGCATCTGGCTTTCCAGTTTCTATCTGCAGTTCTCCATCGATAGCCATTCTTTTTTATTTTTGAGACAGGGTGTCAAGTATTCCAGTTTGGTCTCAAACTCACTATGTAGCAAAGGAAGACCTGAACTTCTGATTTTCCTGCATCACCTCCCTAGCACTGGGATTACTGGCATGCATATGGCACCAGGCCTGGTTTATGTGGTACTGAAACCAAAGCCAGGTCTTCACACAGCACTCTAGTGACTAAGCTGCATCCCTAGCCTGTGAGCTGCTCCTATAACTGAGGATCCCTAGGTCTACTGCGTAATACCCATGCTCCTACATGGTCCAAAGAAGAGCACTTCAGTCTTACCTTTCCCCGGATCAAGGCTTTAAAAGCAATTCGTGCAATTAAGTAAGACCAGATGACATGCAGAACCTGTAGGATCAGGAGAAGGCCATTGAAGAGCCACCAGGAGGGGTAGGGCCCAATCATTTCCCAACTCTCAAAGAGGGTTGTGTTCAGAATCCTAGGAGGAAGAGACAATAGTCAGAATCTAGAGGCCAGTTAGACAGAGGGAAGTTGAGTCCTCTGGACAGTCTTCTGGGCTTCTTCTGCACACTTTACATTAGTGCAATAACAGGAATATTCTTTCATAGGGAATAAAAGTAAACACAGGAGCCTAATGTGTTTTTCTCTTCTGAGATAAGAGGAAGAAATGGAATCTTAGGAAATGATGAGGTAACTTACTATTAATCACTTCAAATATGCAGCTTCACAGCACTGGGACAGCAATAGGCCTATAATCAAACCTTAGGAATGATTTAGATTCTTAGGAACAGAGAGCAGTAAGTGCTTGATTTGCTGAGACTAAGCCAAATTTCCAGCACAGTCACTAAATTTGTAGTCTACGTAATGAGTATAGAAGAGAAATGCGTGCACATGTCTGTGCTGGTCAGGATGAGAAAGAGGGCATACAGCACATCAAAGCAAGAAAAGCCGGAATCCCTGTAGCCAATGTAAAAGAGGGCAAAGGAGTGATGAGTGACTTAAGCACAGACTAAAGACTGCAAGGAGAAATGAGCAAGAAAAGCCAGAAGTAAATAACGTACACACCCTGACTCACTAGAAACACTGCATAAGGCAGCCAAGGTCCTGTAAGAAGCCACAAAGGGTCAGCCTAGGTCACGGAAAAAGTAGGGCACTAGGGTTCTTAGTGCTTGACTGGCAAGAAGAGAATAGAAAAACTAAGCTGGCAAAAGTTATCATTAGATACCTGCCACAGTTCACCACCTTGAGCACTTACCACAATGGATAGATTCCTAGACGCGTAACCATAAAAACTGCACTAAAGATCACAAAGAGGGTGTCACAGAGCCTCTGATATTTGGCATAATTGGCCAGCTTTGCAGCCTGGATAAAAGAAAAAATTGAGTTGGGGAGAAAGTCAGTTCTCACAGGTCAAGAAAGGGAGAGAGAGGGAGATGAAGCAGCAAGTCGGGCTCTTACTTCCAGCAAGAAGTCTGAGGAGTCATGGAGACACATGACCAGAGTTCCCACTCGAACCATGTTGTTGATGTAAGAGAAGGTGATAAGCCCAATGGTGGCCAAGTGATGCACAAACATGATCAGGAAGTCCTAAGAAGAAATGGCAGCAAAGGAGAGGCTGGACGAATGCCTGCCACCCAAAGCTCCCTTGGTTCAGCGGTTAAAAGCACTTTGGTCTCCAGCACCATGTGAGGTAGCTCTCATGTGCTTGGTAACTGTAGTGCCAAGGGGATCTGATACCCTCTCTGAACTCACACATGGACACATAACCAAATTAACCCTAAAAGTCCCAGAGAACTGCTTATTAGCTAATAGTTCATCTAATTGCAAAGGCTTTCGGGTTTAAGTTTTTTTCCTTGGGTTAACACGTCAAATTAAAACTGAGAAAAACTTCAGTCTTATAAACAAAATAAGTAGTTATTATGTTATTTCCATATCACATATTATATAAGTTATATATATAATTATTAGATGCTGTGGTTTAAGTGTACAGTGTCCTCCCCCACAGGCTCATATTCTAGGTGACTTCTGCACAGCTACTGAGCTAACTGGGAGGCTGCAGAGCCTTTAGGAATGGTGGGCCCCAGTTAGCAGCAGGTTAGGGGCTGACTTCTGAAGGCTACACCAGGCCAATGTCTCCTAGGGCACTTTCCCTGCTTCCCGGTAGTTGTCCCACCTCCTCCTGTGGCCATGAACTGAGCCACGGCCACCACCTTCCCTGCCAAGATGGAGGAAACTCTCAAACTGTGAGCCAAAACCAACCTTTCATCTTTAGAGAGCTCCTGTCAGGAGCTGTCGTCATAGTGAAACAAAAATACCTGGAATAATTAATAAAAACTCCTCTGCCTGGGCCGGGCGGTGGTGGCGCACGCCTTTAATCCCAGCACTCGGGAGGCAGAGGCAGGCGGATCTCTGTGAGTTCGAGGCCAGCCTGGTCTACAAGAGCTAGTTCCAGGACAGGCTTCAAAGCCACAGAGAAACCCTGTCTTGAAAAACCATAAAAACAAACAAAAAACACCAAGAAAACTCTGCCAGTGAAACAGAGTGGGAGAAGGAAGTAAATATAAAGACTCTGTCCTTGTCGGGTTCTGTAGTATATAAGTCATATTGAACCATCGCTTTGTGGCTAAATCAATTCACTCTTCTGAATTTTGGTTTTCTAAAATCAAGCCTTTTTCTGAATTGGGCCTTAGTACCCAAAGTTCTATCTAATTACCCAAGCTTTGATACAGAAGAACAGGAGAGCAAAGAAAGAAAGAACATGCTTATTGATCCATGGCCTTACTACTCTCCTCACTGCCCTGACCACCATCATTAGTTAAGTCTCATGGAAAGCTAGTGACAGTCCTGTCACAGCCACTCTCATGAGGCAGAGGACATCGTGATGATGGTAGTGACTTGACAGAAAGCAGCTGAGGGGCTGACAACTTACCTTTCTTTTAACGTCTATAAACTGAGAGAACATAAGAGACCAGTAGAAAGCCAGTTCCATGATGTAATAGTAATAAAGCTCTCTTGAGAGTGGCTGGAAGAGAAAAGAGCAGCTAGAACAGCAGCTAGGCAGGTGCACCCCATCTCAGCAGCACCCACACTATTTCTTTCTTTTCTTCTTCACTGTTTCCCAAGATCTGCAACAGCTGAGACTGGATCAGTATGAGATGTCGACCTTTTCCTTTGTGCCCCTGTAAACTCATCTTGCTTCTCACTTCTATAGATGAGGTAAGGTTAACACAGACACCACAATCTCATCAGTATCTGAAATTCTGGACAGAACTGCCTTAGTCCAGCTCTTTCATTTCCCTGAGACTTTTAAGGTACAGACATAGATGCCCTTATGAGGATCTAATAGCTCCTGGTTTAAAAAGGAATCTGAGTCAGGAAGGAACTTAATAACACTAGGGAACTGCTTTTCTTTCCAGGACAGGAGGAGACATGCAGAAGCATAACCTAGACAAAGCTCACTAAGGTATTTCTGCTCTAGACCCCAGATATAAACACCTGGAATATACGACCTACAGTATCAGGGAACCACACCTTGGGTACCTGTCCTGGACTGACAATGTACTCTCATCACCTTACGTTACATACATACGATGTCTTGAAACAACTTAGATTTTACCTGATATGGATAATTCTGCCAGCACTGTCGGGTGTCCCAGAACCAAGGCGTCTAAGAAAAAAACAGAGAATCCAGGTTGGCCTCTAGTCCCCCGCCCCACTGTTACAAGATCTACCCTATACAGACCTTTTCTCTAAGCTAGAGGTACAAAAATGAGAAGAGCTAGGTGTGGTGGTCCAATGATCCCAGCACTTGGGAGGCTGGTACACCAATATCAAGTCTGAGACCAGTCTGAACCAAAAAGCAGGTTAGCAGCCAGCCAAAACAAAAACAAAACAAAAAACCAAAGCAAACCATCACAACAAATGAGGCAGAAAAGAAAAAAAAATCTAGTTTTTTTTTTTAATTTTTTATTTATTTAATTTTTTTTGGGGGGCGGTTTCAATAGTTTTGGAGCCTGTCCTGGAACTCGCTCTTGTAGACCAGGCTGGCCTCGAACTCACAGAGATCTACCTGCCTCTGCCTCCTGAGTGCTGGGATTAAAGGTGTGCCTGGCTCCTCTCTCTGTTTTTGAGAGAAGTCTCACCATTTATCTCAGGTTGGTCTTGAACTCACAGAAACCCTCTTGCCTTGGCCTCCTAAGTATTAGATTTTGAGTTGGAGATTAGTCTGGGCTAACAGTGAGTTCTGAACCACCTTGAACTATATAAGTGAGGCCTTGTGTCAACAAACCAAAGACTGACTGGGTCTGGGTTTCATGGGGAGCACCTGACCAATTCAGTTATCTTCCTAGCCCAAAACTTAAAAAAAGACACAATATTTATTTATTGAAATGATGGGTACACTTGTGAGTTTGTGCATGTGGATGGGTGCCCAGAAGCCAGAAAAGAACGTCATATCCTCTGGAGCTGGAGTTACAGTTGATTGTACACCACCCAATGTGGGTGGCTAGGAATGGAATTCAGATCTACAAGAACAGCATGCATCTTAACCTATGTGCCACCTCTCAATCTGAGTCCTTGAATTTTTTATGTGTGTATTTGTCTCTGTACAGAGTGCAGTTGCCCGAAGAGGCCAGAGGTGTCAGGCCCCCTGAAGGTGGAGTTACAGGTGGTTATGAGCTGCCCAACGGCTGGGAATTGGACTCTAGTCCTCTGCAAAAGCAGTATGTGTTCTCTTTCATTGTATTTTATTTTATTTTTGGTTTTTCAAGACAGGGTTTCTCTGTGGCTGTGGAGCCTGTCCTGGAACTAGCTCTTGTAGACCAGGCTGGTCTCGAACTCACAGAGATCCGCCTTCCTCTGCCTCCCGAGTGCTGGGATTAAAGGCGTGCACCACCACTGCCCGGCTTTGTATTTTATTTTATGTGTATGGGTGTTTTGCCTGCACTTCTGTCTACCATATGCATGCCGTGTCCACAGAGGCTCGAAGAGGGTTACAGATAGGTGGTTGTAAGCTACCATGTGGGTGCTGGGAACTGAACCCAGATCCTCTGGAAGAGCAGCCAGTGCTCTTAACCACTGAGCCATCTCTCTAGCCATAGCAGTAGCCATCTCTCCAGTGGTTGTGACCCTATTTTGTTGTTTGCTTTTTTGTGACAAAGTTTTACTATGTAGACCAGGCTGGCCACAGCCCCTGCGATCCCCCTGCTTCTGCCTTCTTTGAGCTATGATTAAAGACACAGGCTACCATGCTTGGCCTAGCTTCTTTTAAGAATTTTATCTATTATTAATGAGTGTGTGATGTATGTGTGCACATGCATGCATGCACATGTACCATGGCACTTATGTAGAGATCAGAGACCATCTTTATGCAATTTGTTCTTTCCTTCTATCTTTATTCCTTCCCATCCCCCACCTGTCCTGAAACTTGTTCTTGTAGACCAGGCTTGCCTCGAACTCACAGAGATCCGCCTGCCTCTGCCTCCCGAGTGCTGGGATTAAAGGCGTGCACCACCACTGCCCGGCTTTTTTTTTTTTTTTTCTTTTTGAGATGGGGTCTGATTATGCAGCCCAGAATGGCCTTAAATTCCCAAACCTCATGCAGTAGTTGACTGAACACTGGATCAAGGGCAGACGCCACCACACCTGGCAGGGAGTTACTAATTTTAACAGAACCTTTTAGAGAACTGACATTTGGCTTTATCAATTTTATCCATTATTTATCTAATGACTATTTCATTAATTTCTGTCCCCTTAAATCACAGTCCTAGCCTAGGTATCATATCCAGGACCTCACTAAGTGAGCTACATTTCCAGTTGATTGTTTCTTTTTTTTTTAATTTACCTTAGATTTACTCTGTTCTTCTTTTTCTATATCTTTTATTTCAAGATTTATTTACTTAATATAATACAACATTCTCCCTCAATGTATCCCTGCAAGCCAGAAGAAGACACTAGATCTTATTATAGATGGTCGTGAGCTACTGGGAATTGAACTCTTGAAGAGCAGTCAGTGCTCTAAACCTTTGAGCCGTCTCTCCTGACCCACTTTTTCTACATCTTATACATTTAACATTTATTTATGAGTACATATCTGCCACACATGGAAATGGGTGTTGATTCCCCTAAGCTGGATTTACAGGCAGCTGTGAGCCAAATGATACAGGTGCTGGGGACTGAACTCAGTTCTCTGGAAAAGACGCAAGTGCTGGGGACTGAACTCAGTCCTCTGGAAAAGACACAGTCATTCTTAACCACTGATCATTGCTCTAGCTCCTTTGTTCTTTCTTTCAAATATATTTTTCCCTTTTCTTTGTTCTTTCTTTTCAAATTTTACATTTACGCATGCCTTTAATCCCAGCACTTGAGAGGCAGAGGCAGAGGCAGGCGGATCTCTGTGAGTTCGAGGTCATCCTGGTCTACAGAGGGAGATCCATGACAGCAAAAGCTACACAGAGAAACCCTGTCTCTAAATAAATAAATAAATAAATAAATAAATAAATAAATAAATAAATAAAATCCAGGCATGACAGTATCTTGCCTCTAAACCCAGTATTTGAGAGGCTGAGGCAGGAGGATTGTCATGAGTTCAAAGCAAGCCTGGAATTCATAATGAGAGCATCTTTGTTTGTTTGTTTGTTTTTCAAGACAGGGTTTCCATCACCACTGTTGATCGACAGCTTGCCTTAAAACAGAAACAACATTTAGGGAGCTAGGGTCAGAGCTCAGTTGGTAAAGTGCTTCCTATCCAAGCCTAAGAACCTGTTAGAATCCTCAGCTACCACATAAAACACCAGAACTGTGGAACTCCAGCAGTGTGCAAGGGCAGGCAAGGGGCAGAGAAAGTCAGGTGAGCCATGGGAGAGAGAGAGAGAGAGCCTGTCTCAAGAATTAAGGTGAGGCGGGCGTGATAGTACAAGCTTTTAATCCTAGAACTTTGGAGGGAAAAGCAGTTCCAGGTCAGCCTAATTTAACTTGCAAGTTCCAGAGCCAGCCAGGGCTACATGAGACCGAATTTCAAAATAAAACAAATAAATAATTATCAATTTCATTTCCCCTTAGAAGAACAAGAATTTAAGGGCTCTACAAATCACTAAGTACGGCTCTGACTTAATTACTAACATTTAGAGGAAATAGTAGGCCTTGAGGTTAGTGACGTCAAACCCAAGGTAGACAATAGTCTGTTAGTATATATCCTGCATATATCTGCATATAAACTGGATATACACTGAGGCTATGCATCACAATAGAAAAACTTAAGGAAAAAAAATTACCTAAGCTGGGTGTGGGGGTGCCACACACTTGTAACCCCAGCAGCACAGGGGCTGAGGCAGAAGGGTCAAGGCCATCCTTACCTCAAAAAGAAACATAAGCAGCTGAAAGCATTTAATGTTTACTTCTTGAAACCAAGGCATCTAGACATGTTTAGAGCCCAATAAATAAGAGGACAGAAAAAGTTTAGACTCACCAACCAGAGAAATCTAATTCCATAGCAGAATACACATAAATAAAAAGTGAGTCTCCACCTGGGTGAGCAAAGGGTAGAGGTTAGATAAATGAATGCTAAACAAGGGAAATCAGGATAACAACACTGGAACAAAATGATCTCTAAAACTCCAGACTCAGCTTGGAGCCCCTGTTAAAATAGATTCCCACAGAAACACACTGGCTTGATTTCCTTTCCTATTAGATTCCTTCATGAGACCTGATTTTTAAATTGCATGACAGTGACTAACATCTATTTTTATTGAATTAAAGACTCTGTGATTCTGCTGGGCGTGGTGGTACACACCTTAAATCCCAACATCCCAGCACTTGAGGCAGAGGCAGGTGGGTCTCTGTGAGGCCAGCCTGGTCTACAGATTGAGTTCCAGGACAGCCAGGGCTACACAGAGAAAGCCTGTCTTGAAAAACAAAACAAAACCTACACTTGTATAGGTAGGTATGTACCCTCCTGCTCCTTTGATAAAAACAGTACTGCTCACTCTATATTTACATTTTTGTGGGAATTTTTTCTTTTCTGGGAAATATTGTACTTGAAATCAGAGTTATTTTGGTTTTTCAATGCAGAGATCCCTCTGCCTTCAGAGTGCTGGGATTAAAGGTGTGTGCCACCCCGCCCTGCACAAGTGCAGTTATTGGAACTCACTTCCAATCTTTTTTTTTTTTTTCAAAACAAGGTTTCTCTGTAGCTTTGGTGCCTGCCTGGAACTAGCTCTTGTAGACCAGGCTGGCCTCGAACTCACAGAGATCTGCCTGCTTCTGCCTCCCGAGTGCTGGGATTAAAGGCATGTGCCACCACTGCGTGGCTCCCAATCTATTTTTTTAAAAGATTTATTGTTTATTTGTTTTTTCTTTTTTTTATTTAAAGATTTATTTATTCATTATGTGTACAGTGTTCTGTCTGCATGTGTGCCTGCAGGCCAGAAGAGGGCACCAGAGCTTACTACAGATGGTTGTGAGCCACCATGTGGTTGCTGGGAATTGAACTCAGGACCTCTGGAAGAGCAGCCAGTATTCTTAACTGCTGAGCCATCTCTCCAGCCCCTGTTTTTGTTTTTCAAGAAATAAGTTTTTTTCTTTGTAGCCTGGCTGTCCTAGAACTCAAACTCACTCTGTAGATCAGGCTGGCCTTAAACTCAAGAGATCCATCCATCTGCCTCTGTCTCCTGAGTGCTAGGATTAAAGGTGTGTACCACCACACCCAGCTTATTTCAATTTTTAAATTGTGTGTGTGTGCGTGCACGCACAGAGGGTATGTACATCTGAGAACAAGTATCCAGAGGCCAGAGGATTCAGATGTCCTGGGTCTGGAGTTACAGAGGGTTAGGAACTCCCCTCATGTGGGTGCAGGGGAACAAGTTTGGGTCCTCTGGAGGAATATCATGTGCTCTTAACTATTGAGCCATCTCTCCAGCCCACTTTTTTTCTTTGAAGATAAGTAGACAGGGTCTCACTTTTTATCCACGGCTTGCCCTGAAACTTGGGCATAGACCAGGCTGACCTTGAACCGGAGATCCACCCACCTGTCTTCTTCGAGTGCTGGGGATTAAAAGTGTGTGTGTCAACATGCTTATCTCAATCTATCTGAAAAGAAGGAACAAAAAGGAATCATCTTGCCTTAGTGGAAAGTGTGACCGGGGAACAAATGTGACCAGTTTCCCAGTTCTCTTTTTTCCTACGTCTATGAGGGTTCTGATGTTTACTTACTCAGCAGAGCTGGTTGAGAAGCACAGGACATAAATTCTACTTCCATTTCCCCTTGGCTTTTTAAAATCTTTTTTTTTTTAAGATTTATTTATTTATTATGTATGCAACATTCCTTCCATATATGCTTGCATACCAGAAGAGGGCACCAGATCTCATTATAGGTGGCTGTGAGCCACCATGTGGTTGCTGGGAATTGAACTCAGGACCTCTGGAAGAGCAGTCAGTGCTCTTAACCTCTGAGCCATCTCTCCAGCCCGGCTTTTTAAAATCTTATCTTTGGCATTAGTGTCTGTTTTATTATCCTAACAGTCAACTAATTCCCCTCCCCCAAAAGTCCAGCTGTACCCCCATCCTTCTCATTATCTACCCCCTGCACACATACATGCTTTCACAGAATTTAGTCAGCGTTGGAGGCTTGTCCTGATTCCTCCGATGGCGAAACCAGCACTGGATTTTTCGGACATCCCAGTCCAGTTGCTTTGATAGGCCCTCCAGCCTCTTCTCATCAGGATACTGTAGACATGTAACCAGAGTTAGAGCACTCCTTTCTCCACAAAACTCCCAACTTACTAGTTGAGTGGCAAAGAGGTGTCAACCACAGTGACTCAAGTGGTTTTCCAGATTTTATCCCCAAATCCTTTTTGTTTTGTTTTTCAAGACAGGGTTTCTCTGTGTAGTTTTGAAGCCTGTCTTGGAACTCGGCTCTGTAGGCCAGGCTGGCCTCGAACTCCCAGAGATCCGTCAGCTTCTGCCTCCCAAGTGTTGGGATTAAAGACATGCACCACCACCACCCAGCCCCAAATCATTTTTAAATAAAGTCACTTTATCCTAATTAACTTACAAATAAAAACATCACACAGCTAGTTTATGGAAATTGAAGATTTGTCCAGTGTCAAACTCTATACATCTTGATGAGCTTCTATACAGTTGCAATGGCAATTCTATTTTTCTTTTCTTCCTCCCCCTCCCCCCCACCCCAAAGCTTCTCTTTGTAGCTTTGTAGTCTGTCCTAAAACTCGCTCTGTAGATCAGGCTGGCCCCTGAACTCACGGAGATCCACCTGTCTCTGCCTGCCAAGTGCTGGGCTATAATACAATTCTAAAGCAATTGTACTTTACTTAGCATTTTGCACTTTCATTATCAATTACATTTTCATTTACCCATCACACACACACACACACACACACACACACACACACACACACACACACACACAGGAATAAAAGAAAAATTACAGTTATTGTTACTTTTCTTTCTAATTTCAACTCCAAAACCACTTTTAGAAATAAACAGCTGGGTAGTGGTGGCCCACGCCTTTAATCCCAGCACTGGGGGGGGGGGGGTCAGAGGCAGATCTCCGTGAATTCAAGGCCAGCCTGGTCTATGAAATGAATTCTAGGACAACACAGAACAAGCTTGTCTCAAAAAAACTAATTAAACAAACAAACAAATAACTTCCTATCTTACACATTCTTGCTTAGCCTTCTCTCTCTAGCTCAAGTTGAGTTTAAAAAAGGCATCCAAAATACCAACTGGAGGCTACAAGAGATGGCTCAGTAGTTAAAAGCACTGGATACTCTTCCAGGATCCTGGTTCAATTCCCAGAACACACACAGCAGCTCATAACTGTCTGTAGCTCCAGTTCCAGGGATCTGATGCCATCTTCTGGCCTCTGAGGGCAAATGGACACATGTAGAGCACACTGCATACATGCAAGCAAAATACCCATACACTTAAAAGAAAAAAAAATAAAGAAGACAATTAAAAAACTAACTACAGGGCCAGTTAGATGACTCAGCAGGTAAAGGCATTTGCTGCCAAACCAAATGACCTGAATTTGATTCCCCAGAACTCACATGGTGGAAGGGGAGAACTGGCTCCCAAAAGTTGTCTTCTGATCTTCATGCACGCATGCACATGCACACACACAAATTAAAAAACAAAAACAAAAAACTGAGGCTGGAGAGATGGCTCAGTGGTTAAAAGCACTTGTTGCTCTTGCAGAGGACCCAAGTTCAATTCCCAGCACTTACATGGTAGTTCACAACCATCTGTAACTCAGGTTCCAGAAGATTAAAAACATATATGTATGTGTGTTAAGACACACATACATACACATGTATATACATATATAAAACATATATATGTTAAAACACAAACAAAAATCACAAAGGCCATTAGAACTACCCTCATCTTGAATAGAAGTTGGTGCAAGAAAAGGGAAAATAAGACAGGATTTGAGTTTAGGGTGGAGGAATTCAGGTAGAGGTAGATGCTAAGGAGTGAATTAAAAAGTGTGTGAAGTACAGGAGTTCCGGCTGGAGAGCCCAAGCAGACCACCCAAACCTGAAGAACCATCTCCTTTTCTCGCATGCTCTATTCCCACCTACAGAGCAACCTTCATGTGACTTCTGACTCTTGTTCTCTGCTTACTTACCTTAGTAATAGATATGAACACCTTCTCAAGGGTGTCATTGGATTCAACACGATAGAGAACACTATCTTCAATGCCAACATGAAGTGCACAGGGTTTGGCAATAAACCTGTAACAGAAAAAAACCGAAGGTTCAACTCTAACTATGATTTGCTATGTCATGATCAGGGAGGGACTAATGTGAGAAAAAAATGGAAACACAAGACTAGGAACTAGAAATTTGTTATTTGGTTTCATAATCTGTCATTGACACACTTGAAAAGGCTCATTTTAAAATGGTAGACTGGACCCTGCATGGTGAGGCACACGTTTACTCTCAGCACAGGCAAAAACAGGTGCCAATCATGGCTACAAAGAGAAACACTGTCTCCAAAAATAACAAAAAAGCAAAAAACAAAACAAAACAAAACAAAAAAACAAACCCAACAACAAAAAACAAAAACAAAATAGCTGGACAGTGGTGGTCAGGCCTTTAACCCCAGCATTCTGGAAGAAAGAGGCTGGCAGATCTCTGTGAGTTCCAGAACAGCCAGGGCTATACAGAGAAATCCTGTCTTGAAAAACCACAAGAAACAAAACAGAGAGTTTAGACTGCCAGGTGTGGTAGTGCACTAAATGGCTCACACCTTTAATTCCAGCACTGGGGAGGCAATCAGATCTCCATAAATTCTAGGCCAGCAATAGTTACAAAGTAAGATCCTGTCCCCTAGACACAAATAATAATAATAATAAAGTAAATGTATGTAAAATACTCTGTAGTAAGTGAAGTGTTAATAAGATAATTTTCCTCACATCAGAAAGCAAGCCAGGTATGGTGGCACATACATGTGGTCCCATACTTGGGAGGCTGAGGCAGGAAGATTGAGCACTTGAGGCCAGTTCACAGTACAAAGAAAAACCCCCACCTCAATTTAGTTCTTGAGGAGTCAGGTAGTTTTCTTGATCTTTTATAGTTAGTCCCCTTAACTACTGGGCCGTCTCTCCAGCTCCCAGGTCATTTTGTTCTGTAGCTGGGGACTGAATAGTCCTCAAATGTTTTCAAGTGACATCCTGGGCAAGATGTTCTTTCTTTTCAGATTTATTGAAGTGTGGAGTGCTTTACCTGCATGTATGTATGTGTACCATGTGTGGCTGGTGCCTTCAGAGGTTAGAAGACAAGATCTAGTCTGATTCCCTGATACTGGTGTTATGGATAGTTGTGAGCCACGATGTGGGTGCTGGAAACCAAACCTAGGTTCCTCTTAAGTACTGAGCTATCTCTCCAGTACCCTGGTCCCCACCTTAGTTGTCAAAGAAGACAGAATGGAGACAGTATTGATCCTCCTCTTCTTTTTGGTGTGTGTGTGTGATGCATGTGCATAGGTGTGCACACTTGCAGAAGTCAAAGACAACCTCAGGTGTCGGTCTTTGCCTTCTACTTGCTCGAGACAGTCCCCTTGGTTGTCTGCTACTGTGGATGCACACAACAGGCCTGTGAGCTACTACACCCCCACTGCAGGAGCACTGGGATTGCAGAAGTGCTTGCACTGTCCAGCTTTATGTGGACTCTGGGAAGACAACACCTCAAGACAAGTCCTTTACCCACCAATCTATCTGCTTGGCTCAGAATCAAGTCCCCAGTTCAGCATTTATTACCTCTGAGGATTGAGAATAAGAAACTTTATTATTGGGGCTGGAGAGAACAGTTAAGAGAACTGGCTGCTCTTCCAGATGACCCAGGTTCCATTCCCAGCACCCACATGGCAGCTCACTACTGTCTGTAACTACAGTTCCAGGGGATTTGACACCCTCATACAGACATATGTATAGGCAAAATACCAGTGCACATAAAATAAAATCACAAAAAAAAGAAAGAAAATCCTTTCCTCCCCAAGTTGCTATTGGTTATAGTGTTTTATCACAGCAAAAGGAACCCTAACAATGACATTCAGTGACCATCAGGTGACTGACTGGTCTAGATTGTCTTGCTCTACTTGATCTCAGTTTGGATCTGGGGTTAAGCAGCATTCAAAAGGATACTCAAGGCAGTCATTTTGTTGTTGAATCCATGCCATATCAGAGACTGAACTGTATGAAGATCCAAAAGCAGAAAACAGTCTTTGTGGTTCCTACTTTTAGCACCTTACCCAAGTTCCTTCCTTACCCAGAAACACTTGAAAAAAGCTTAGGCCTGGAGCTAGACATATATTATCAACTGAGAAGCCTCAAGGCAGTCAAATGCCTACGGAACAGGAGAACCTCTGTCAATGGTTACTTTATTATTTACTTACTTTTTTTTTTTCCTCTGAAACAAGGTTGCTTTGTGTAACAGTCCTAGCTATCCTGGAACTTGCTTTGTAGACCAGGCTGGCCTCAAATTTGCAAAGATCTGCCTGCTTCTGCCTCCAAAGTGCGGGGATTAAAGGCGTGGGCCACCACCACCCGGCTACTTATTTTGAAGTATTTGTTAGTTGGACAGTGGTAGTGTACCCCTTTAATCCAGCACTCCAGAGGCAGAGGCAGGAGGATCTCTGTGAGTTTGAGGCCAGTCTGATCTACAGACCAAGTTCCAGGACAGTCAGGGCTATACTGAAAAAACTTGTCTCAAAAAAACAAAAGAAAAAGCAGAAGCCAGATGTGTCGGATGCCCTGGAACTAGAGTTACAAGAGTTTGTAAACTGACCCACACAGACACTGGGTACCCAACTGGTTCCTCTGGAACAGCAGTCAATACTTTAAGTGCTCGGCCACCTCGCCATCCCAACACAGCCTTTGTGGTTGCTGTTTTTGAGGAAGAAGTCTCCCTGGCTGGCCTGAAATTATGTAGAGCAGGCTGGCCTCAAAACCTGCCTCTGCCTCCCAAGTGTTGGTATTAAAGTCGTTTATCCCTACCCCACAATCAGCTCAAAGGGCTTTTTAATTTTTTTTTTTCGAGACAGAGTTTCTCTGTAGCTTTGGAGCCTGTCCTGGAACTAGCTCTTGTAGACCAGGCTGGTCTCGAACTCACAGAGATCCGCCCGCCTCTGCCTCCCGAGTGCTGGGATTAAAGGTGTGCGCCATCACCGCCCGGCCTTAATTTTTTTTTTTAAACATTTACTTGGTGTGCAAGCTTTTTTCCCCTCTCTCTCCCTCTGCATGTGTGTGTGTGTGTTGTGAGGGTAAATACCTGTGCTATGGTACACATATGAAAGTCAGAAGACAACTTGTGGGAATAGGATTTTTTTTTTCTATGATGTAGGTTCTGGGGATTGACTTGGGTTGTCAAGATTGCCCTTGACCTGTGAGTCACCTCTAGAGTTATTTTAAAGATGAAATGATGAGATGCATGCCTTGTTTGGTACCTGATAGTAAACATTCATTAGAAATAGCCTTTAGTAAATTGGGATATAGTTCAGTTGGTGAAATAATGTGCCTAAGTAACAAATCCTGGGATTGATCCTCAGAACTCCCTGTAATTCCAGTACATGGGACAGGGAGACAGGAGAATCAAGGGTTCAGTGTTCATCCTCAGTTACCTAGTTAGTGGGTTTGAGGACAGTCTTGGCTTACATGAGACTCTGCTGTAAGTGGCTGCCGTCTCATGAAGAACCCGTGTTCCAGGAACAGCTGTTATCATTTTCACTAGAAACAGATTATCTGTCTTGGTATCCACTAATACACTCAGCAGGGCCAAGCAAGAAGACTGTACCTTATTCATAGGTAGAGCTAAGATTTCATCACTATTGTTATCTGACCTTGGAATGGACTCAATATCCTAGAGCTAGCAGAGATCATTTCTTGCCTTCATTAGTTCAGAGTTCAATGAAAAATTGTGAGGCCAGCCTGATTTACATAACAAGTTCCAGGCCAATCAGGACTACAAAGTGAGACCTTATCTTTAAGGAGGTGGGGGTGGGAGGAAGAGAAGGAAGGAAGAAAGAAAAAGTAAAATTTGTGACTGGGGAGATAATTTAATCGTTAAGTGTTTGCCTTGCAAGTGTGAAGATCCTCTGACCTACATTAAAGGTGAAAAAAGCCAGGCACCGTGGTGGTGCATACTTGTAATCCTAACACTGGGGAGGTGGAGACAGATCTCTAGGGCCTTCTGGCCGACCAGCCTAGTCTACTGGCCAATTTCCAAGTCAGTGAAACCCTCTACCAAAAAACAGGAAGAATGGAACCCCAGGAACAATATCTGAGATTGTCCTCTGGTGCACTCATGCCTGTGTGTGTGTGCGTTTGTGTGTGCACACACACGTAAAATCATTACCAAATGCTTACCTTATTGTCTATTTGGTTGACGTAACATAATTAACATAGTGATCCCAAGTTCCCCTGGCCACATAGACCATCCTGAGAACCAAGATACATGTCTCAGTGTATTAGCCTATTTGTATGACTTGCCACAGAACATCAATTAAGAAGCATGGTCTAGCCTGGTGGTGGTGGCGCACGCCTTTAATCCCAGCACTCGGGAGGCAGAGGCAGGTGGATCTCTGTGATTTTGAGGCCAGCCTGGTCTACAAGAGCTAGTTCCAGGACAGGCTCCAAAGCTACAGAGAAACCCTGTCTCGAAAACCAAAACCAAACCAAAACAAAACAACAAAAAAAAAGAAGCATGGTCTAGACTGAATGCCTGTTCACATCCACCACTGTTGGTGGCGCAAATCACAAGTGCAAGAGAACTGTTAATATTGAAGAGCAAAGCAGCAGGTGGTTTTGTACTGACTAACAAGGGAACAGAGAAAAGGTAGAATGAAATTACTTCCACAGTGCAGGTAAGTCACCTTCAGGCTGACCCACTAAACTTACATCTTGAAGTAGTGGGTGAGAAGAACAGCTTTCAGGCCAGGCATGGGTGGCTCATAGCTGTAATCCTAGCACTCAGGAGACCAAGAGAACTGCTGTTAATTCTAGGCCAGCAAAAGCTACACATCAAGATCCTTACTCAACCGCCTCACCCCCACTTAGTAATTTTCAGGCTGAGGAGACAGCTCAGCAGGTAGAGCACTAGCTGTACAAGCCGAGCAATCCGAGTTCAGGTCCCCAGAACCTAAATAAGAACTGGATCCAGTATCCCTGCATGCCAAGCATACAATTAGGAGACAGGAGGTGGAGCCCAGAGAATCACAGAAAGCTGGTGGGCCAGCCAACCTGGCTTACATCAGAGTGAGCCATAGAAACCCTGTCTCAAACAAGGTGAAAGGCGGGACCATCCCTGACAGACACACACATAGGCTTTCATAGACTGCCTACTTCTCTAGGCCAATCTAGAGCAGAAGTCTCTAACAAGTAACTTAAAACTTGGAGCAAATCAATCCAAACCAGCCAGACCCTCAGCAACAACAAAAAATCATTAAGTATCTCAAATAAGATTTTATTTATGTGAATAAAATCTATTAATGTATACTGCTACAGAAATTAAAATTTTAAAAATTAATAGTTATTAATTTAGAATAATAATGAGCTTATTACATGGTAATTTTTTTTGACATGGTAATTTAACACCTTGTGAAAAATAACTTTTCCAAACTAAAAAGAAAGAAGAGTATATAACTTGACTGGCAGTTCTGGCCAAATGTCAGCACTGCATTCAGTCTGTCACAATACGGATATGCCAAGTAGCAGTGTAGTCTCAATGCATACTTATGAGAGAAAAGAATTCCTACAAAACCATGGAAGTATCATGAAGACAATCTGTCTTTACAGACCTGAAAGAATGCAAATTCTGGGTCAGTAAGATGGCTCATCGGATAAAGGCACTTATTGTTTCTAACTCCAACACCAGTCTGAGTTTGATCTCTGGGACCCACATAGTCAAAGGAGAAAACATCCACACACTAATGAAATAATAAAGTCACTTTTTAAAGGTTTTTTTTTTGTTTTTTGACACAGAGTCTTTTTATGCAGCCCTGGCTAGCCTCAAACTCAAATCCACCTGCTTCTACCTACTGAGTACTGTGACTAAAGGCATGCACCACCACAGCTGGCTGAAAACAAATTATATATACACGTAAGTATACTGTGTGTGCTGATGGAGACCAAAAGACTATGTCAGATCCTCTGGAGCTGGAGTACCAGGTGTCTGCAAGCCACTCAACATGGGTGCTAGGAAACAAACCTGGGTCCTTTGTTAGAGCAAATGGCAAGTGCTCTTAACCACTGTGTTTAACCACTGTATTATTCTGCGGCCTCTCAAATTTCGTGTGTGTGTGTGTGTGTGTGTGTGTGTGTGTGTGTGTGTGTGTGTCTGAATCTATGTTGCTTTGACTGGCCTTGAACTCTCTATGTAGACCAGGCCTTGAGCTCACAGAGACTTGCCTGCCTTTGCCTCCAGATTTCTGAGGCTAAAGGTGTACTTCACCATGGGGCTGGAGAGATGGCTCACTGGTTAACTGCACTTGCTGCTACTGCAGAGGACTCGGGTTCAGTTCCTAGCACCCACTAGTTCCAGAAGTTTCAATGCCCTCTTCTAGTCTCCACATGAAGGACACATTCATACATGCAGGCCCCAAACACTCAGATACGCAAATAAAGTAAATCTTAATGGGAAAAAAAAAAGGTGTGCCTCAACCCCAGCTAGGTACAGTGATTTGAGTCTTGGGTCCTCTGGCAGAATAGCCAGTGTTCTTAATTACTAAGTCACCTCTGCAGCCCCCCCACTCCCCCACCCCTGCCACACACACCTTATCTTTTAATGATTATACAACTTAGTACATTTGCTTCAAGATGAAACATACACACCCACACGAGTAGATTATGGAAAAGGGCAACAATTAAATTCTTTCTCAGGAAAGCCTTGGGGGCTGGAGAGATAGTGTAGTGTTTAAAAGCACTGACTGCTCTTCCAGAGGGCGGCAGGAGTTGGGGTGTCCAATTCCCAGCACCCACGTGGCAGCTCACAACTGTCTGTAACTCCAGTTCCAGGGGACCCGAAACCCTCACCACACTGACATGCAGATAAAACACCAATGCACATAAAATAAATAAATATGTCTTTTTTTAAAAAAAAACCTCTTACCATCTTTCCATCCTTCATATTCTAAGAAACAACTTTCAGTGAGTCTCCAAGCCTGTATTTTAGAACTAAATCCTACTTTCTCCAGACTCATCTAGTCCACCAACAGCCTCCTCCAGCGGATCCTCTTGGCTCCACCTCCCAAACATAGGTACACACCACCAAGCTAGGCTAACCACGCTAACTACACTTTAACTGATGGCTTTTCGGCTGTTCCCCTAAACACTAAAACCACAGTTTAGTGGAAGGTTTTGTTTGTGATCAAACTCAGGCCCTTTTTGGATGCTAGGCAAATACTCTAAAGCCAGATTACTTACCATTTTATCCTTGGAACATATATTATAGCTGTTAAACCTGTTAATAAATAGTCACTGAAGAATGAATAACTTTTGCCCATTAAAATCCAGGCAAAATTCTTCAAAGACCTCGAAAGAACTGTACTCAACTTCATTTGGAAAAGCAAATAGCCAAAACAATCCTGGGCAACAAAAGAACTTCAGGAGGCATCACAATCCCTGACTTCAAACTATACTACAGAGCTACAGTACTGAAAACAGCCTGGTACTGGCATAAGAACAGACAGGAGGACCAATGTAACCAAATAGAAGACACAGATATCAATCCACACATCTTCGAACACCTGATATTTGATAAAGAAGCAAAAAAATATCAAATAAAAAAAAGAAAGCATATTTAACAAACGGTGCTGGCATAACTGGATATCAACATGTAGAAAAATGAAAATAGACCCATATCTATCACCATGCACAAAACTCAAGTCCAAATGGATCAAAGACCTCAACATAAAGCCAGCCACACTGAACCTTATAGAAGAGAAAGTGGGAAGAACACTGGAACGCATTGGCACAGGGAACCACTTCCTAAATAGAATCCAAGCAGCACAGACACTGAGAGAAACAATTAATAAATGGGACCTCCTGAAACTGAAAAGCTTCTGTAAAGCAAAGGACACGGTCAACAAGACAAAACGACAGCCTACAGAATGGGAAAAGATCTTCACTAACCCCACATCAGACTGATCTCCAAAATATACAAAGAACTCAAGAAATTGGACACCAAAAGATCATATAATCCAATAAAAAAAATGGAGTACAGACCTAAACAGAGGAATCTAAAATGGCTGAAAGACACTTAAGGAAATGTTCAAAATCCTTAGTCATCAGAGAAATGCAAATCAAAACAACTCTGAGATTCCATCTTACACCTGTAAGAATGGCCAAGATCAAAAACACTGATGACAACTTATACTGGAGAGGTTGTGGGGAAAAGGGAACACTTCTGCATTGCTGGTGGGAATGCAAGCTGGTCCAACCTTTTTGAATGTCAGTATGGCGATTTGTCAGAAAATTAGGAAACAACCTTCCTCAAGACCCAATAATACCACTTTTGGGTATATATCCAAAGGATGCTCAATCGTGCCACAAGGATATGTGCTCAACTACGTTCATAGCAGCTTTGTTTGTCATAGCCAGAACCTGGAAACAACCTAAATGCCCCTCGATCGAAGAATGGATTAAAAAAAATGTGGTACATTTACACAATGGAGTACTACACAGCAGAAAAAAATAACGACAGCTTGAATTTTGTAGGAAAATGGATGGAACTAGAAAACATTATTTTGAGTGAGGTAACCCAGACACAGAAAGACAATTATCACATGTACTCACTCATAGGTGGTTTTTAAACATAAAGCAAAGAAAGCCAGCCTACAAACCACAATCCCAGAGAACTTAGACAACAATGAGGACACTAAGAGAGACTTACATAGATATAATCTACGTGGGAAGTAGAAAGTATAAAAAGAGAAGATCTCCTGAGTAAATTGGGAGCATGGGGACCTTGGGGAAGAATTGAGGCGGGGAAGAGGCAGGGAGGGGAGCAGAGAAAAATGTAGAGCTCAATAAATATCATGGAAAAAATAAATAAAAAAAATTTAAAACTGAAAAAAAAAGAATGAATAATTTTGGGGCAGGACAACAGCACAAGCTTGTGTAATCTTAGTTATTTGAAGACTGAGGCAGGATGGTCACAAGTTCAAGGCCTACCTGAGCTACAGAGTGAGATCAAAGCCAACCTGGGCAATTTGGTAAGACCTGTCTCAAAATAAGGAGTAAAAACAAAGGGGACATGGCCATAGCTCAGCAGAACAAAGACCCTAGGGTCAGCATCTAACACTGACCAGATAAGTCAGACCAAGTGTGGTGGCGTAATCTATCCAGTGAAGTGGAGGCCAATTTGGATTACAACAGCAAATTTTTTTCACCTCACCATAACCTTGGGCTGTCTAGCCTGATAGAAGTGGTACTTCTTGTCCACATTACCTCTTATAAGGTAGTCCCCTCTCTCTTGGGTGGTGAAGAGTGACTGGTGCCCAGCTTTCCAAGGACTCTGCAACTGGATTTACCATATCCTGTATTCGTGAGTGTATTTTCCCCCTTTCATATCTTAATAAATCCTTGATACTCCTTAAACAGGCGCATAGCTTGGTCTATACAATGAGACCATGTCTCAGTAAATGAGTGAGTAAATGAATACATAAATTCCTTTAAAAAAAAATCCCTGTTCAGTGAAGTGCCACCTCAAAAGACAAAGACTTGCTGGGTCAGCTTTGTGCTTTATCAAGTGTAGAAGGACACCGCCTTCTGAGGAATCAGAAATTCAAGTTAACCAAAATTTTATTTTATGTGTATGTGTGTTTTGCCTGCACGTGTGTGCACCATGGGCATGCCTGGTACCTGAGGAGGTGAGGAATGTGTCGGATGCCCTGGAAATGAAGTTAGGGATGGTTTTTGACTCATCACGTGAGTGATGGGAACTGAACCCAGGACCTCTGGAAGAATAGCAAGTACTCTAAACTGATGAGCATTTCTCTAGCCCTAAGTAAGCCAGTTTTAATCTATGATCAGAGACCTCCCTAGGAAGAATTAAACAACCACAACAATCCGATTTAATTGAAGACACTCTGTGCCTATGATGGAAACTTCTAAGACACCTGCTACCCAGAAGCTAAAATCTACAAGGAATATCTTTCTTAATCCTCCACCCTCACCTCTGGTATTTGCTAATTTTGGACACAAATTTGTGATCTTGCTTCAGTCCTGTGAGTGCTGGATTATAGGTCCGGGTCACCATGCTCAACTAGAAATCCTGGATTCATAGCCACAACACAGAGTGTGATTACTCCCACTGCCCTCCTGGGCAGAGCAGCTCCCAGTGTATAGAAGACTACTCGACAAATCTGTTTGTTTACAGATCATTAACTATTGAGCAGATTTAGACAGTAAAAATACAGCGCAATGGTTAACCAGATGCTATTATCAATAAAATATCAGTAAAAATAGAATATCTGATTACTTAAATCACTCAGGGACTAATATTAGAAATTCTCCTAGCCCTTGAGGACCTCTACTCACTCTGCTCACTGTTAAGATTTTTATCTTGTTGATCTCCTGAATAAATTGGGAGCGTGGGGACCTTGGGGGAGGGTTGAATGGGGGAGAGGAGAGGCAGGGAGGGGAGCAGAGAAAAATGTAGAGCTCAATAAATATCATTTAAAAAAATTAAAAAATAAATAAAGTAATCTTTTTTTTAAAAAAAAAAGATTTTATCTTGTCACTGGGCGATGGTGATACACCTTTAATCCCAGCACTAAGGAGGCAGAAGCAGGCGGATCTTTTGAGTTCGAGGCTAGCCTGGTCTACAGAGTGAGTTCCAGGACACCCAAGGCTGTTACTTGGAGAAACCCTGTCTCGAAAAAACAAACAAAAGTTTCTTTATGATTTTTTTGGTTGTGGTGGGGTAGGCCCCTCTTTTGATCCTCCTGCCTCTATCCTGAATGATGGGATTACAAGTATATGCCATCATGCCTAGTTTTTATTGTTTTGTTATTTTTTTCAAAATGCAGTTTTTCTGTGTAGCCCTGGTTGTCCTGGTAAACTCTGTAGATGAAGCTGGTCTCGCCACTGCCTCCCAAGTGCTGGGATTAGAAATGTGTATCACTGGGGCTAGAGAGATGGCTTAGTGGTTAAGAGCACTGCCTGCTCTTCCAAATGTCCTGAGTTCAATTCCCAGCAACCACATGGTGGCTCACAACCATCTGTAATGAGGTCTGGGCCCTCTTCTGGCCTGCAGGCATACACGCAGACAGAATATTGTATACATAATAAATAAAATAATAAAAAAAAGAAGTGTATATCATTGTACCCAGTCTGTGAGAATCTACTCTTAAAATATTAATTCTCTGAGCTAGAGAGATGGCTAAACAGTAAGAAACACTGCTGTTCTTTAAGACCCATTTTTGGCTCTCAGTATCCACCCAGTAACTCACAACCTATTAACTCTGGTTTCAATGCATTTCAATGGATCTGATGCATTCCTTGGAGGCCCTCCACAGACACCAGATCCACAGAGTGTGCAGATTATATGCAGGCAAGACACTCATACACATAAAATAATTTTTAAAATAATGTCCTCAGAGTTAGATGGTGGTGGTGCACACCTTTAATCCCAGCACCCTGGAGGCAAAGACAGGCAGATCTTTGAGTTCTAGGCCAGCCTGGTCTACAGACTGAGTTCTAGAACAGCCAAGGCTACAAAGAGAAACCCTGTCTTGAAAAACAAAACTAAGCAAAACAACAACAAAGTTATCCTTGGTTTACCAGTGGTGATGCACACCTTTAATCCCAGCATTTGGGAGGCAGAGACAGGTAGATCTCTGAGTTTGAGGTGGGCCTGGTCTACAGAGTGGGTTCCTCAGGACAGCAAGGGCTACACAGAGAAACCCTGTCTCAAAAACAAAACAAACAAACAAAAAAGTTGTCCTGTAAACTGGATATAGTGGTGAAAGTTTTTAATCAAACCACCATCAAAACAGACAAGCCCAAGCAAAATTAATTTTTACATTATTGATTTTATATGACAGATCCAAAATATTAAGCCTGGTATGGTAGTGTGCACCTGTGATCCTAGCATTCTGGAAGTAGAAGCAGGAGGGCGAAGAGCTCAAGGCCAGCCAGCTTCAGCTACCTAAGGAGTCAGAGGCCAGCCTGAGCTACAGGAGACTCTACATCAAACAAAACAGAAGCTGTACAAGGTACCGGCTTGTCAATTGGCTTGTCATTTGAGCAGAAAGTGTAGGCTAGGAATGTAGCGCATAGGTTACAGTGCTCACCAAGGAAGCCCTTGGCTTTATAAACCAGATAGGCTTAGTCATCTGAAGCCAGCCTGGAATACACAAGACCCTGCCTCAATAAATGTAAAAACTGGCGCACACCTTTAATCCCAGCACTTGGGAGGCAGAGGCAGGCAGATCTCTGTGAGTTCGAGACCAGCCTGGTCTACAAGAGCTAGCTCCAGGAGAGGCTCCAAAGCCACAGAGAAACCCTGTCTCGGAAAACCAAATAAATAAATAAAAAACCGAGATGTCGTTTTTTAAAGCCAGTGCATACTTTTTATTAACTTTATATCTCAACTCTGAGTCCTCACATTTGAAATCCTAAGAGCCTTGTGCAGTGGTTGCTATACTGGACAACATTATTCTAATTATTCTATCTAGGAAGCTGGTTTCTTTATTTGTTTTGGAAAGTTATGAATAACTCCTTTTGCAACAATATCTCAATTTCCCTAATGCTAAAATCGGAACAGATTCAAGTACAAATGGTCAAAACTTGGTATATTCTTTATAACTAAGATTTTATTTGCCTAAAAATATCTCTGGAGAGGAATTTAAAATAGGCAGATCTCTTCACACTCTATAAGGAAGGTATAGATGTTATTTCTGCTCTTTCATTAACCTCTTTACCTATTTAGAAGTCGTTATTACTTTGAATCAAGAGGTAGTACTAGCAAAAACTAAGTAACATGTTTCTTTTCAGTGACAGATACTCTGTCTCCAGGATACATCAAGAGCCTGATCTCAGTCATGATAATACTGTGTTGTTTGCAAAACACCAATGCCGACTGTGCAGAAAAAGTTTTCCCCTGAGTGAGAAGGGACTCAGGCTTCTGACCACCTCAAGCTGGCTGAGAAGAGAGTTTTAGATAAGACAGGGCCATGTGACCATTTTCTCAACCAACTCAGCTGATGGGCAAATGTCATTTAATTCTGTGATTTGCAATCCAACAATGCTCAACAGAATAAGCTTGGGTCATCACAGAGGAATGGGCTGTGTTCTTATAACCTAATCAGCATCTACTGCTATTCTCCTCAAAGGCTCTGACCTCTGGAAGGCATGTTAATACTGGCTAAAGTGATGTGTTCCAGGACAGCCAGAGTTATATGGTGAAACCCTGTCTGGGGTAGGGGAAAGAGAAAGACAGGCTAAGAAATGTGCCCAGCCAGGTGCGGTGGTGTCTGCTTTTAACCCCAGCACTCAGAAAGCAACGATAGGAGATCTCTGGAGTTTGAGGCCAGCCTCTTCATTCTACATATCAAGTTCCAAGGAAGCCAGGGCTATATAGGAAGGCCATGTCTCAAAGAACAAATAAATACATAACAGGCCAGCAAGTGAAACTATCCAGTTCCCAGTGACAGAAAATGCTATCAGGAAAATTCTTTGGACACCCTAGGGAAGTTGCCTTTGAATGGCGAGAGAGAAGACTGAACTAAGCAGCAGGGAAAGTGCTCACCCTTGTCCAGCATGATTCACAAAATAATTGTCTTCTGGCAGCGTGAACTCCTGTCACAATAACATCCCAAATAAATTAGCCTACACAGATCTGGTGATACCAGTATCTAGCCACCGGCTCCTGCTTGATCCCAAGGGACAAGTACTCAGGAGGTGGGTATCAAGTTTCAAACAACTTTATATTAAAATTTAGCTTAAAAATCCAGGAGTTGCTCATGTCTATAATCCCAACAATCAGGAGGAAGAGGGAGGGTGGCTTGGGCAAGAGAAATCCTGTCAGTCTCAGAAACAAAACAGACAAAAATCAGATACAACAGATCTGCTTAGACCATTCTCTCAGGTTTCAGTGAACAATACAATATTAGAGAAAAGAATAAGCCTGAAAGAGTTAGCACCGCTGTGAAAGAGCATGGAGGCAGGGCAGTGGGTGTCACAAGTATGTATGTGAGAGAGGGAAGATAGAGGCTATACAAAATGCTAGGTGTGCATCTATAACATGGTGAAATGTAACACAGAATCCTCTCACCCTCTGACTCAATCAAAGTGTCTATTTCACATCAGACATCTCGTAACCCTGAAAGCTCCTCTGAGCATCTATGTAGATGAGCAGGCCCTTTCCAACCATCCCACAAATATTTACTGGTTACATGCTACACTGGGCACTTTTGTTGTTTGATAGGTTGAACTTCTGGAGTGAGTTTGGTTTTGCCTGTGCTGGAGATTGAGCCCAGGGCAAGCACTCGATCTCAGACCTATATCCTACAATCCACACTGTAGTTCTTGAAAAAAGTAGATAATAGTACTGGGTATGAAGGCTCATGCTTGTAATCCTAGCCCTTGGGCAGTGGGGGTAGGAAGATCCAGGAGCTAAGGCCAGGCAGAGTGACATGGTGAGCTGAAGCCAATCTGAACTGCAGGAGATATATTTTATTTATGGTCAGATAGGTTTTCAGCAATCTCTATTAGAGGAGGCTGTGGTTCTCTAGAGAATATGGAAAGGAAAGAAAGACACTATGGTTTATGAGAAGGAAAAGAAAGTAAACTCTAATTTTCGACAGACCTCTGAGACAACATAACCAGGCTTGGTCTGTTTGCGTCTACCTGTGACCCTAGCAGTTGGGAGGCCAAAGCAGGAGGATTGTGAGTTCTGGACTAGCCCATAATACATGGCAAAACTTTGTCTGGGGGAGGAAGCTTTTTATTAAGTAGGATAGAGTTAAGATTCCTTAAAACAGCCGGATGGTGGTGGCACACACCTTTAATCCCAGCACTCAGGAGACAGAGGCAGGCAAATCTCTGAGTTTGAGGTCATCTTGATCTACAGAGCTAGTTCCAGGACAGGATCCAAAACTACAGAGAAACCCTGTCTCGAAAAAGAAAGATTCCTTAAAACATAAAACATAGCTCTAAATCCCAATAGTCGGGAGGCAAGGTTGAGTTTGAGGCTACCCTTAGCTACATAGCAAGTTCCAGAACAACCAGGGCTACATAGACAGACCCTTTTTAAAATATCTCTACATCTAGGCTGGGCGGTGGTGGCGCACGCCTTTAATCCCAGCACTTGGGAGGCAGAGGCAGGTGGATCTCTGTGAGTTTGAGGCCAGCCTGGTCTACAAGAGCTAGTTCCAGGACAGGCTCCAAAGCTACAGAGAAACCCTGTCTCAAAAAACAAAAAACAAACAAACAAAAAAACCCTCTACATCTATCTATATTTATCTCAAGACATATTACAAACACATTAAATCAAGTACAGGAGTACCTTGGATTCCGCCCCCTGCAAAAAGTTAAACCCTCCCCGCTCCCCCACTTTGATAGACAGTCTCAATACACAGTTTTGGCTGGCCTGGAACTCACTATATAGCCCAGACTGGCCCTCAAGTTCATGATCTTCCTGCCTTAGCTTCTTGGGTACTGGGGTAGAAGTTAAATTTTTTTTTTCTTTTGCCATAACTTGAGTACGAAGAAGTTAAATCTTACAGCTGATGTAAGGGTGCACATTTGTAACCCCAGAACTGGCAAGGCTAAGGAAGAACTCCTGTGAGTTCATGGCCAGTTGGACTATAAAGTACCAGTCCAGCTAGCTACACAGTTAAGCTTCTGTCTCAAGCAAACAAAAACGCCTGGAAGGTGGCTTAAGGGAAACACTCCTATCATGTACTATCAAAGAACTCCAAACATGGGGAGACGAGCTCAGCACTGGGTAGAGCACCAATGAGCAAAACCTCCAGCTCCTGCTAGACTTAGTTTATTGTCCACAAAAGGAGGTTGACGTCTACCATGTACCAGTCTATGATTTGCTACATCGTTCGTTTCTAGAAACCAAATGAGAAAATGCAGAAAAAACCAACATCCCAATTATTTTGGATAGGCTTTTTGTTTGTTTGTATTACTGAGACAGGGTCTCAATGGTTGTCCTGTAACTCAATTATGAGACCAAGATGGCCTCGAATTCAGAGATCTGCCTGTCTCTTTGTCTTGAGTGCTGGGATTAATGTGTGTGCCACTATATCCCACAAAAATTCCTAATTTATTGTGTGTGTGTGTTGACGGCATATATGTCTGTGCATCATGTGCATGCTTGATGCCCATGGAGTCAGAAGAGGGCCTCCGATCCCCTGGAACTGGAGTTGCAGATGGTTGTGAGCTGGGAATCAAACTCTGGAAGGCACCTGATTGTCTGGCACAGTTCTGAACGGCTGAGTCTTCCCTCCAGGCCCTGGGATAGGCTTTCACTGTGCTTTAGTGTAGCTGCTGCTCCCTCTGTGGAAGACCAGCGACCCAACTGAGCAGCCGTGGATTCTAAGCACTTTCTGTGAAAGCGAGTCTTAAAGGAAAACAAAATAGCAAGACTGTTTCTAGAGCCAACTCTTCCTAGGATCACAAGTGAGGAAACAAGGTGAGTGTCCCTACTAGACAAGAACACTAGACAGAGTGCCTGCTCACCCTGACACGGGTCACCATAGAAATGTGCAGCTAGAATTCCCAAAGGGAAAGGCTCTTTTCCAGTGACTCCTCCAGGAAGCAGTCTCCAGCCATCTGGGGAAACCCTTAGAACTGGAATATATAACTTTATGGAAAATGATGTTTATAAACAAGGGATCTTTATCACTAGCAGAGGGAACTCACAGAACTGGTACAGACCTGTATGAAAAGCAAAAATATTCCTATGGCAATGAAAGAAGATTCTGTATTGGATTGTCGTTTACCTTGATAGTCATTACTCTCGTATTACTCCTAAGCCTGCACCACCACCTCAAGGATACTTAAAATAATGATTACCTTGAAAAACTTTCCTGGGGCCCAGAAAAGGCATTTAGACTTTGAATTTTATTTACTTCATCTAAAAAACACATTTGTATGTTATATATTCACTTCTGCACTTGAGTATCTGGTACAGCACTTTTATAAGAAACAAACAGCAGTAATAAATGCAGATAAGTGACTAGCTACATGTAAGAAAAAAAGTTAGGCACAGGCAAATCAAAGAAGTAATCCAAAACAGATATTTCTGAGTACTGGATGATTTTGTCTAAACCACATCTCCACACTAGAAAAGGGCATTCTTGCAACACAGTCATGCTTGTTCTAGATAAAGGTTTTTACAGACGACGCCTCTGCCTATGCAGAGAGTGCTTTCTTGGCGTTTGAGTAAGCTTTATCAAAAACACACACTGCTATAATAAATCCACATTATAAAATCATAAAACCCTCGCTGAGTAATATCTTTTTGGCAGCAGATAAGACCCACCATTCAAAGAAAGGGGAAAACCAGCTCAGAGCATATGGTTAAGGCAAATACTACAGCCTTAGAAGCTGGTTCACAAAACTGTTTTCCAATAACCCCCCAGCTCCGAGGCCTTCAAAGTGACCACTCCTCCTCCCGTGCAGGCCTCCAAGGCCCGCTGGGCAGTTCCTCTTGACACCTTCCCCAAACTTTGGAAGCCTCAGGCTTCACCACACCCTATCCTAGCGAGACGTCCACTGTCATACTAACAAGCGTCCACGCGCTAACAAATCCGGGCTTGGGGCCTAACTGATCCGGTTTCCTTCAACTCTCAGAAGCTAAAGTAATTTTGGAAAGCATTACATTCCATGCATCCACCTATGTCGTTCGGAAGGTCTGGTGCCTGCACTGAGCCCACAAGCTCCCAAGACCCCAACTAATTCTGGTTCTCCTGGGCCCTTCCTGGTCCTCGCGCAGGGCTCTGCGGGAGCGCGACTCACTCCCGGGCTCTTGGAGGTGGAAAGGCAGCCTTTACGAACCCCACGCAAGTCCCGGGTCTGCACTTCGGGAGACCCGGCGCCCCTTCGGCCCTCTTTCACTTGCCCACATCCCGGACTCGCGGGATGCACACAGGCTCCGAGAGCGCGTCCACGGGCTGCGCGCATCACCTCGGCGGCCTCGGCTCCCCTGGCCGCTTCCGGGCCTCGGCCTCCGGCTCGCCCGCCGCTCCCCGCTCGCCCGCTGCCCCCCGCTCGCCCGCCGCCCCCGACCTTGCACAGCAGCTCTCACCGCTCGAAGAGCAGCCTCACGGAGAAGATGCCTGCCGCCAGCGGGAACACCGACAGCATGTGCCGGGCGCGCGGGTAGCCGTAGCCGTCGGCCGGGCCCTCCAGGTCGGACCAGCTCACGTTCTGCGGCAGCCAGAAGCGCTCGCTCCACAGCCAGCCCCACAGGAGGCCCAGGGCTCCCGCCGCCGCAGTCGCCATCTTACGCCCGCCCGGCGGCCACCGCCGCCACAGCCTCCGCGGCAGCCACGGCCAACGGAACCCGCTGGGAAGCAGCCCCGGGGCGGAGCCCGGCCTACGGCCACCCTCTTCCGTCCCTGGGTCCTCCCAGCAGCCCAGCCCGCCTCTCCGGCAGGCCTGGCCTCCTCCCCGCCCATCTTGCCTTCCCGCCCACTTCGCCGCCGCAGGAACCCGGGCACCCTCAGGTGGGGCCTAGCTTGGACTCGTCCCGCTCGTCTTGACCACGCCCACCCGCTCTGGTCACGCCCTCTCACCTGCAGCCTGAGCCCCGCCCAGCTTCTTGCAGCAGGTTTGACACCGCCACGGCCACACCCCTACTTCGGGCTAGTTTCTCCCTTCAGGAAACATTCCTCCTAGTCCATAGACTCAAATCCTGACTCCCAGCCAGTTGATATAGTTCTGATCTTCACTCACAGCGCCTGTGTCCCCGCCGATCTGCTGTGCCATTCATCCAGATTCTAACTACCACCCATTTCACCATAAACAGGTTTGTTAATCCCAATCTCTTTTTTGATGCACCTCCACGGTCTCCATCCTTCTTTGCTTTAGGTCTTAAAGTTACCTTCACTTTTCCTCAGAGAAAATGTGGGGCCTTAAGATATCCTTAAATTACGACCCTGTAATTCCGGCACAGGAGGGTGGAGGCTGAAGGATTAGTTCGTCCTCTGCTACCAGCAAGTTCGAGGCCAACCTGAGCCACGTAAGACGGCCCCCCCCCCGTCTCTTTTGAATAAGGCTATGGGGGAGGGGAGCTGATGTTTCACAACTGTAATCTCAGCCAGTACTTGGGTGGTTGAAGCAAGAGAATTGTCGTGAGTTTTAAGACCAGTTTGAATACAGTATCAGACAAAGAAGTTCCCCTTTTCTCCCATGGGGGAAAAAGTCAAGGCAAAAGAAAGATAAATAAATGCCAGTTTCTAATGAGATCTGTTTTGTAGCAAGCACTGCTAAGAATGTGTTCCACAGGTTCTTTCACTCCTGCCCCCTATGAAATCAGTATCCTGTCACGATTTTATGGAGGGATAAACTGAAGTCCAAAGAGGCAGAATAGTTTGCCCAAAGTCATATAGATAAGCAGCTGAAACTAGAAACTCTTTAGACCCCAGAGCCCTGACTTCCTTATCCCACAGCCACCGCAATCGTAATTGCTCAAAGTGAACATTGAACTCTTGTGAGTCTCCACAAACAAGGAAGCAAACTTTCAGAAAACTAAAAATTATCCTTCAGTTGCCAGAGAACCCTGAACCCTATCAGTTAAAACCTAGCTACAAGGTTAATTGCCAGAAACTAACTAGGAACGGGTGGTGATGGAAATTCCAAGAAGTAAATCTCAACTTTAGGTCGAGGACAACAGACAAAGTAACTTTCTAACCAGTAAGCTAAGCTTAAGGTTCAAGGTGAGGGGGCGTCATGGAAGAGCAACTGCAATGAGTTCACTGGAGATTTACCTCACCTCGGTGCTTTCAAACCTTAGTTCAGCCTGTGCCCCATAGGGAGTGTGTGTTTTAAGTTTTCTGGGCCCAACCAGAGATTCTCTGGTTGAAGGAGGCTGGAGAACAGAATCCATCTCTCATAGTTGTATTTACTTTTTTTTTTCTTTTTTGGTGTTGGGCATTCAAACCATGGGCCTTGCACAAATGAAGTATAAGCTCTCCAGCTGTGCCATACCCTGGGCTCTGCATTTCTCATTTCTAACAATTTTTTTTTTTAAGGTTTCTCTGTAGCTTTGGAGCCTGTCCTGGAACTAGCTCTTGTAGATCAGGCTGGCCTCCAACTCACAGAGATCCGCCTGCCTCTGCCTCCCGAGTGCTGGGATTAAAGGCGTGCGCCACCGCTGCCGGGCTCTAACAAATTCATAAGTGACATCACTGCCACTTGAATTGCTTAAAGCCATGTCCATCTAAACTTAGAATTAGTATTATGGCAACTACTCGTGTGTGTGTGTTAATTATATAAATGTTTTGCTCAAATGTATATGTACTGCAGATGTGCCTTGTGCATGTGGATGTCAAAAAAGGGCACCAGATCCCTTGGAATTGAAGCTACAGATAATTGTGAGCCACCATGTGGGTGCTGGGAAGCAAGCCTGGGTCTTCTGTAAGAGCAACAAGTATCCACTGTACCATATCTCCATTCCCAGCTATCTTGTAATTTTTATAGACTTTAGAAGAAATAATTATTAGTCTTTTCTTTCCAACACCAATGTGAGATGTCTCTCTGGTGTAGGAGGTCCTTCTTTCTATGTGTTGCTTTCATTGGTTGAATAAAGAAACTGCCTTGGCCTTTTGATAGGGCAGAACTTAGATAGGCGGGGAGGACAGAACTGAATTCTGGGAGGAAGAAGGCAGAGACAGAGAGACGCCATAAAGCTCCTGCCCAAGACTGACATTGGTTAGAATCTTTCCCGGTAAGCCACGACCTCGTGGTGTTACACAGATTGGTAGAAATGGGTTAGATCAGGATGTGAGAGTTGGCCAAGAAGAGGCTAGATATAATGGGCCAGGCAGTAATTTAATTAATACAATTCTGTGTGGTTATTTTGGGTGTAAGCTAGCCGGCCTGGATGATAAGCAGCCTGCTCCTCATACAACATCTCACTGTATGCTGTGAATATGTTTTATTACTATTGGTTAATAAAGAACCTGATTTGGCCAATAGACAGGCAGAATATAACCAGGTGGGAAATTCAAACAGACATACAAGGAGAAAGAAGGAGGAGTTGGGGAGACACCAGCAGCTGCGGAAGAAGCAAGATGTGCGTAACAAGCCGTGAGCCTTGTGGTAAAATATAGAATAATAGAAATGGGATAATTTAAGTTGTAAGAGCTAGTTAATAATAAGCCTGAGCCAATAGGCCAAACAGTCTGTATTAATATTAAGCCTCAGAGTGGTTATTTGGGAACTGGCAGGTGGGAGAGAAATCACCAGTTACACAACACCAATAAAACCTTGTTTCTAACAAGGAATTCAAGTCTTTTGTTTGTTCACCTTCTAAGACAAATTTTTTTCTTCTTCTGAGACACAGTTTCTCTGTGTAGTCCTGGCTGTCCTGGAACTCACTCTATAGACCAGGCTGGCCTCAAACTCAGAGATCTTCCTGATTCTACCTCCTGAGTGCTGGGGTTTAAGTTGTGTGCCATTAGCCCAGTTCACCTAGTAAGACTTTTATGCAAAACCACCTCGTAAAACCTTTATGAAAATGTTTTAATACCCTTTCCCCAACCTGTAAAACATCTGTTTGCATAAAAACCCTGTAGTGTTCTTAGAGTTTAAGTAACTTAATGGGAGGACAACCCTTTTCCACTTTCCCTCATTTCCTTTAGGCTGATGAAAAAAAAACCAAATAAATAAAAAGAACTAGTAAATCTTGAAAGCTTGTGAAGCCAGACAAGCCCCCAATCAATGGGGAAAAGATACAGTTACGACATGCATTAGAATAAAAGCCAAGTGAAATGTCCTGTCTTAGTGTGCTCACTAGCTCCTTTGGGTTGCTTGTTGTTTTGTTTCTGAGGCAGGGTTTCTCTGTGTAGCCCTGGCTGGCCTGGAGCTCACTCTGTAGACCAGGCTGGCCTCAAATTCATAGAGATCCACCTGCCTCTGCCTCCCTAGTGCTTAAACACATGTGCACCACCATAGCCCGCCCTGTTTGGGTTCTTGTGTATCCTTTTTACAGAAAGGAATTGCCTCGCCAAGTTACTTTCTCTTTGTTCCTATGTTCTATGTGTGACACCAAGATTAGTCTAACAACTTTAAAAGGAAGTGAACAAACACCATTCTGGTTCCATGGGATTTCAAATCAGAGCACCAGGAAACAGAAAATGTGCCAGTTGAGAATGGAGGAATTGGTCCATGATGGTCTTGCTCTATCATGGTATGCCCAAAGGTGCACGTGCCAATTCTCAATGAGTTTATTAGAAAGCATGTTCCTATTGAATATAGGGTGGAGTGAGACAAATTAGCAGAATCTAACTTTCCCTAAGAGTATTTGACTAGAAATTAAACATTGTTAAATAGCTTTAATAATAGGCCTTATTTTAAAATTAAATTTAATATTTACTTCAAATAAGCTGAACACTTGAGGACCAGCCAATTTTACCCTTTGATCAACAGCTGGCAGACCCTCCACTTGTGCCTAGCTGCCTTGATTTAACCAAGAGCTGTTAATCAATCCACTCTTCTATTGATGGTCAGCTGAACTGTCACTGTGACAACCTAGCTCCTTGGAATCGTTCATAGATACCTTGGGCTTCCAGTACCATTGTAACCATGGTGAAAATGGCCAAGACACCGCTTCGAGAGACCTTACTCCAGTCATGACTGTTTCAAGCAGCTTGTATGGGCTTTGGGGAACTCCCTGCCCACCAAGACAACCCTCTAAACTTTCCGTAACTCTACTGACCTTGCAGAAATTCTCTTTCAGCACAGGGGAGGGAGGGGAGAAAAAGTATCTCTCCAGTGACTCAATAAAAAGGCTGAAATTGGTGGAATTTAAGGCCTGCGATTGGTAGCATATACAAGGCTATAATTGGAGTTATAATTGGATCAAAGCATGCCACAACCTTCTTCAACCTATACAGCAGACTGCTTAATATTTTTTTTTGTATTAGTGTGGAAGGCCACTCTGTTTATTCAACCTCTAGTTTACAACATGAAGCCAAAATAATAAAGACTTTTTTTTTTTCGTTTTTTGAGACAGGGTTGCTCTGTGGCTTTGGAGCCTTTCCTGCGCTCTTGTAGACCAGGCTGGCCTCAAACTCACATAGATCTGCCTGCCTCTGCCTCCCGAATGCTGGGATTAAAGACGTGCGCCACCTCCACCCAGCCCAAATAAAGACTTCTTATGAATGGTCTTTGTCCTGATTAGCACACAGTGGCAACAGAAAGACTAGTGAAGAGGTCAGGGAAGGGCTTGGCGAGATGCTTCAGTGGGTAAGAGGGTTTATGCTAACAAGAGGACCTGAGTTCAAACCCCATCACCTACACATACACACACAGCATTCATACAGAGACTGCCGGGTGTGGTGGTACACACTTAATCTTAGTACTCAGATCAACAGGAGTTGGAGGCTAGCCTGGTCTTCACACTGAGTTCCAGGAGAGGAAACTTATATAAGGAGACCCTGTCTCAAACAAAGAGAAAAAAATTCCAGAGAATCACCAGAGCTAGGGGTGATCATTGATTTTCCAGCCTCTTAATTCTGCCATTTGTGCTAAGTATGTGAAGTGGTGTTCATGTACTGATAATTATAAACTCTAACTATTAAATTATTAAAATCTAACTATTACATTTCTAGCACTCAGGAAATAGAGATAGTCAGCCAGGCTCACACTGTGAGACCCTGTCTCAAAAAAAAATGTGTTGAAGATGTTTTACATTCTAAAATACTGTCTTAATTGGGTTTCTATTGCTGTCAAGAGACACCATGACCGTGGCAACTCTTATAAAGGAAAGCATTTAATTGAGGTGGTGGGGAGCATTGAAGTATGCAGGTAGACATGGGCTGGTTACGTCTTGATCAGAAGGCAAAAGGAAGTGGACTGAGCGTCACACTGAGCAAACCTTGAGCAAAGGAGACTTCGAGGCCTTCCCTCACATGAGTGGACACACTTTCTTCAACAAGGCCACACATACTCCAACAAAGCCACACCTCTTAATAGTGCCACTCCCTATAGGTTTATGGGAGCCAATGACATTCAAACTACCACAAATACCAAAGATTAAGATTTAATATGCAGGGGCTGGAAAGATGGCTTAGCAGTTAAAAACATGTTGTTGCTAAAGACCCAGGCTTGCTTGCCAGGCCGTAGTGGTGCACACCTTTAATCCCAGCACTTGGGAGGTAGAGGCAGGCAGATCTCTGTGAGTTTGAGGCCAGCCTCCTGGTCTACAAGAGCTAGTTCCAGGACAGGCTCCAAAGCTACAGGGAAACCCTGTCTTGAAAAACCTTTAAAGGGGGCTGGAGAGATGGCTCAGTGGTTAAGAGCACTGGCTGCTCTTTCAAAGGTCCTGAGTTCAATTCCCAGCAACCACATGGTGGCTCACAACCATCTATAATGAGATCTGGTGCCCTCTTCAGGCCTGCAGGCATATGTGCAGGTAGAATACTGTATACATAGTAAATAAACAAATCCTTAAAAAAAAAAAAAAAGAAAAAAAACCAAGAAAAACCTTTAAAAAAAAAAAAAGACCCAGGCTTGCTTCCTAGAATCCTCATGGTGGCTCACAAACATCTTAACTCTAGTTCCAGGGGTCATATTCCGTCTTCTGACGTCTGGAATATGAGGCACTCCTGTGGTGCACATACATACACGCAGGCAAAACATTCATATACATAAATAAATCAATCTAAAAAGTAAGCAAAAGATTTAATGTGCAAATATTCAAGTTTTAATTATGCAAAAATAAACAAGAAATCCATTTGATTTCATAAAGAGTCAAATTATATGTATACCAAAGGATTGTTTTAAAATAAATACTTGTGCTGGAGAGATGGCTCAGGGCAGCACTAGCTATTCTTCCAGACGACCCAAATTCAATTCCCAGCACCCACATAACAGATCACAACCATCTGTAATTCCAGTTGCAACGGATCAGTTCCCTCTCCTGGCCTCCATGGGCACCAGTCACATACGTGATGCACAGATACACATATGGGCAAAGAACTCCTACACATAAAAATAATTCAGTTGGGCATGGTGATGCATGCCTTTAATTCCAACACTCGGGAGGCAGAGATAGGTGGATCTCTGTGGGTTTGAGGTCAGTCTGGTCTACAAAGTAAGTTCCAGGACAACTCCCCCACCCCAAATTATATATATGATTTATTATCACTAAACATCTTGTTTGTATACCTACTTTATCATCTGGAGTCACACAAAGCTTATTGGGAGGAAAGGGCTCATGAGTGGAGCGTAGGAGTCCTGATCTAGGGTAGAGTGTGAGAAGCCCCGAGCAGAGGCATTAGTATCTAGAAAATGAGAGATGACAGAGAAGCTGAGACTGCAGTCGAGAGGCTGTGAGGAGCCAAGGCAGCAGGTGAGACTTAGAGAATGTAAACCCTGGCTGATGGGAGAGCCCGGGTTGCCAGTCTACATCCTGGGCGTTGGCCTCTAGCTGGCACCCCTGGAACTGCCAACCCTGAGGGAGACGCCCTTTCGCCTTGCTGACTTCTACCCCGAACAGGTCTCCCAGCTAGCCGCCATTTCTGACAGAGATCTTACCTAATGCAGTTTTCACATGGTCTGGTGTTGTCCAACTGCCGGTTGATCTACAGCAGCCAGGAAAGGTCTCCTGAACCTTATGTAGTCCAAAGATGGCCCCTTTGCCTGCTTTCCCCACGGGAAAGCCACACCTCCTCTCTTGTTTGACTCTAGGGCTGTACTGTTTTCTAAAGATGTCTGTGTTACTGGGCCATTCTCATGACAGAGACATTAGTATATCAAACCCAGTGACTTTGTTTCTTTCTTTATACCTTCATAGTAATGATGTCTGTCTCATCCCCTGAAAGGCACAGAAACAGTAACCTAAATCCCGGAAGCCCTGCCACATGGTGACATCCAGTGGCTGTTAATGGGCACTCAAGTTGCTTTGTACAAAATCAGCATGTATAGTCTGTGCAATGTGGACAGATCAAAAGGGAAGGTACAAAGTAGGGGCAATGAAGTATAGGCCAGGACTGGGTATTTCCTGTGTCAGTGAGGTTGGTGCATCAAATCTTCACTGAGCACAGTAGATTTCAGCGAGGGATGGAGGCAAGAGCAGGAGTACTCTGCCATATATTCATAAGACAAGAGTGGCGCACGCCTTTAATCCCAGCACTCGGGACGGAGAGGCAGGCGGATCTCTGTGAGTCCAAGGCCAGCCTGGTCTACAAGAGCTAGTTCCAGGACAGGCTCCAAAGCTACAGAGAAACCCTGTCTCAAAAAACCAAAAAAAAAAAAAAAAAAAAAAAAAAAAAAAAAGACTAGAAGATATTGGGCGGTGAAGGTGCAAGCTTTTAATCCCAGCACTCAGGAGGCAGAGAGATCTGAGTTCAAGGCCAATCTGGTCTACAGAACAAGTTCCAGGACAGCCAGGGCTACACAGAAAAACTCTGTGTCAAAAAATAAACACAACAGAAAAGACTAGAGAAGATGCTGGATGATATAACAAATTGTCCCCAAAGTATACCTATCTCCAAAGAAATCCAATCATACAAAACTAAATAAAATTTCTAAAATTAACATTTTTGGACAGGCTCTTCCTTGTAGTCCAAGTTGGCCTTGAACTTCTGGCCTTCCATCTTGCAAGCTGGGATGATAAAACAAGTCACCACTCCAGCTTGTTTATAATCTTTATTTAAGTGTATATTTTGGTTGGATGTCAGTGGAGGGTGTTGGACCCTCTAGAACTGGAATTAGGATGGTTGTGAGCCACCATGCAGGTGCTGGGAACTAATCCTGGGTCCTTTGCAAGAACAGCAAGCACTCTAAAATGCTGTGCCATCTCTCCAGTCTCTTTTTGCTTTGTTTTGTTGAGACAGGGTCTTACTTTGTGACTTATGCTGGCCTCCAACTCACAGTAATCCTCCTGCCTCAGCCTCCTGAGATTACAGGCATGGGCCACCACACCTGGTTTTCCAGGCTAGTATTAAAACAACAAATTAACAACAGAAGCAGTCGACTCTGCAGAAGAAATAGACAACTAAACATGCTCATACCCAGAGTGAAAAATAGGCATTTTCAGCAGAGATGGTTGGAAATTATATTTTCCATGTTAGGCATAATTGTAAGGTGAATTACTAAATGTTGAATACAATAAACAGTAAAAACCACCACTGGAATTGGAATTGGCAAAACAAACAGCTCATTTTGAAAGTACATACTAATTCTCTTGCCAAATTACTTGGAATTTTACAGAAAATTTTTGTCTTCCTTCAGGGTGGATGAAAATTCACAATTCAGCTCAATGTTACCATCTAGTGGTGAAATGAATTTCCAGCACATTCCCCTCAAACTGCTCACATAAAAGACCTGAGACCCTAACAATGGAAACAAACGAACAGTGCAAAGTTGAAATGTAAATCAAAAGCTTTATTGAGTAAAAAAATTTTAGCTAAAGAAGACTATAAGGAAGCATTATTCAACATCTCCACAAATGCCGAAAGGCCTCAACCTTAAAAACACCCCCCATACATGATTCGTGACATCAGCCACATATAACAAATGTACCCTGTACTCTCTTAGAATATTCTAAAGCCTTAATGCCAGAGAAAACCACCTGGGCTGGTTTTTGCCAACTTGAGAAATAGAACAGTCTGGGAATCTAAACTGAGGAACTCCCTCTAGCAGATCAGTCTGTGGGTTTTGTTGTTGCTGTTGTGAGGCGGCCCTGATTGTACATGAAAGCAAGGTTCCTGCCCGGCTTCCTTTGAGGACCACGGACTGTGACCTGTATGAGGAAATGAACTTCCTCCTGTCGGTGGCTTTCAGCCCTGTCTTCTAGCACACCAACAGAGACTCAAGCTAGGCCACCATCCAAGAAGAAAGACCTAAAACTGATTTAATTTAACCCTGGAAATATTATCTGCCACAAAAATAAATACCTCAGAGCTGATAGGCATTAATAAGATTTGCCTCAGGATGTCTCTCGTTATCTCTTTTGGAGTCTTCTTCATTTTGTTCCACAGGGAGCATAGCATCCAAAGGTATTATGAAAACATTTCAGCCTTCAGTAAAGTGTAAGAAGCCACCAAAAAGAGGAGGCAATCACCTAGAGATCAGATAAACACACTGGCAAATGCTACAGTTTGGGTACAGTGGGTGTCTACAAGTGCTAAAGCATATAGGCTGGTCTTTGTCTCAAAGTTATTTTGGAAGGGTGGCTTATCTTTTTTAATTGTTTATTATTTTTGATGGGCGTGTGTGCTACAGGGCACGTCTGTCAGATGATAACTTTGTGGCGTCTGCTCGCTCACCTTTACCTGGGTGCTGCCATCTCACTGGGCCAAAGGTGGCTGTAATCAAAACTGCAGAGAGTAGGATGCAAAGCAATAGTTCCCATATCTACCAGAGGGAGAAAATGCATAAAAAATTTTTGAAAGACTAAATACTTGATTTGACATTGAGTACTACAAAAGGAAATTGGTAAAAATATCTACACTTGCCCTTTATACTAAAGTGCTTCTGGTCATGATATGTAGGCACCTAAATCTGTTCTGTTTGTTTCCAATTCCACAATGGTATTTGTAGTGTGAAAATGTGTCCCTGTCTAGACATTTTAATATTGACTTTTGGGAATGCAGTGGACACTGGGCTGCATCACCCGAGAATCCCCACTTAGCCCTTATGCATTCTTCACTGCTAAAAATGAAGCTTCTTTCTTTTCTTTCTCTCTCTCGTTCTTTCTTTTCTTCCTTTTTGAGTTTTTGAGATGGGATTTCTCTGTGCAGCTCTGATTGTCCTAGAACTTCTTTGTAGATCAGGCTGGCTTCGAACTCAGAGATCTGCTGGCTTGCCTTCTGAGTGCAGGGATTAGAGGTGTCTACCACCATGCCAGGCTTAAAATGGAGTTTCAATAATGCACTTAGAATTGATTCTCTTTGCTTGTTTTCTGTTTTGGTAGCAGGAATTTCTTTCCAAGTTGCCCGTCTCTGCGCACCACTGGATAAAGGGAAGTTTAAGGCATTCTGTTATTCTTCATCCTCATCCTCATCGTAGTACCGATTTCTCTTTATCTGTTCCTCCACAGACAGCTCTCTGGCCACTTCCCCCTCCCAGTACCCAACACCTTGAGATTTTTGATTCTGGGTAGTGAATTCTTTAGTAGGAGTGGTGTCTACAAAGCGGGACCAACTCGGAGACTCGGGATCTAGTGGTGATTGCTGCGTGAGGTCATTGCTATCATCTTCATCTATGTTTGCTCCATTTTCTATGAAATTCTCACTCTCCAGCTCAATGCCATGAATGTCCTTACTCCTCACCGCTTCCTCCCTGGCGGAATCCCTGCTCCAGCGGCGTGCCTTGTACCCATTTCCATTCCGCCCAGGGCCTTCGGCACTTTCCATTCCTTTCCTTTCCGTTACTAACCCTCCTCCAAACTCCTCATTCTGCTCCGACATGCTCCAGCCTTTTCCGAGAGGCGACGTCTTGGGACTCTTGACCGAAGAGGTTCGGAATGAGGCTGCTACAGTGAATGGCCGGCTCCGCTCCTTCAGCGAGGAAGAGCGCCTGAGCTTCTTCAGGTCCAGATCTACGTCCTCAGGAGCCTCTGCCTTGCCAGTTTCCTCCTCAGGAGGCCACTTGGGCTTAGAGACTTTGAACCCTTCCTCCACGGTACTTCCTGAATTGCCAAGCTCAGCTGGGGGTGGCCAGGCGATCTTCAGTTTCTTGGTCTCGGCTGGCTTATCTTCCTTCTCCCTCTGAAAGGAAGCCTTGGCTTCCATACTTGCAGCTAGGACACCCACCTTAGCGATGGGGGCATCTTCTACCCCGGGGCTATGGGGGGTCTCCCCTGCATTTGGAGGCTGGTCTGGTCTCTCTATGGTTTCTTCATTTTCACCTTTGCTTGCCCAAAGAGCTTTATGTGGTCTGTGCCCAAAGCCTTCATCATAATTGCCTTTAGACTTAAAGAGCTGATTGAAGTGAGGCTTGCAGTAGATTCTTCCATGTAAAGAAGCATATGTCCCTAGACTGTCGTCAAAAGAGAAAACATAAAGTCAGTGAGTCTTCTTTATACTCTCATTTATATCAGCAGGTTTCAACCTAGTAGTTCCAGTATTTTCCAAAGATGGTGAGAAACTCTCCTCTCCCGTTGTGGGGGTGGGTGCTGTGAACTTACAGGGCCTTGTACACAACAGGAAAACACTGTATTAACTGAGCTCGATCTCTGGTCCCAGGAAAATATCTTTTTTTTCCTTTTCTCTCTCTCTTTTTTTTTTAGAGCCCAAGAAAATATCTTTAAAAGCACATAAATGACCTATCATAATACCTTTCTCTCCCCCCCAACCCCCAGGTTGGCCTTGAACTCAAGAGACCCTCCAGCCTCTGCCACCAATGCCCAGGATACCTTATTCTCCTCTTTTAAGAGCTTTTCTTTTTTTTTTTTCTGGGTAGGGCCTGAACTCACTGTGTGACCCAGGCTGGCCTTGAACTTGAAATCCTTCTGACAGGGGCTCCCTGCTGAGATTACAGGTGTGCGTCACTATCTGTTTTTATCTTTACACTAAGACAAGACGTGTTCACTCCCTCGGCCAAACCTTCACTGGTTTCTCTCCTTATTGATATGCAATTCCTCATTTCCAAATGATTTCATTCTCTATCAAAATGTTTAACAATTACTTCTCTGGTGTAGGAGGAGGTCCTTTTGTATTTTTTGTATTTTTGTTGTTTTTATTGGTTAAATAAAGAGACTGTCTTGGTCTTTTAATAGGGTAGTCCTTAGGTGGGCGAAGTAGACAGAACGGAATGCTGGGGGAGAGAAGGCAGTGTGGCAGACGCCATACTTCTCCGGCCCAAGATGGACACTGGTTAGACTCATGCCGGTAAGCCACATACTCATGGGATACACAGATTATTAAAAATGGGTTAAACAAATATGTGAGAGTTAGCCAGAAAGAGGCTAGAACTAATGGGCTAGGCAGTCATTTAATTAATACAGTTTCTGTGTAATTATTTCAGGTATAAACTAACCAGACACCGAAAACACAGCCCTCTCCTCCTTACTACACTTCTCCTGTGAGTCTTCCCTAGGTAATCCCGCTTGGCTCTGATCAGCCATACATTTCAGTATTTATAACCTGTAACTCCTATCTTTTTCTCATTTTGCTAACTTTAAAAGCACAACTCTGTAAGGATGGATACAATGTGCTGAAATATTTAGCACTTATTGTCTAATCCTGACTGGATAAAAGCAAGTCATGGCCTATAGGCGAAGGAGCCAAGAGATATGCCTTACCCATTTTAATTTTTTAATTTTTTTGGTTTTTCAAGACAGGGTTTCTCTATGTAGCTCTGAAGTCTGTCCTGGAACTCTGTAGATCAGGCTGGCCTTGACTTGAACTCACAGAGATCTGCCTGCCTCTACCTCCTGAGTGCTGGGATTAAAGGCATGTGCCACCACTGCCCGGCAACTTTTTTTTTAAAAGATAAAAATCTCACAGCCATGTGGTGGTGAAGCATGCCTTTAATCCCATGGATTGGGAGGCAGGGACAGGCTGATTTCTGTGAGTTGGAGACCAGCCTGGTCTACAGAGCAAGTTCCAGAATAGGCTTCAAAACTACAGAGAAACCCTGTCTTCAAAACCAAAACAGATAGAATCTCACTATGTAGACCAGGCTAGACTTGAAGTCACAGAGATCCACCTGCTTCTGTTTTTGAGTGCTGGGATTAAAGGGGTGTGCCACCATGCTCAGCCCACTGTAATGGCTTTTAAAGGATCATAACAGGGGTTGGAGAGATGGCTTAAGAGGTTAAGCACTGGCTGTTCTTCCAGAGGACCCAGAGCCCACATGGCAGGTTGCAACCATCTGTAACTCCAGTTCCAGGGGATCTGATGCCCTCTTTAGCCTCTGCAGACACTAGGCATTCATGTGGTACAGACATACCTGCAGGTAAAACACTCATATGCATATAAAAAAATTAAAGGGTGATAGCAATGACAGCATTCCCTCCAAAGAGATACATGTTTTGTTGAAAAAAATTAATTCAAAGCTGGTCGGTGGTCGAGTACACCTTTAAGCCCAGCACTCAGGAGGCAGAAGTACATGGATCTCTGAGTTTGAGGCAAGCCTGGTCTACAGAGTGAGTTTCAGGACAGCCAAGGCTAGACAGAGAAACCCTGTCTTGAAAAACCAATAAACAAATAAATAAATTTTAAAAATTAATTCAATGGGCAGAGAAAGAACTAGAGTGGAGATCCCAGAGGCCAATTTTGATGCAATGTAAGGAGCATTATCTAGATAGAGCTATCACTGGCTCTAGCTGTGGTGAGGTACAAAACCCCATAAGTGGGGCTGGAGAGATGGCTCAGAGGTTAAGAGCACTGACTCCTCTTCCAGAGGACTTGAATTCTATTCCCAGCAACCATATGGTGGCTCGCAATCATCTATAATGAGACCTAATGCCTCTTCTGGCCTGTAGGTGTACATGCAGGCAGAACATAATAAATAAATAAATACATAATAAATAAATCTTAAAACAAACAAACATAAGAGCCCTGTAGATGCCAGAACATCTTTCAAGAGTGTTCTAGGATACTTGTTAGGGAAGGAAAGATGGAGAAAGCGACATTTTGGATATTTCGTTTCTGAAACTATACAATTTAAAATTAAGTAGTGTGCTGGGCAGTGGTGGCGCATGCCTTTAATCCCACCCAGCACTTGAGAGGCAGAGGCAGGCAGATTGCATGAGCTACAGAGAAACCGTGTTTTGAAAAACCAAAAAAAAAAAAAAAAAGTAATATGAAATATTTCCCCATATTGACAGATTTACTTTAGGTCCCTTCCCCTACTTCTCCACTGTGAGGATTGAATCCAGGAGTTTACCAATGGGCTATACCCTCAGCCTTCTTTTTCACTCTTTGTTTTGAGACATGGTTTCACTAAGTTGCCCAGGCAGGCCATGAGCTTGAGGTCTTCCTGCCTCAACGTCCCACTGTAGCTGGGATTCCAAGCCATGCCATGCCTTAGGATTTAAGGTTATGGTTCAAAGGAATCACAGGAAAACACTCTACTAAATCTGGTCATGGGTGAGGGGCTTTATTAGCAATTCATAGTATTTTAGGCTTCAGTTCTAACACATTAATGCATCAAGGAGTCCCCAACATCATCATCTTCTGTATGACGGAGCGGTCACTAAACAGTGTTTTTTCTTCTCCTGGGAGCCTCAGTACCAACAGTGTGTGCTACAAGCCAGAGTCCCTGCGAGCTCTCACTGTGCAGACAGAGGCCTGTTTGGGACTGACCTACCTAAGTTTGTTGTTGCAATAGGAGCAGCGGAAACAGCTGATGTGAAACACCTGCTGGTTGGCCAGGAGACGTTCCATGGGGTACACGGTCTTCTGACACCCCACACAGCTCTCTCGTGCAGGGGCCTGAAACTTCTAGAGAAGGAAACAATGTCAGCGTCCACAGTGATGACCAGGCAGATGCCGAGATGGGCTGAGGGTTTACTTTATCTCAGGGTCATTCTCATAGACACTACACCTGCTCAGCTTCTACAGCTGATTGTTAGAACTGGGAGGCTCTCTTGAATTTCTGTACCAAATTGTGTGGCTGCTCTGAGTATAGAAGCCTTTGAGGTCAGGTGGGTTTGGACTGTGATGCAGAGCAAGGGGTAGGCAAGTTAACACACATAGGCACACACACTCACACACACCTATAGAGAACATTAAGGATGGAGAGCTGTAGTTAGAAGGACACGGAGTAGGAGAAAGTAAAATCTCAACACAGAAGAATGTAGTTCAATCCACGTGGCAAGTAAAAGGAGCCGATTATAGCAGCCTCGGGGTGTGAGGTGCTAATATTCAAGCAGAACAAAAGCATTAAGCTTTGGGAATTAGGTAAAGGCATTCCAATTTCTTCCGAACATCTTTTATTACTCTCTACAGGTTTTTAAAGACAGATTTATATGTTACCCAAGTGGTTCTCAAAGTCATCATATTTCCAGGTATGACTTTTATCTTCCTACCTCTACTTCCCAAGTGCCAAGATTATATGTATAAGGTATTACATCTAAATGTGGCATATTTAAAAAAAAACTTTTTTACATTTGCTATTACTTTATTTTATCAATGTATATGTGCACACATTGCTGTGCATATGTGGAGGTCCGGGTACAACTCTGGGGAGTTTGGTCTCTCCTGCCATACAGGTTCTGGGGATTGAACTCAGGTCCTTAGGGTTGGCATTAAGCGCCTTTACCTGCTAAGTCATCTTGCCAGCCTCAAGTTAGGCATATTTTTAAACAAGCCTTAAGTGACATACAAATGCAATAATTTGAAAGAGAAACAAACTACATCACTTGGATTTCAGAAGGAAGCATAGCCTACTAAACTGCCCAAAACTCATCTGAAAACTAGCAGAGTCTAAAGCAATGCCCTGGGCAATGTTATAGTTAATGACGACAAGTCTAGGAGCTGCTTACAAACTGTGGGATAAGAGCTGTCACACAGCTCAACACAATAATTCAATTCCTAAAAATAGGAGAGCTGGGTCTGGCAGATCTAGGCTCATAGCTCAACACAGAATAAAACTGGGCATGGCTGTACACGCCTGTAATCCCAGCACTTGATGGGAGCAGAAGGAAGATAAACTCAAGGTCATCCTTGGCTACACATCAAGTTTGAGCAAGCTTACACTTCATGAGACCCTAAACTTCTCCCCCAGTTTGCTATTGTAGCCTTGATAAAAGCCAGAATTCTAAAACAGATTATGAGTATTTACATGATAAATAGTCTAACCTGGCTACTGAAGGTAGCAGAGCCAGAAGTCGCTCCTCAGAGCTTGATGTCCCTGACTTGACAAACATCTCAGCCAATAGAGGAAGAATGCAATTTAGGTGGCCAGGCAACTCTCACAGGTACCTAGGTGTCCCTGTGGGGCTTTAGATGAACTTGGTTTCTCAGCAGAAAACATAAGATGGTAAATAGTGCAAATTAATCCCTAGGCCCAGAACCAGAATTTAGTTAAGCCCCAAAGGACCAGGTTATAGGCAGAAAAAGACTTAATAACTCTGAAGATAGACCCATGAAAACAAACAAACAAAAAATATCATGCCGATTGCTTAGTTGCTACAGGAACAAAATAAAAAACTGGGGATTGTTTTCCAATTGTTTTCTACCATTTCTTGGTAGAAAATGGAAGCAGAAAACACACATAAAATGAAAGTGAAGATCTATAAAACTAAGTTTAATAAAATGACTGGCAAATCCAAAGGATTTAAGAATAAAATAGCTAGCCAGGCGGTGGTGGCGCATGCCTTTAATCCCAGCACTCAGGAGGCAGAGCAGGCAGATCTCTGAGTTCAAAGCCAGCCTGGTCTACAGAGCAAGTTCCAAAACAGGCTCCAAAGCTACACAGAGAAACCCTGTCTTGAAACTGCTTCTCCCAAAAAGAATAAGTGCAAAATGGAGTGGAACTGACTAGTTAACAACAATCCCTTTAACTGGAAGGGCAGAGCCCTAAAGAGAAAAAAAACGTTAACCAACCAAAGACTGCAGGTTAACTTAGTCTACCAGTCATAGAAAGTTCCTAAAGGTGACCCAAGTTACTGCGGTGAGGGCTGTTGGCAGCCACTAAGGCATTATTTGAAGAACAGATTTTCTTTCTTTCTTTCTTTCTTTCTTTCTTTCTTTCTTTCTTTCTTTCTTTCTTTCTTTCTTTCTTTTTCTTCTTTTGAGACAGGATTCCTCTGTGTAACAGCTCTAGCTGACCTGGAACTAACTAGCTGTTGTAAATCAGGCTGGCCTTGAACTCACAGAGATCCACCAGCCTCTGCCTCCCAAGTGCTGGGATTAAAGGCAGGCACCACCACCACCTGGCAGATTTTTTTTTCTTTTATAGACATTCTTTTTTTTTTTTTTTTTTTCCGAGACAGGGTTTCTCTGTATTGCTTTGGAGCCTGTCCTGGAACTAGCTCTTGAAGACGAGGCTGGCCTCGAACTCACAGAGATCCGCCTGCCTCTGCCTCCCGAGTGCTGGGATTAAAGGTGTGCCACCACAGCCGGGCTCTTTTATAGGCATTCTAATAGGATTAGATTTAAAGGGAGATATTGTTGCCTCATTTTAATAAGGTGTTCTCTTGCTCAGTTAGCAGAACCTAGATTAAAATGCAGGATAAAATTTGAGAATAATGGTACCACTGAAGCTACTAAAGAGAATCTGTCCAAATTGTGAAGTAATAGGATAAATGTGTTTATCAGAGTGAGAATCTTTCTCATCTGCAAAGAGTGGATCCTGTATTTTCAACAGCTGAAATATATTTGGGTGAACAATGGTAAAAGATATAGAGCATGCTTACACACACACACACACACACACACACACACACACACACACACACACACACACACACACACAGAAGGAACACACCAAGGAAGGATGCAGCCCAGGGGACAGAAGGGAGAACCTGAGAGACAGTGAAGGTTTTGCTCACATTAGGAGGAAAGTGGAAGGCAGGAGCAGAAATTAGGTGCCAGGAGCAGGATGCAGAAGCTGGAAGAGACGAACAGGAACCTTTAATGAATACACAGCATTTGGGGTGCCCTGGAGCATTCGAGTGCAGCTGAGCTGAGACTCAGACTCGGATCCAAGAATAGGACCACACTCTCTTTCAAGTAACTCTGTTCCGGGAGGTAGAACCCAGCCCTCTCAGATCTACCTGGAACACATTCAGCCTCAAGAGAAAGAAAGCTTTTAGGAACCTTCACCCACACAAAGGAGTTGTCTGGTTAATAATTCTTCAGCCTTCTATCGCCTCCTACCTACCCCCACCTGCTGTCTTCACCGAGCCTCCCCCACACACTGAAGTCACCTCCTCCTTGACATCAGCTTGACAGACTACTGCCTTAATCAACATTCTGACCGCGATTCTGGCTGGCCAGGCCACTAGGTTCCCGCAACTTCTATTCACGTCTGTCTTCTCTTGCTATGGGCGTGTGCAGCAGCTGCCCAAGGGACCTTCTACTGTCATAAAACAACAGAAGAGGCTCCCAGTCACAGTGGCTGTGCTGGGCCTTCCCTTTAATTCTTCATCCTGGGCTCTTTTCGGCAATTTCCCCATGTCTATTCAGGCAACAGGAAGCACAGTCAGTGCGAAAACTCCCCATTATCGGAGGCCTGGCATGCATCCTGCCCACGTCTCCATGGTAGGTTCAGACTCAGCACAGCGTGCTCAGAACTCTGCCAACATGGGAACGTTAGACGTGTTTTATCTTTACAATATATTTTTTCATTGTGTAAGTAAAGACTTTTTCCTCATTTCTGCTCCTCCACCCCCTTTCTCACATGTTGATACTGAAGCGTGAGGGGCATCAGATGCCTGACCAAGGTTACACACACAGTCAGGAACTCCCAACTCAGACCAACAGTGTTTTCTACACTGTGCAGGGCGGTTGTTCAGTTCCCGTAACTAAAGGCAACTCTTTGGAAAGACAGCAGATGTTAGTCCTCACACATGCAACAAGCTTTAGTCCTCACTTGATTTCAAATTAAAACATGTAGATACTATCTTCATGACATTCTGAAATAAATGGGGTAACATAGAAATAAATTATATTAATCAACACAGCCTTTTCCATATGAGGAATATTACAGACCTTCTTTTGATGGGCATCTATCTTAAGGCTATTTTCCAATGAATCTACATGGCTTCATTTATATTCTTTCAACATTTTGTCTTACACATATTTTTCAGTCTAATGAGGTCCTATTGGTGGAGTATCTGTGAATGAGGGGAACGGGAAGCAGCTGGCCATGGGCAGTGAAACCATGCCTTTCGACATGACGAAATCGGAGAAAAATTCTGCACTGATGCCCGACCTCCATTCATCAGATGGATACCACAAATGCCGTTCATTCCTTCCTTCCAGTCTGTGCAAAATAACTAGGTAATAAAACTGAAATTCTTTACCACGCAGTAAATGGTTGAGCCAGCTCAGTGTAGCCTGCAGCTTCTCTGAGCGAAATTCTCTGTGAACTCGTTCCCAGGACCGTTCAGATCCCAGATCGACTGCCTCTAATAGACTATCTGCAGGAGAGGAGAGGCGAGGACGCTGGAAAAGCAGTGGCAACATTCTCGTGACCTTCAGTCATAATTGTAATAGCTTTGTAAAAGGGCATAAAGCCAGGCTGGGGGAGGGCTTGCTTATCATGCCTGTGGCTTGACAGCCCCAGCAGCACACGACAAAACCACAAAGCCTCTTATTGCTACCCACAGGGAACAGCTAGGCAGGTACTGGAAGGAACACCGCAAAGCGTGTCCTGCCAAGCAGCATGTGGTGCTCTCCTTCCAGCTCTGTCAGCAGGGCCCTTTGAGGGAATCTGGGACTGGGCTGTCTTGGCACAAAGAGGACAAGTTGGTGATCCTCAGAATGGTCATATCCTCTTGCCTTTTCCTCCCTTCGGGGGGGGGGGGTCTTGGTCTCTTTCCCCAACCCCGTCATTAGGAACTGAAAACCCCAGAAGCCAGGCATGATGGTAAATGCCTGTAATCTTTGAACTAGGGAGACAGACACAGGAGAATTACAAGACTTGAACTATACAGTGAATTGAAGCCAGCCTGGGATGAACAGTGAAACCCTGTTTCAAACGATCTTTAAAAAGTTGTTAAAAATCCCCAGGGTTGGGGCTGGAGAGGTGGCTCAGTGGGTAAGAGCACTGGTTGCTCTGGCAGAGGACTTGGGTTCAATTCCCAGCATCCATACTATGGCTCACAGCCACCTGTAATTTCTGATACCTTCTTCTGACCTTCACAGGGACCAGGCACATACACGGCAAACATACATGCAAGCAAAACATTCATACGATAAAAATAAATAAAGACATAAAAATTTAAAAAGTCCCCAGAGTTTCTTGAAGTAGACTAGGCCTGACCTTTGTCCCAGCCCACAGGTTCTGATGTCAGTACACTATCTTCTTTGAGAACAAGCTTGCAGCTTGAACTTCGTCAGCATCACGCCTTGCGAAATGAGCTCTGTGGCCAGTGTTCAAAATATACAACATTCTTGCTTTCCTCATGCTGGGATGAAAGGCGTCTGACTCTATATCATGCCAGAGAATTTTATTTTTATTTTATATGTATGAGTGTTTTGTCTACATGTATGATATGTGCACTGCAAGTGTGCTTGGTGCTCCAGGGCAGAGAGGTCACTGGATCCCCTGGAACTGGAGTTACTGATGCTTGCGATCTACCATGTGGTTGCTGGGAATTGAACTTGGTTGCTCTGCAAGAACAGTCAGTGCTCTTAACCACTGAGCCATCTCTCCAGCCACCTACAGCTTTTACTTTAAGAAACTAAACTTTGAAATTATTTGAGTTCCCTGCCTAGGATGCCCTATTTTTCAGTAACAGGCACTAAGAACAGATCTACCCCCCTCCCCAGGATGCGTGGGATTCAGAAATCTATTTTGAGTGAACAAATGTATTCTTAGCTGCATGTAATTTCCTAAAGTAGAGAAATAACTTCTGCTGCAAAGTCTAGGGCCATGAGACCAGTTACGCCAGCAGGCCTTTCTGTACAGTTACTAAAGTTTTTATCTTGCCCGTAAACTGTAAGGGGGACTTTGAGCAAGAGAAAACAAACAGCTCGTAAGTAAAGTGGAGATGAAATTAGGTCCCAGGCCCAGCTCTGTGGCCAGCACCTTCTGAGCTTCGGACTACGACAAACACAGGGACCTGGGTGACGTATTCTAGTCTTCACCCAAACTTCAAATTCTGAGGTGTGTGTGTAAAGGCAGGCTGTGAAAGCTACTACGGAGTGACCAGGCACAAAGGTCTGAGGCAAGCACAAAGAGATCTACCCCATGTATTTTCTCTCTGAGCAACTCAGGAGACCTTTGTGATGTGTCCTTTTACAGAGCACTCATTGGTTCAGGGCCTGGAGGATCTCAGTCTCGCGTTGGGTCAGCACAAGCAAGTCCTAAATCATCTGGCCCAATAGGCAAAGGAAGGTAGCAGAACCGTGTTGAGAAATCAGTTGTTCTCAGTACCAGATGTTTGTTCGTGGACTAACCAGGGCTCCGATTCTTCAGTTACACAGAATCCATAACCAGGTCAGATAGACTATGTCACTGTTAAGTCATTTAAGGGTCAGTCTCAATGCATAGTCCTGGCTAGCCTAGAATTTGTTATCCTCCTGCCTCAGCTTCAGCATGCACCACTATGCCTGGCTTTGCTACTATTTTCATTTTCATTTAGTTTTAAGTGTGTGTATGTGTGTGCACGCGTGTTGTAACACACTAGGAGAATCCAGAGGACAGCTTGCATGAGGTTCTTTCTTTTCATGTGGGCTCCAGCAGCTTTGTCATGTGGCTTATCTGCTGGCCATTTGACACCAGCTAGAGAGTCATCAGAGAGGTGGGAGCCTCAGCTGAGAAGCCATCTTCATAAGACTGGGCTGTGGGCAAGTCTGTAGAGCATTTTCTTTTTCTTTCTGTCTTTCTTTTTCTTTCTTTCTTTTCTTTTCTAGGAGAGGATTTCTCTGTAGTTTTGGAGCCTGACCTGGAACTTGCTCTGTAGACCAGGTTGGCCTCAAACTCACAGAGATCCGCCTGTCTCTGCCTCCCAGTTGCTGGGATTAAAGACATGCGCTACCACCGCCTGGCTGCCTATTCTTAATTAGTGATTGATGGTGAAGAGCCCAGCCCATGTGGGTGGTGCCATCCCTGGGCTGGTGCTCCTGGGTTCTATGAGAAGAGCAAGTCAATAAGCAACACCCCCTTCATGGCCTCTGCATCCTGATTCCTTCAACAATGTAGAAGTGTAAGCCAAGTAAACCCTTTCCTCCCCAGCTTGCTTTTGGGAATGGTGTTTTATCATAGCAACAGTAGGTTTTCTTCTTCTTCTTTGTTTGTTTACTTATTGTTTTTTTGAGACAGCGTTTCTCTGTATAGCCCTAGCTGTCCTGGAACTCGCTCTGTAGACCAGACTGGCCTCGAACTCACAAAGATCCACCTGCCTCTGCCTCCTATCACCGCCTGGTAGCACTGGTCTTCTTTACTACCTTCCTTGCCTGATTTTTTTTCTTGCAGAGCTGGAGGATGGAATCCAGGTTCTTCCATATTAGGAAAGGACTCTCCCATGGAGCTAGGGGCCCAGCCCCTCTATCTTTGTCTTTACATTTAAAAAATTTATTATTATTTTTAAAGGTAATGTATATGTATGTCTGTGTGTGTGGAAATGCATGTAGGTGCAGATGTCCAAGGAAGCCAGAGGTGTAGGATCTCCTTGGAAATGGAGTTAAGGGCGACTGTAAGCTGCCTACAGTGGATGCTGGGACTCAAACTCAGGTCCTCTGCACCAGTGTTAAGTGCTCGTTCCCATTTCTCTAGCCACCTCCCCCACCATTTTTTTAAAAATTAATTTTTGATTCAGAACCACAACCCAAATGTTGACTTGTGGGCGGGGTTGTGGAAAGGAAGACAGACATGTGCAGCACTGGCTACCTTCTCAGCACTCAGACCCTGGGAAGACAGAGCACTGAGAGCCGATCTCTGGACAGAGTCAAGCAGAATACAGGCGCTGATTCAACTCCTGAGACTCCGTTGGTGCCAGGCATGGTCTTGCACCTTCTAGTCCTGTGCTGGGGCACTCAGCTGCAACTCTAGACTCTCAGTTCATTTCTTTTTTTTTTTTTTTTAATATTTGTTTATTGTGTATACAGTGTTCTGCCTGCATATATGCCTGCAGGCCAGAAGAGGGCACCAGATCTCAATACAGATGGTTGTGAGCCACCATGTGGTTGCTGGGAATTGAACTCAGGACCTCTGGAAGAGCAGTCAGTGCTCTTAACTGCTGAGCCATCTCTCCAGCCTTCAGTTCATTTCTTTTGTACTTGCTTTTTCTTTCTTCTTCCTTCCTTTCTTTTTTTTTCTTTTGGTTTTTTGAGACAGGGTTTCTTAGTAGCTTTGGAGCCTGTCCTGGAACTCTGCAGTCGAGGCTGGCCTCGAACTCACAGAAATCTGCCTGCCTCTGCCTCCCAAGTGCTGGGATTAAAGGTGTGCGCCACCACCACCTGGCTGGATCTGTTTTATCTTGATCCTTTCTTCAGCTTTTGTTCTTTTCTGTAAACCACACTCTCCTAGTGAATAATTCCTGCTCCCTTTATTTATTTATTTAGGTTCTTTTTGAGACAGGGTTTCTCTGTAGCTTTGGAGCCTGTCCTGGAACTAGCTCTTGTAGACCAGGCTGGCCTCTAACTCACAGAGATCCGCCTGCCTCTGCCTCCCGAGTGCTGGGATTAAAGGTGTGCGCCACCACTGCCCGGTGAAAAATTAATTTTTACAAAAAATTTATTTATATGCATTGGTGTGAGGGTGTCAAGAGCCCCTGGAACTGAATTACAGACAGGTATGAGCTGTCAAGTGGGTGCTGGGAATTGAACCTGAGTCCTCTGGAAGGGCAGCCAATGCTCTTAACTGCTAAGCCATCTCTCTAGCCCCTGAAAAATTCATTATTTTAATAACTACTTAAACCTGCCTCCTGCCTTCAGAGGTATTAAGGTGCTGCATATTTTCAGTTTGTTTTTAATCTTTTTATTGATTAGATTTATTTATAGAGTTTCACATAATGCAAGATATATGGAATGCTTCACAAACTTGTGCACCATCTTTCCGCAGAGGCCACGCTAATCTCTATCATCCCAATTTTAGTGTATGAGCTGCCGAAGCGAGGACCCTTAGTCACTTTCCTTCTTATTTTTTGGGACAAGGTCTCTAACTGAGCTTATCTATTTGGCTAGACTGGCTGGCCAGCAAATCTCAGATATCCTCCATCTCCCCGTTTTGTTGTCTTGTTTGCCTTAAACTTATGGCAAATCTTGTCTCACCTTTGAACTCACAGCAATCCTCCTGCTTCAGACTCCTGAATGCTGGGATTACAGCTGGGAGCCACCATGACAAACTAATAGTCTTTGATGGCCTGGAACTCAAAGAGACAAGCTCACCTGCTTTTTGAGACATTAGAGGTGTGTGCTACCACAACTGGCGGAAAGCGACTCTCTCTCATATATCCCGGGAGGCCAGAAGAGGGCAGTGGACCACTTGGAACTGGAGTGGGTACAGGGAATTGAACCTGGGTCCTCTGGAAGAACAGTGGGTGTTTTAACCAGTGAGCTATCTCTCCAGGCCCTGAAAATGACTCTTAAGCCTACCTTTACTGGCATCATATCAAGGACAGCCCGAACAGGTACTGCTGAACAGAATAAAAATTGCAACACGTAGAACCGGAAACAAGAGTCTAGGACTCAACGAGCAAGTGCTACCATACCTTCACCGTTTTGGAAGGAGAACTTTCCGAAAGACTGGAGGTTCTGGCATCAGGACTCAGTGGCTCGGGGTGCACAGGCTGCTGGGCCTCACTCTTCACTTGGGAGGCACCTGATTGAGTCACAGAAGTCAAGCATTTTAGAGTAGCTCACGGCAAGGTTCTTTTAGGAAGAAAAACATGGTTCCCACCAGGAACCAGCCATCTTAGCCTCAGAAAAAACCTGCTTTCCCGTGGTTTCCTGCTAAACGGAAATTGCCCCGGGCTCCCCGGGGGTCAGGCTGTCAGCACACAGCTGACCCAAACCACTTGTATGACTTCCTGCTCTGAGGCGACTGCCATTCCTCAAGGCTGTGTATAGATTTTGATGTTTTTGGTAGTTGGCATACTCCCAATGATTTCTTCTAGGTGCTTCAGCTGAAGCTGGGGAAAATGCAGGAGTTCAGTCTCTGTGGGTCATCCTTTAAAAAAAAAAATTAGACACAGGGACTTGCTCTGGGTGGGATGGAATTTGTTACGTAGACCACACTGGAGATTTACTGTGGTTCTTCCGTTCAAGCGCTGGGACTGAAGGTGTGCGCCATTATGACCAGTTTGCTTTGGATTAGTTTTAAGCAGATGTCAATGTCAATAATGAAAATACCACATAAAGGTTTTCTTTCTAATTATTAAAGCAACGGCAAATGAATTAAGTTCTTGCCACTGTATGTATGTCATGATAAAACTTGGAAGATATGGAAAAGCCATTCACACAGCTGGTAAAAGACCATTTAAACAAAATTCCTGAGTCTAAAATTGGGCCAGCAAGATGGCTCTGCAGGCCGCTAAGCCTGAGGCCCTGAGTTCAATCCCCGACACTCATATAGTGAAGAAGAGCACAGACTCCCACAAGCTGGCCTGAGTCCACATGAAAATAAATGAATAAAAATATAATTAAAATGTTTTTGTTAGAACTGTAGAGATGGTTCAGATGTTAAAAGCCTTGACTGTTCTTCCGGAGGTCCTGGGTTCAATCCCCAGCAACCACATGGTGACTCACAACCATCTGTAATGAGATCTGATACCCTCTTCTGGTCTGCAGACATACACGCAGACAGAACACTCTACACATAATAAATAAATAAATCTTTTAAAAAAATGTTTTTAAAGCCTAGTGTCAACAAACCAGCATAGAATTGAAAGGTTATGGTTTGTTTCCAGGGAAAAGAAAAAGAAGGAAGGGGCTGGAGAGATGGCTCAGTGGTTAAGAGCACTGCCTGTTATTCCAGAGGTCCTGAGTTCAATTCCCAGCAACCACATGGTGGCTCACAACCATCTGTAATGAGATCTGGTGCCCTCTTCTGGCCTGTAGGCACACATGCAGACAGAATACTGTACACATAATAAATAAATAAATCTTTAAAAAAAAAGAAAAGAAAAGAAAAAGAAAGAAGAAATGTATTAAAAACCTAATTTTAAAAAACCCTTTAGTTAGCCGGGCCGTGGTGCCTTTAATCCCAGCACTTGGGAGGCAGAGGCAGGTGGATCTCTGTGAGTTTAAGGCCAGCCTGGACTACAAGAGCTAGTTCCAGGACAGGTTCCAAAGCCACAGAGAAACCCTGTCTCGAAAAAACAAACAAAAACAAAAACAAAACAAAAAACAAACAACTTTTAGTTCAAGCAAACAAACAGAAGGTGTGCTTTTGATTTCAGGCTGGGTGTGTCTGGCACTTGGAAGGGAGATTTATAGCAATCTGCTTGACTTATGCTCTGACCTCAGTTTTGAGGGTTTCTGTGTCCAGATTTGTTGTGGGGGAAGCTAGAAATCTATACATATTTAAGAACAATTCACTGAGCTGGGTAAAGAGGCACAGCCTTTAATCCCCACTTGGAGGCAAAGCAGGTGGATCTCTGAGTTCAAGGCCAGCCTGGTCTACATAGTGAGTTCCAGGGCAGCCAGGGCTATACAGAGAACCCCCACTTAAAAAAAAAAAAAGGCCGGGCAGTGGTGGCGCACGCCTTTAATCCCAGCACTCGGGAGGCAGAGGCAGGCGGATCTCTGTGAGTTCGAGGCCAGCCTGGTCTACAAGAGCTAGTTCCAGGACAGTCTCCAAAGCCACAGAGAAACCCTGTCTCAAAAAAACCAAAAAAAAAAAAAAAAAACCAAAAAAAAAAAAAGGAAAAACCAAAAATAACAAAACAACAGCACACTGAAAATCAGCAGTGGCCGCAGTATCAAGAGCATTGTGGCGTAATCTCAGTGTCTAACTGCAGCACCCAGGAGGCACAGGCGGGGGAGCTCAGCTCTTCTATACGGGAAGTCTAGCCCCAATGGGTGTACAGTGAGCCCAAGCCAGAAAAGTAAATAAATAAAACAGAGATCGCAAATGGAGTGGGAAGTCCTTTATACGTGTAGCTTTTATTGGTTAATGAATGAAGAAGTTGCTTTGGCCTGTGATAGGGCAGAGTAGAGCTAGGCAGGGAAAACCAAACTAAATGCTGGGAGAAAGAAAGCAGAGTCAGAGGGAAGTCATGGAGCCAACGAAGGAGACAGATGCTGGAACTTTGCCCGTAAGCCACAGTCACGTGGCGATACATAAATCAATAGAAATGGGTTAATTTAAGATATAAGAGCTAGTTAGAAAGATGCTTAAGCTATTGGCCAAACAGTACTGCAATTGTTATAGTTTCTGTGTGATTATTTCTGGTCTGGGCAGCTGGGAACAAACGTGCAGCCTCTGCCTACAGTAAAGTAAAACACAAATCTTTTATCTTTGGGGAACCAGGCTTACAATTACTTCAAAACTGGATAAAAGTATGTCAAAACTTAGCCTTTAAATGTTCCCCCATAATTAATACAGTTCTTCTTGAACACCTTCTATTGAAATAAGACTTCAAGATCAGTTTATATAGCTTCGGACTTGGAAGAGTTCAGTGCAAAAGGTAGGATAAGTTCAATGAGAGAAGTGTTGTTAAAAGTTATTCTTTTAGTAAGGGCTGGGCAGATGGCTGCTCTTTCATAGAACCCAGGTTCAATTCCCAGCAACCACATGGTAACTCCTGTCTGTAACTCCAGTCCCAGGGGATCTGATGTCATTGTCTTAATAGGTACTACAGGCACATGGTACACAGACAACATTCAGGCTATATATATCATGAATATACATATACATAAAATAAAAATCTCAAAAATTTAAAGAAAAAAAAGTTAGCCAGATGGTGGTGGCGCACACCTTTAATCCCAGCACTCTGGAGGCAGAGGCAGGTGGATCTCTGTGAATTCGAGGTCAGCCTGGTCTACAAGAGCTAGTTCCAGGTCATGCTCCAAAGCTACAGAGATACCCTACCTCGAAAACAAAACAATAACAACAACAAATCTTTGTTTCATGTTACCCACATGTAATTCAACTTCTCCCTGAGCTATGAAAAGAACGAAGGGTGTTCAGACAGCAGTCCTGAAACCCAGTGGAAACTCCCATGAGCTCAGCTGCTGGTGTGATGTGGGGCATCCCTTACCCACCATGTAGGGCTAAGAGCAAATGCTTACAGACATCATCTTCAGCAGGGCTACAATGGGCCACCAGACTATTCTCAGTCGCAGAAACCTACAAGAAAAAAACAAAAAAGATTAAGGGGGATTAGGAAGCACATTAAAAATAAAAGAGCAAACTTGCTGCCAAGGCCATAAAAACCTGCTGACTCCAGTTAGTCACTGGCTGCCTGGGGGAAAATAACGGCCCCAGAACAGCTGAGCATTTAAACAAGAGGCAGCAAATATCTTTTACGAGGATATTAACTCGCCTCTCAATTACGGAGGAACACTAGAACAGACTGCATTCAGCTGCCAAGTGTGCCTCTCTCCCTCATAAAGAACTCTCAAGCCGTATCTCAAGAAGCAAAAACCAAACAAAATCCCATGGAAAGGAGAGCGAACCTCTCACGTGCTGAGAATACTCCACAGCAAGGAATAGGAACATATTTAAGCACAGGAGTTATTCTTACTCTTATTTTCCTGGTTTTGTTTGTGTGTTTTGGGTGGAGAGGTTGAGACTTGGGAGGTGAAAGGAGGGGGATCAGGAGTTAAAGACAATTCCCCTCCTATACTGTGAGTTTGATATTAGCCTGGGCTATAGTATATCGTGTCTCAAAAAAAAAAAAAGAAAAAAAGGATAAAAATAAAAAATTTTAAAAAAGAAAGAAGGAAAGAAAGAAAAAGGAGCAATGGTTGAAGAAGTTGGCTCTTCTGTTAAGAGCACTTGTTCTTTTGAAGGACCCAGGTTCAATTCCCAGCACCCACGATCATCTAACTCTAGTCTCAGGGAATCCAACACCCTCTTTTGACCATTTCAGACATTACATCCAGATTGCGGGGTTGCCCCAAAAACACCGGAGTCTGCCCTCATATGTAAAAGCAAAGAGCCTTTATTCAAGCTTAAGCTTGGACTTGTCTGAAGCAGTGTTTGAGAGAAATTACCAAATGCAGCTGGGCTAGGTTTTTTTTTTTTTTTTTAAATCATAGTAGAGGTTGAGGTGAGGGAATTTCCAGGGTTCAGGACCCTGATTGGCTGACATTTGTCTAGGGGTATTGGCAAAAGGGGAAATAGGTGAGTCCAGAGCTAACGGTTGGAATGTCGGGTACTTCCCTTTAGGTGCCAGCCCTCCCTGGATGGTGTCAGCTTAAGTCTTTTCCTGGAACCCAGTGCTGCCTCCTGCCATGGCAGCTGTGTGGCCTGGGCCCCACGTGTGGCCAGGCTGCCCTGGCCATCAGACACCAGGCAAAACATGGTGCACAGACATTCACACAGGCAAAACACTCATACACATAAGATAATATTAATAATAGAAATATATATCTGAGAAAAAAATTAGAAACAAAAAAAACACACTGCCACACTTGGGGGGAAAACCCAAAAACCAACAGAAAAATTCCAGTCTCAAAATGGCAGTTTGTTTTTTTTTTTAAAAAAAAACAAGAGGCAGATTTTTTTTAAAGATTTGCTTATTTATTTATTATGTATATAGTGTTAGTATCAGACCTCATTACAGATGGTTGTGAGCCACCATGTGGTTGCTGGGAACTGAACTCAGGACCTCTGGAAGAGCAGTCAGTGCTCTTAACCTCTGAGCCATCTCTCCAGCCCAAGAAGCAGACCTTATGCATAAGTATTATATCCTTTCCTCAGAAGCCATCCTGGTGCACATCTTCTGTCTTTAAGATCATGATGCTGGGGGGCTGGAGAGATGGCTCAATGGTAGCACTTGTGAGGCAGAGGCAAGTGGATCTCTGTGAGTTCAAGGCCAGTCTAGTCTACAGAGCTAGTTCCAGGGCAGCTAGAACTGTTATATAGAGAAACCCTGTCTTGAGAAAACAAAAACAAAACAAACCAACCAAACAAACAAACAAAAACATTTTTTTTTTTTTGAAATTGCTTGGTCATAAAAAGACCTTCACTGCTGGCTGGTTGGCACATGCCTACAATCTCACCACTCAAGAAACAGAGGTAGGAGGGGCCAGTAATTCAGGGTCATCCTTGTCTATACAGTAAACTAGATGTTAGCCTATACTATGTAAGACTCTGTCACCAAAACCCAAAACCAAACAAAAGACCTTCAACTCTAGTGAATTTGTAAGTGTATCCATCCTGGTATGTTCTTCCCTAACCTTTAACCCAGTCCCCTTGAACACTTAATGCATCCTGTAACTGCACATGGATGGACAGATGTCATTACTATAGGAACTTCCAGGCAGGAGCCCCGGAGTCCATGCTCAAACATCTCATTATAGAAAAGGCAACAGCTTGACCAAGCACAGCATTTCAAGAAAGTTTGCGGAGAGACCGCACAGCAGTTAAGAGCACTGGCTGTTCCTGCAGAGGACCTGCGGCCAATTCCAACTCCCACATGGTGACTTTAGTTCCAGAGTGTCCAGTGCCCTCTTACATTCTCAAAGGTAAACAAAAATATGTGTGTGTTTGGCTTTTCGTTTTGTTTTGTTTTTTTGACACAGGGTTTCTTTGTAGCTTTAGAGCCTGTCCTGGAACTAGCTCTTGTAGACCAGGCTGGCCTCAAACTCAGAGATCCGCCTCCCTCTGCCTCCTTAGCGCTGGGATTAAAGAAGTGCACTGCCACCACCATCCAGCTTGTTCGGGAGTTTCTTTGTTTTGTTTTTTTTTGAAAGAACATTTCCTGTGGCATTAACATCTTTTTGTAGCAGACCAAAGTTCAAACAGAGCATTGGTACTGGTTAACTAAAGGCAGTCAGGCAGCCTGGAGGAGAGCCAGGCTCTGAAAACGCCTACACCGGGCAGGAAGAGCTTGCAGCGTATTTACTGTCTTTACCTCCCCCTTCCCACCCACTCCCTGATTTATGATTCTCTTGCAACTCTGCTCTTTTGCACCATAATTAAAATGTTCTGATCTTGCAGTTCGTCCCAGAGTTCTAATTTCAAATCAAATCAGCATGAAGACAATCAAGAATGAAGCACAGAACAGAATTAAGGACACCATGAGCGTCATTTTCCAGATGAGTGTTTCTTCAGTTACGATCTTGAGGTAAAGATAAGGAGATTTCAATGATGAGATTTTTTTTATATTTTATTTATAAACTATAAGGAAAATCCCAAACATATTTGGGAAACGACCTTTACTAGCCAGGCATGGTGACGTACACCTTTAATTCCTACCTTAAGAGGCAGAGACGGGGAGATCTCTGTGAGTTTCAGGCTAGCCTGGTCTAAAGGGTAAGACCCTGTCTCAAAAAAGGGAAGAAAGAATACTGTTGTAAGGATGTATACAGTTTATTACTTTTTTAAAGATTAAAATAAAATCTATGTATGAGTTCTTTGCCTGCTGATATGTATGTGCACCATGTGTATGCCTAGTGTGCACGGATGCTCAGAAAAGGGTGTAAGATTCCCTGGAATTTTAGTTATAGACAACTGTGAGCTACTATGTGGGTGATGGGAATTGAACCCGGATCTGTTCATAACTGCTAAACCCAGTATAAAATTTACTTGATGAGTCTATGACAGGCAAGAATGTTGTCTACATAAATCTTTACTTGCTGCCACTAAGCCATCCATCTTATCACAACTGTGATTTTCTGGCACTCTTTCCATGGCTTCCCCTGATGTCTGATTATAGCTAACGAAGCCCTTGAGGACGGCCTAGAAGGCGTTTCCTGATCCCGCCAACTGCCTCGCATTACTCTCATTATTTACTGCCACTACCTTGCCAAATCAATCAAATGGCACCTCCTACCAAACCGATCTCAGGTCTCTGCACTCTGCTGTCTATTCTTTTCCTTCTGCAACCGTTCTCCACTCACGTGGCCCATCCCTGCCATTCCCAACCGTTCTCCACTCACGTGGCCCATCCCTGCCATTCCCAACCGTTCTCCACTCACGTGGCCCATCCCTGCCTTTCCCAACCGTTCTCCACTCACGTGGCCCATCCCCGCCATTCCCAACCGTTCTCCACTCACGCAGCCCATCCCTGAACATTCCTCAACTGGGCTCAGCAACTTCTTAAAGGTTCTGAACTTTCTCGTGGTCCCACTCTCTCATGGTACCTACCATAATAATTTTTGATAGCTATCATGTTAGAAGGCAATAATCTGTTAGCTTTCTTGTACATGAAGGACACATGGGAGAGAGACAGAGGAGGAAGGAGGAAAGCTATGAATGAGAAGGAATGTGTGTGCTGTTTTTCTTTGTTTTCAAACATGGTCTTGCTGGCCTCAAACTTTCTATGTTACGACGCTGGCCTCAAACTTTCTATATCACCATACTGGCCTTAAACTGTCTATGTACATCATACTGGCTTTAACCTCATGATCCTTTTGCTTCCGCTTCCTGCATTGTTCTGCCGCTGTTGGTATTTGCTACTATGCCTGGCTCTGCCTTTAGTTTACTCCCCCCATTATATAAATTATTAGTTAATTATTAATGTGTGGGAGCGAGAACATGCCACAGCACACATGTGGAAATCAGAAGACAATTTGCAAGAGTTGGTTCTCTCTGCCATGTGAGTTCTAGAGACGGAGCTCAGAGCCTCAGCTTTGCCTGCAAGTACCTTCTCCTGGTAAGCCACCCTGCTGGCCAGGTCTTCAGTTGTTTTTTTTTTTTTTAAAGATTTATTTACTTATTATGTGTACAGTGTTCTGTCTGCATGTATGCCTGCAGGCCAGAAGAAGGCACCAGATCGCATTACAGATAGTTGTGAGCCACCATGTGGTTGTTGGAAATTGAACATAGGACCTTTGGAAGAGCAGCCAGTGCTCTTAACCTCTGAGCCATCTCTCCAGCCCCCAGTCTTCAGTTTCTAAGCTAAGCACTTCCTATGTTTAACATACTACATAGGATGCTAAAATCATGTGAGTGAGGGCTCAGTGGTGGATCACTTGCCTAGTATGTGCAAGGCATTGGGTTAGCCACTAGCATAGCAAAATCAAAAACAAACAACCTTCAGTAAAAGAATAGCATTTTTTAAAATCAAAAAACAAAACCATCTTAAGCACAAGTAGTGTCATCCATGAGCCCACGTCTCAGTTACTTAAGCAGGAGAATTGCTTGAATGTACAGGTTCAAGATGAGCCTGAGACACAAAGTGAGACCTTCATCTCAAAACAAAATTAAGGCAAACAAAAGAAAATCTTAAAATAACGTATCAAGTATATATTTAAGAATATTGTAAATGATTTAAACACAGGTATCTCGGGGCTGGAGACGTGGCTCAGTGGTTTAGAGCTTTTGCAGCTCTTGCAGAGGATCTGGGTTCAATCCCCAGCACCCACATGATGGTTCACACTCCCTGTAACCTGAGCTCCAGGGGATCCTACATCCTCTTCTGACTCTGAGGGTGCAGCTACGTGCACACTGCACATACACACATTTGGGCAAGATATTTATACACACACGACAAAACCTTAAAAAGTTTCTAAAAATAAAAATTTTATCTCTGACCAATCAGATTTATATAAATGACTCTAGCTTTATGCCTGCTGAGCATTTGCTGAACAAGAGAATTTCCCAATGAAGGCTCATTGTTTGGTCAGCTGTAAATTACAAAGCTTCCTAACTGAAATTATGTGACCTGCAAAAATGACAATCTGTCCTGGCAGCTGCCACCAAATTCCCAGACACTGCAGCCTAGAGCCAGAGTCCTTTCCAATTTTAAGCCCCTAATTTAGAACACATGCTTCCTTGGCAACTGAATGTCGACTTTCAACCTACCTTTTTTCCTTCCTGATGGGAGATGCAGACCTCAGGACCTGGGGGCACATTCTCCTTTTGTTCCAACTTAGAAGTTTTGATTTCACCGCCACTGGCTTTCAACTCATTCTATAAAACAGAAATAACCTGTGAACTCAAATGTTTCCCATTCCATTCTCTTCACCGCACATCTCTCAAGGAACCTTGGAACACTTACAAAAATTCCTCTCATAGAACTCAGGTCAAATCAAGCGCCTGTCACAAGCCAAACCCATCGACTTGTGAAACGACAAAAGCAGCTGTGTGGATTCATCCCTCCTGTCTCACAGGGACTAGAGTTAGAATACAGCCGCATCGACACGGGCACACACGGCCTACCCACCAGCCCCCAGCATTCTGTGAGCCACTCTTCAACATGGGCACATACAGCCCACCCACCAGCCCCCCGCATTCTGTGAGCCACACTTCGACATGGGCACACACAGGCCACCACCAGCCCCCGGCATTCTGTGAGCCACTCTTCCAACAGCCCAGCTCGTGAAGTGCAAAGCTTGTGAATGTACAGACCATTTGGGAGCAGGGAAAGGTGATGCCAAGTGCCAACAATTAAGAAAATATACTGACCATACATATAAATGCCCGGCCTGGAAAGAAAGACAGGGATGATGGACACATATAAAAACTGAAATTATACTGAATGATACCATAAACAATCTTTTTCTATGAAACTTTCAAAAAAAATGGTTTTTACATAAAATTCACACAGATATATCTTAATCTATATTTAATAACTGAGCCTCAACATTAAAAGATATGTATTAGTATTGGCATAAGGCCTAAGGAGAGTAATCCTATCTTCCTTGTAAAGGACACTAGGAGTAGAAAGTTAAAACGAACTCATCTACTAGATCTAAAGCCAACAAAGAGGGGTGAAGATGGCCGTTTCCTATCTTTCCTGGCCTTGCTTTCCTATGACCCCCCCTTCCTTCTCTCTCTGTCTCTGACAGGCTCCCATGCAGTCCATGCTGGCCTCAAACTGACTATATAGCCAAGGATAACCCTGAGCTTTTGATCCTCCTGCTCCCACCTCAAAGTTCTGGAGCTGCAGGTGTTGTCTGTCACCGTACTCCATCTAACATGATGTTGTGGTGAAATGTCACCGTACTCCATCTAACATGGTGCTGTGGTGAAATGTCACCGTACTCCATCTAACATGGTGCTGTGGTGAAATGTCACCGTACTCCATCTAACATGGTGCTGTGGTGAAATGTCTGTCACCGTACTCCATCTAACATGACGCTGTGGTGAAATGTCACCGTACTCCATCTAACATGGCGCTGTGGTGAAATGTCACCCTACTCCATCTAACATGACGCTGTGGTGAAATGTCACCCTACTCCATCTAACATGGTACTGTGGTGAAATGTTTGTCACCGTACTCCATCTAACATGACGTTGTGGTGAAATGTCACCGTACTCCATCTAACATGGTGCTGTGGTGAAATGTCTGTCACCGTACTCCATCTAACATGACGCTGTGGTGAAATGTCACCCTACTCCATCTAACATGGCGTTGTGGTGAAATGTCTGTCACCGTACTCCATCTAACATGACGCTGTAGTGAAATGTCACCCTACTCCATCTAACATGCTGCTGTGGTGAAACTGAAGACTGCTCACTAGGAAGCACTCCACCAGTTCAGCCATATTTCCAGTCCCTCTCTGTGATTCTTCAGGCTTGGGAGAAACAAAGCCATCTCAGGCCACAGGGCTAATGGAAGTGGGTGTGAAGACCAGGCTAAGGTCGGCGACTTCAAAGTGGCCAGCCTCGGCTCTGCAAGTGCACCTATTAAGAGGAGATGGCCACCAGCACTGCAGAACACACCATGACACCCACTAACTTATTGTCTGTCTGTCTCCGAACTCCCCCTGTTCTGTAAGGAATTTCAGACATTCTTTGAGGATGAGATAAAATATACTCTTCGCAAGAATTTCTAAAGACTTCTCAACTCTTGAAATCCCCAGAGCAGAACTTTAAGGAAGAAATTCTACTAGGAAAATTCATTTAGAGACAGGATCTTTAGCCTGGCAGTCCTGGATCTGGCTTCAAACTTCAACCACCCTGTGTTGTTGCTATACCCCTTGAGGTTTTGTTTTGTTTTTAAGGGGGGAACAAAGGATGTAGTTAAATGGGTACAGCCCTGGGTTCTATCCCAGCACCAACTAAAGCCATGTGTGGTGGCACTATAATTCACCTCTTAGGAGTTGGAGGCAGGAGGACAAGAGTTCAAGATCAGCCTTGGCTACATGGGCAGTCTGAGGTCAGGCTGGGACACATCAGACTATTTCAAAATGAAGAGCAAAAAGCAGCTAGCAGGAGGATGCTTTGTCATGGCTGTGCCTGCTCTTTCCAGTGTGCTAAAAACAAAAAAACGAGGTCACTGAACAGGTTTTCCCACCCGAGGAGTCATCTGAGTGGAATGTTTGCACAGACAGACAGACAGACACCTCCAGTAACAGGCAAGATGTAAGCAAGCTTTGCTCCTCACCCATCTCTGTGTCTCCCGAACTATGCTCAAAGGAGAGTGTCATTCTGTCCATTTTTCAGTCAGGGAACTCTGGGCGGTTCACTCTGTTGAACTCTATATACATTGTCTCTTATTAATCTACTGTGAAAATTTGGAGTAAGGGATGAGGGTGTAGCTCAGTGGTCGAGCATGGTGTGTCATGTGTAAAGCTGTGATTTCAATCCCCAGAAAGAACCGAAAGAAGACAGGAAGGAGGAAGGGAGGGGGGAGGGAGGAAGGGAGGGGAGAGGGAGGGAGGAAAGAAGACAAGAAGGAAGAAGGAAGGAAGGAAGGAAGGAAGGAAGGAAGGAAGGAAGGAAGGAAGGAAGGAAGGAGGGAAGAAAGGAGGGAAGAAAGGAAGGAAGGAAGGAATGGTGTCTCAGAGAATGGGTCCATTAGTACTGGGGAATGCACAATTATGTGGGGAAAGGCCTAACTTCTGGAATATACATTATGATCTTGGATCTGCACAGTTTCGATCTGTCCAGGAACAAATAAAACAACATTATTCTCCCAACATTGCTAAGAACTTTGGCCATGAATAGTCACAGAAGGAACAAACTTATGCATCCTCTCAAAGTGAGAAGCTGGGCTAGGACGCCCCTCTGTGGTGCTGGACACCTCCAGCATGCTTGCGGTCCTGTGCTCAGTTTCCCGCACTGCGGTAAACAGACAAATGAGCAGACCCTGTGCTCCTGTCACCTGAGCACTTGGGAGGGAGGCTGGGTCACAGAGCAAATCCTGTCTCAAGCTGGGTGTGGTGGCGCACGCCTTTGATCCCAGCACTCTGGGGGCAGAGGCAGGTGGATCTCTGTGACTTCCAGGCCAGCGTGCTGGCGAGTTCTAAGATAGCCAAGGCTACATGATGAGACCCTGTCTCAAAACAAGGAAAAAGAATACCAGTTTTGGGGGCTGGGGGTGTGCGAGAGTGTTTACCCAGCATATGTGACATTCTGGTTTGATTCTTAGCACTATGGGGTTGTGTGTGTAGAATACCAAATTTTTTCATTCATCAAACATGTCATCGTCCTGTCCCGTCATCTCCTACCCCCTCTTTTCTAACACACTATTCTTCCTCTGCAGGAAATCATGACATCATACGGGTTAGAGACTGAGTAGACCATATAGAGCACCCCTTATATTGGGAGCTAGATCCTGAGCCTCAGGCCCGCTGGGCAAGTGCTGTGCCATGGAGCCACACCCCAGCTCCGGTCTCACAGAATTCCTTCTAACAAAATGTCCAGGACGTGCAGGTTCATAGACGGAGAGCGGGTGAGTGCTTCAGAGGGTGACTACACACGTGTGGGATCTCTCTGAGGGATGACAGAAAGGTTCTGGAACTAAGACAGAGTCATGGTTGTATAACCTTGAAATATATTAAAAAACAAAAAGCCATCTAACTGTGTACTTGGTCTGTTTTCCCCTGTGGAGCCGGGATCAGGGCCACGGCCTCAAGCAAGCTAGGCAAAGGCTCTATTGTTGAGATACATCCTCGGCCAGTGTATGCTTCAACATAAAGGTCATTTTTATGTTATGTGATCAATATTTCAATGGAAAACTTAATGCTCAATGCACTTGCACCCACCACAAAACTAAAAAGAAACTCACAATAGATATCCCAATTAAAGCTAATAAAATACTGATTCTTTATCAGTGACAATGAAAAAGTTGAGTAGACAAGCCAGGAATAGTCTTGCTATCGCTGCTGGTAACATCACAGAATACAAATGAGGTATGACTATGCATGCATGAGCCGGGGAAGCAAAATCAAGACCGGAAAATGCATGCTTACAAAGGCGGGAGGGATATAGGACTGAAAAGGGACTGGCCAGGATCAGAGGTCAGGGCCCAGGAGACAATTCCTAGTTACAGTGCTCATGATGGCTGTCCAGAGCAAGTAAGAATGGTGGAGGTACACCTTTAATCCCAGCACTCAGGCGGCAGAGGCAGGCAGATCTCTGTGAGCTCAAGGCCAGCCTGTTCTGCACAGAGCTAGCCTGTCTCAAAAAACCAGAAAAACAAAAACCACCCCCAAAAAAAAAGCAAACAGCTCAGGACACACACCCCAGCTGGGCGGCTCTGCTTGGACACAGCAGCCTGGTACTTAGCCATGCGATCTTTGATGGAGGTCTCTGAGAGGCGCGGGAGCTCCAGACTCCGCTTGCTCTCATTCTTCTCTGAGTTGAATGTGGAGGATGACACATGACCTGGAAATGGGGAAATAATACTCTTTGTTAGAAGACAGAAGGGAAGTCTAAATCTTGGGTGACTGTAAACTAATATAATCTAATTTCTCTTAGAAGTACAAAAGGGCAGGCCAGGTGGTAGTGGCACACGCCTTTAATCCCAGCACTCGGGAGGCAGAGGCAGGCTGATCTCTGTGACTTCGAGACCAGCCTGGTCTACAAGAGCTAGTTCCAGGACAGGCTCCAAAGCTACAGAGAAACCCTGTCTCAAAAAACCAAAAAAAAAAAAAAAAAAGAAGTACAAAAAGGCCAGGTGTAGTTCTTGTCTGTAGTCCCAGCACTGGGGAGGCTGAGGCAGGGGCACCACACATTCAAGGTCGACCTGGACTACAGAGTGAGACCCTGTTAAAACCAAAATCAAAACAAAAAACCCAAAACCAACAACCAAAAGCACACACACACAAAGAAAATCAGAAATATAATTGTCTTTCATAAGACAATTTTAATTCACTTTCCTAGCAAAGTACCTTTACCATAAATGCACGTTTTATATACACACATTCACACACCCTAACACATACAATTTTATTCTTTTTATTCACTTTTTTTTTTTTGTGCTGTGGACAAAGTTTTTTGTTGGGTTTATGCTAAGCACTTGGACTACCATGGAGCCACACCACCAGCTCTGGGACAACCAATCTTGGTCGGGGACTAAGTCCATCTACTGAAGTTCTCCAGTTCCAGAAAACTGTGGAGTCCCAGGGTCTAGAGCACTTTACCCGTCACCCCTCAGAGGTACCCAGGGATGGGTTTAAAATGCAAGAAAAGCACACTGGGCGTGCTGTGCTCACGCAAGCAATCCCAGCACTGGGGAATCAGAGACCAGAGGGTCAGAAGTTCAAGGTTAACTTTGGCTATTGTAGGAGGTTCTAGGCCAGTCTGGGCTAGAGACCTTGTCTCAAACAAACGACAAAAACAAAAATCAGGATGGCTAATAGAGAGCAGTTGGGAGCAGCTTGTAGCTAACACACAGACTTCTCTCTAGCGCACGCCGTTCTTCCTTTAGAAGCCCAGGTTTTGAGTGCAAAGAGTTGCTTCTTGGAGGGCCTCACACACTCTAGGCCTACTTACCTGGACCAATTTCCAAGTCATCAAGGGAATAGCTGTTTTCAGAGATCCTTTTTCCGCCTGCATTTCGGCTTTGGGTCCAAAGAATCTGTTCAGAAGATGGGAGATACTGATGTAACACTCAACACTTCTTCATTAAAAAATCCAAAAGATCAGAACATTTTAAATATCAAGCAGTATATAGTCAAATGGGCTCACTGACAAATAAAGGGCTAAATAAACAAAGCTTGCGAGATACTGCTTCTTCCTGCACTGAAATGAGATCTATATCTTGCTTTCTTAGCCCCTCTGTTCTAAAGGTAACCTTGAAAATAACCTGAAGCCAGGCGGTGGTGGCGCACACCTTTAATCCCAGCACTAGGAGGCAGAGACAGGGGGATCTCTGTGAGTTTGAGACCAGCCTGGTCTACAAGAGCTAGTTCCAGGACAGGCTCCAAAGCCACAGAGAAACCCTGTCTCGAAAAACCAAACAAACAAAAAAATAAACAAAGCTCATTGCTATTGACGCCATGAGCCAGCTTCCCCACGGGCACTGAAGTGTGGAGGAGAGTCCTCCCCTCTCAGGTGACAATGACATGCCCCATAAAACCACCGAGGCACAGGCAGCACCCCGCCTGTCACTGCCTTGGCTGTCTTCATCATTGCTCTCCTTAACAATCCTGTTATCTTCTTAATTGGTTCTTTCCCACATTCTAATCTAGTGTTTACGAGGCTGCCAATATCCTAACTAATAAAAAGTAATTATTCTAAAATCTGCATCTCCTTGAACTCCCCTGCTCAAAACTCTCTCAGAATTCCCAATTACCCTTGAACATCACTGCAAGAATTCAGTACATCCCAGACAATGCACTGACGATGTCAGTGCCCACCCAGACTCCTCTCCATGTATTCTGATACACCTGTTATCCTTCAGGGAACTCAAACTGCTCTGAGGACCACGGCAATAATAAATGAGGCTCCTCCGTCCACATCACGTTCGTCCTTCTGTCTAGCAAATGCCATCCCTTCAAGACTCACTGACACTTGCTTATATATACAGAAAGCTTCTCCTTCCCATAGTGTGAAGGTGCCCAGTCATATTTTGTTAGTGTTTGGTAGAGTGCTGTAACTGTTCTCCCACTGGTCCGCAAGCAGACTGCTAGAGACTATGCCTTTGCACTCACTTCCAGGATTTGTAGATTGTAGCATTATTTGTTTGTTTGTTCGATTTTGGTTTTTTGAGACAGGATTTCTCTGTGTAGCCCTGGTGGCTGTCCTGGAACTCACTCTGTAGCCCAGGCTGGCCTTGAACTCAGAGATCGCCTGCCTCTGCCTCCTGAGTGCTGGGGTTAAAGGCGTGCGCCACCACAGCCGGCGATTGTAGTATAATTTGTTTCTTCAGTGTTGAAGACTGAACCTGGGGCCCTGCATACAGCAGGCAAGAGCTGTATACTGAGCTCTGCTGCTGCAGACACTGGGCACAGATTTTTTTTTGAATAAAATATTTTGTGATTCTTGAAATTATAACACTTTGTGTCTCATATTTGGATAGACCTTTAATCATAGTTACAAATTAGGTTGAGTGTAACGGCACACACCTGTAATTAATCCTAGAGTGGAGGCGGAGATGGGGGGGGCTACAAATTCAAGGCCAGATTCTGCAAATATATGAGGTTGTAGGAGAACCTGCCTCATAAAACCCAAAATATGGCAGGGGGGTGGTGGTGCACGTCTTTAATCCCAGCACTCGGGAGGCAGAGGAAGGCGGATCTATGTGAGTTCGAGACCAGCCTGGTTTACAAGAGCTAGTTCCAGGACAGGCTCCAAAGCCATAGAGAAACCCTGTCTTGAAAAACCAAAAAAAAAAAAACAAAAAAACCAAAAAAAAACCACACCAAAATACATAAGGTTTTAAATTACAATTTTAGGATTAGAAAAAAAAGCTCAACAAAAAGCCACTTAGTCTCACAGAATATTCCCAGACATAGCAGACGAGGAATATGTAATAATAGCCTCCAGCCAGACCCTCTCACTCAAATATCTGCTTCCAGACAACTAGAAGTAGGAATTATGTGAAAGCCAGTGCGTAAGGAGGCAAGAGACACTTCCTCCCTTCCACCTCCTCACCCTATTTCCTTTCAGGTTGAGGATCAAATGCAGGGCCTCAAATATACTAGGTAAGTGTTCTACAGCTAAACTGAGTTCAATACATGAGAAACTTTTTTCTTAAAATCAAAGGTAGTTAGCCACGCAAGGGCAGTTAGCCAATCCCAGCAGCCTGTGAAGCTCCCATCAATGGTATGAGACATAGTTACTACCTACCACAGGGATAAAAGACAGGAGCCATCTTGGCCTGGTGTGTTGTTAGCTCCAATGCACCCTTTTTACTAAGGCATTGCCTTGTCAAGCTGCTTCTGATTTCTGTGTGTTCTGTTTTTGTTTGCTTCTTATTTTTTTTAAATATTTACTTATTTATTATGTATACAATATTCTGTCTGTGTGTATGCCTCATTACAGATGGTTGTGAGCCATCATGTGGTTGCTGGGAATTGAACTCAGGACCTTTGGAAGAGCAGGCAATGCTCTTAACCTCTGAGCCATCTCTCCAGCCCCTTGTTTGCTTCTTATTAATGATCACTAATAAAAGTTATTAAACTCTTAAATACAATGAGTTAACTGACTTCAAAAATTTACTATGTATTTAAAACAATTTATTCCTTGCTAGCTCTAATTATCTTATAATAATATTTTTCAAATAAAAACCAAAACAAAGCTGGGAGTGATGACTCATATCCCAGCACCTGGGAGACTATAGGAGAAGGGCTACCCTGGGTTCCAGGTCAGAATGGCCTATAAAGTAAGACCTTGTTTCATAAAACCAAAACAAATAAAACTCTAATATTGCTATGCCATCCTCGGGTCAGGACCACTCACATCAACTACATCTATGTGACTTATGTGGCTCAATATTTTCTGGTCTGGGAAAGAAGAAAACTGAAAGCCAAGGTGGAAGTTGAGGCCCGGCATGACAGGCTCTCTGCCCACAGCGCTCCGCTCCGGCAGAGGCCGAGTGCTGGCGGCTTGGTGCTGGAGAAGGTGGAACCTCTGTGGGTCTAGGTAGGAAAGCCAACATAAGCTAGCAGCTATTCGGTACAGTGACAGAAAATTAGCAGCGATTGCTCAAATTCTCAAAGTTCAACTTCAGGTGTGACTGTGCTATAAGACCAATTCAGAAATTAGTATTTCCAGGACTCAAAAAAGGAGAAATCCTAGAAATTACAAATACATCTCAAACTAAAAGAAAATGAGTTCTGCAGCCTTTCTCCCTCCCTCCTACCTCCTTCTCTTCCCCCTCCCTCCCCTGCCCCCCCTTAGATTTAGGTACAGTAGAGGAAGACACAGGGCCTCACTGTCTGACCAGGCTGAGCTTGGACTTGGGATCCTCCTGCCTTGAATCATGGGTTATATATTCTTCTTGAAAACTAATAAAACAAAAGTCCCTATTTTACAGTGTGTGTGTGTCCTATAGTGCACATGTGGAGGTCAGATGACAACTCTCAGGAGTTGGTTCCTGTAGCTTGAAAGAAACTGGCCCCTTTAGGCCCACAGGGACTGGACTATTAGCAGGCATGGCCTTGTTGGAGGAAGTGTGTCATTAGGGGTGGGCTTTGAGGTCTCAGAAGCTCAAGCCCCTGGGTGGTGGTGAGTGAGGCAGAAATAGGTGAACTCTGTGAGTTTGAGACCAGCTTGGTCTATGGAGTGAGTTCCAGGACAGGCTTGAGAGCTACAGGGAAACACTGTCTTGAACAAACAAACAAACAAACAAAAAGCTAGTGTGGTTCACTGTCTCTTCCTGCTGCCAGATGTAGAAAAGAACTCTCAACTCCTTCTCCTGCATGCTTCCCACCATAGCGAAGGACGAAACCTCTAAACTGTAAGCCAGCCCCATTAAATGTCTTTCCTTTATAAGGGTTGCCGTGGTCATGGTGTCTCTTCACAGCAATAGAACCCTAAGACAGTTCTGCTACTGTGGGCTCCAGGTATCTGAACTTCTCATCAGGCTGGCCAGCTAGCGCTTTAGCCTGCAGTGTCATTTTGTGCCCCCTACATATTTGTTTTCTAAAGCAAGCATTTTCTAACACACACACACACACACACACACACACTCACACGCACGCACACACACACACACTCACACACACACTCACACGCACGCACGCACACACACACACTCACACACACACACACTCACACGCACGCACGCACACACACACACTCACACACACACACACACACTCACACACACACACAGAATGCATTGTGATCAGGCTCTATTTTCTTTTTCTTGGTTTTCGAGACAGGGTTTCTCTGGCTGTCCTGGAACTAGCTCTGTAGACCAGGCTGGCCTCAAACTCACAGAGATCTGCCCATCTCGGCCTCTGGAGTGCTGGGATTAAAGGCGTGCGCCACCACCGCCACCACCGCCTGGCTGGCTCCTCATTCTTAACAGAGGAATATACAATCTGTCAAAGATAAAATTCAAGTACAGATCCACAGTGTTGCCAGCAGAGCTCACCTTTGGTCCCAGCGCCACACCTCCCACCTTGAGTTAGGCTCCACACTAAAGGGGCGGGAGCAAAAGCTGCCCTGCAGAAGCTCTTTCTTTCATTTCGGAGAATAAGGCTTCCCATTTTTGCTAGCTTTTAACTTAAACACTTGGATGGAAAGCGGGGTATGTAAGTTGTAATCTCAGCATTTTATCACAGCCGCAAGCACAGCACTCTAGAGGTAAGAGCAGGAGAAGCATCCAAAGTTCGGGGTCTTCTTTTTACATGGCCAGGCCCAGGCCAGCCAGGGCAATACAGGGAGACCCAAAATATGGCTGTGGTAGCACAGGTCTCTATTTTCGGTGGGAAGAGAAGGCAGGAGGATTGGGAATTCAAGGTCATCCTCAGTAACACAGCAAGCCTGGATTAATGAGATCCCGCCTTAAGCAAAATAATACCTTTAGGATGAGAACTCAACTAGCAGTGTATTTATTTGCCTTACACATGAAGGCCTGAGTTTAATCCCCAGAATCCATTTCTCCTTAAAGCCATACATGGGTTATATACACTTGTAATCCCACTTTTGGGGAAGTGGAGGCAGGTGTCTCCTGGAAGATCACCAGGCAGCCCCAGTAACTGTGAGATGGCATCTCTGTAGAGAAAGGTGCTTGCCACCAGGCCCAATGATGAGCTGGATCAACTCGGAAGAAATTGGCTATTTAGAGATTTCCCTGACTTCCACACAAGTGATATGGTACGTGCTCCCCTCCTCCAGAGAATTACGTGAAAACCACAAACAACAAAACAAGGTAGACAGCTCCCCAAGAGTGAATTTGGAGGCAGGAGGATCCAGCTGGAGGCAAACTGGGGTGGGTAGGATGACCTTATCTCACAAAACCAAAAACCAAATCCAAACACCCCCCACTCCTCAAACAGCAAAACCTAAAACACCAAACAAAGCAAAACTCTGGGTTACTTGAGAGCCTTAGAAATACTGTCTGGTGAGTAGGATTAGAATCCAGAAACCAAGGCAGGAGTTCAAGGCTACCTGGGGCAAGGAGGTCGAGCAAAGACTCCTGGCTGTGGCGGAAACTGGCTATCAGTTGATGGGAATGGCCCCGACCCAGCCGCAAGGTTACCTTTAGAACAGAGGGGCTAAGAAAGCAAGACGTAGAGTGCAGTATTTCTCAAGAATGTAAGTGGGGTGGGGGCGGGGCGCAAACAGAACAAAGCAAAAAAGCGCGTGTGTCCTGGAGTCACACACACACACACCCCTGTAACAGACTTATATCATTCCAGCCTTTTTGCCTTGGACACATGGATACTCCAGGATTGTTATACTCTGCCAAGCACAGAAGAGACAAGACATTTTATTTTGAGGCTTTGTGGAATTTCCCAAGGATTGGCTTCCCACACCCTACAACTTCTCCTTCACCGTCAGCTAGCTAGGCTTGCCTGTGCGAATGCCTCTTAAGTACTTCCTGTGAATTCATCGATCTACCATATGCCAATAAGAGAGTAAGCACTGAGGCTTTTAGTCAGGAGTCTGTAGAATGTTTTTCCTAGAATTAAAAACAAAAAAAAGAAAGAAAAAAGAAAAAGCAAAAACCAGAAAAGGAAAGTAGGTTCTAAATGATTAACAAGGCAGATTTCCTATCTCATCTACCCTTATTTTCAGGAAAATTCTTTTTTCTCTGTAGCCCAGGTATGCGTGAACTCATGGCAATCCTCCTGCGTCAGTCTCTGAATTGCCGGGGTTAGAGGCATGAGTCACCACCACGTTCAGTCAGAAGAAAGTGCTGGCTGTACAAGCATAATGCTCTGAGCTGGGACCCCCCCAACCCTATGTTAAAACCAGCTGTGACAATGTATGTGTGTACCACATGGACAGACAGGTGGATGCTGGAGCCTGCTGCTCAGTCAGCTTGCCAATTTGAGGGCCAGGTCCAGTGAGATCAGTGGGAGACCTAACCTCAGAACAAAACAAACCCCCCCCAAAAAAAACCAGGTTGACAAGATAGGGTTTCTCTGTATAGCCCTGGCTGTTTTGGAACTTGCTTTGTAGACCAGGCTGGCCTCAGACTCATGGAGAGCTGCCTGCCTCTGCCTCCTGAGTGCTGGGATCAAAGGCATGCACCACCATGCCAGCCTTCCTTTGGTTTTTTTCAAGACAGTGTCTCACTGTGTGTTCCAGGCTGGCCTCAAACTCACAGAGGCTCACCTGCCTTGCCTCCCGAGTGCTGGGGTGAACAGCATGCACTCAGGCCACCACACCTGGCAAAGCTGATTCTCAAGTCAGGTGTCCTGGTGCATGCCTGAAACCCCAGCTTCTGGGAGAGAGAGGCAGGAGCATCAGGAGCTCAAGGACAGACTAGAGACCAGCCTGGGCTGCGTGAGTTCCTGTCTCCTCCCCCAAATGATAATGAATCTCCTGCTTTATACAGAGTCCCTTGTCTCACCCCTTCACTGCCTTCTACCCTCCACGTGGACCCTTCCTTCAGACTCTCTCACATTTCCTAAAAATCAAGGATGGAGGAAGGGTAGGTTTTAGGGAAAATGGGATTTTGCAGAATTATGTACAGAAACCGTGAGGTAGAAATAAATCTCTCAACATCTCAAAGTATTAAGTGATAACAATTTTTTTCTTCCTCAGGGACTCGGAACAAAATGGTTTATTCATATGAAAAAATGTACATAGGAGGATGTGCTGGCCAGTTTTATGTCAACTTGATACAGACTACAGTCACTTGGGAAAAGTAACTCTCGGCTGAGAAAATCCCCCACCTGTTTTCTTGAATGATGATTAATGAGGGAAGGCTCAGCCCACTGCGGGCAGTGCCTGCCCCAGCTGCCAGTCCTGGGTTCTAAAACAGGCTGAGCAAGCCATGGAGAGCAAGCCAGTAAGGAGCACCCCTCTGTGGCATCTGCATTAGTTCCTGCTCTATGTGAGTTCCTGACTTCCTCAGTGATGGACAGGAAGTGTTAAGTGAAATAAACTCTTTCCTTCCCAAGTTGCTTTTGGTCCTGATGTTTTATCACAGCAACAGAAACCCTAATAAAGACAGAGAAGCACTTATCACCAGATACAGAATGTCTCTACATTTTCTATATCTCTAAGTGTCCTATAAAAGTCGTATTAGCCTTACAATAAGCAAAACCAAACAAAAAACCAAAGAAAGAAGAATGAGAAGAAAGAAACAAAGAAAGACTGATATTTCTTGTTTAGTACGCTTATTCAGTAGTTAAAAACCTGGGGGGGGGGCCCCGCTGGGGAGATGGCACAGCAGTTAAGAACACTTGTTGCTTTCTATGCACTCTTAGAAAAAAGAAAAAAAAATAAAAATAAAAATAAAAAAGAACACTTGTTGCTTTTCCAGAGGACCCGGATTCACATGGTGGCTCACAGACATACATAACTCCAGTTCCAGGGATTCTGATGCCCTCTTCTGACCTCCATGGACTCCAGGCACCCATGTGGTACACATACATGCAGGCAAAACATGTACACACAAATCCAACAGCTGATGAGCTTCTGGGGTCATGTGCTCAGGCAATGCTAGTTTTGACATAGTACAATCTTTGAGGATAAACTGAAAATACGTAAGAAAAATATCCAGAGAAGTATACCTTCTAAATATGGTACATATAACAGAATATAGCCCAAAGAAATTAATCAAAACAAAACATTTCTGCCAAGATACTTGGAGATAGAAAAGAATCTAATTATCGGGAAGTGATTGGGCAGCATAATGAAATACATCCCAGTATAGGGGAAGTGCATGGACTAGGAAGATAGGTCTATGTAACAAAGACTAAACAAGCCAGGCAGTGGTGGAGCACACCTTTAATCCCAGCTCTTGGGAGGCAGAGGCAGGAGGATCTCTGAGTTTGAGGCCAACCTGGTTGACAGAGTGAGTTCCAGGACAGCAATGGCTACACAGAAAAACCCTGTTTCAAAAAGTGTGTGTGGGAGGAGGAATAGAGAGCTTATGTGTGAGTACAGCATTTGTGTCTGGACAGTGACCAGGTCTAATGTGCGTGGAGAGACAGGCAGGCTACAGTCATTTATGTCTGGACAGTGACCAGTTCTAATGTCCGTGGAGCTTGCATCACATGGTAGAAGGACTACCACACAAGCTCAGGCCTTGTCCCGAGATCAGGCACATGACATCAGGCATCCCGCTAAGTTCTCTAACTTCATTCAGCTGGGGTTATGATATCCCAACCAAGGGCAGGAAATCAGACAAAATAACCTTAGAAGTTCCTGAGTAGTTCTAGGGTCGACACAGCAACATCTGGAGGCCAGAGGAGACGGGCATCTATGTGCATCCACTGGTCAGGAGTGAGCCCTGGCAGGCAGCACAGACACTGGTAGGTACCTGGCTCACAGATGGTGGTGTCTTACGTAATGTTCCAGTCTGGACACTGAGTTTCAACAGGTTTGACTGAAATGCGGCTGGCTGGAGCAGGAAGCAGTTAGTTGACACAAAGCAGATTAGAAGATGACTCATCACTGATACACCAACAGCAGCCATTCGGGCAAGACACAGTGGAAAGTATCAGAATTGCTTTACATCTAGATCTATACAATCTCACCACAGAAGACTGAAATTAATAATACAGATACGTCTTTTGCAAGAAATGTTCAGTTATAGTGACAAATCAGTTACAAAGCTTCTATACTTTCAGACTATATAATCTTTAAGCTATGGGTGATGCAGTAACTCAGTAAAAAGTCAGATAAATTATGTGTGGCAATATACACCAATAATTACACCAATAAGCCCAGCACTCCGAAGGAAGCAGGAGGATAAAAGGCCCAAAGTTGGTATGGGATTTCCTTCTGTATGCTGTGATTACCATTAATGAATAAAGAAACTGCTTTGGACCTATAGCAGTGTAGAACTTGGCTAGACAGGGAAAACTAAACTGAATGCTGGGAAAAAGAAAGGCAGAGTCAGAGAGAAGCCACAAAGCCCTGCTAGAGTCAGATGGAACTTTACCCAGTAAGCCACAGCCACGTGGCAATACACAAATTACTAGAAATGGGTTAAATTCAGGTGTAAGAGTTAGCCAAGAAGAAGCTAGAGCTAATGGGTAAAGCCGTAATTTAATTAATACAGTTTCTGTGTAATTATTTTGGGTCTAAGCTAGTCAGGCAGCCAGGAACCAACGAGCGGCCCTCTCCTTACAACACAAGATCAGCCTGGGCTATATAAGACCCTGCGCCTCAAAACAAAACAACGAACCCCTCCATGGTGGTCCACACAATGTATGACTCCAGTTCCCGGAGAACTGGACCTGGTGCTTTCTTTTGACCTCCACGGGCACGCCCATGGTACACAGACTGACATGCAGGCAAACATCCACACAAAACAGTAAAGCAAGTCCAGCACCACCCAAAAGAATGAACTGTTTATTTGATGTGAGGCGCAGAGTCGATATGGGTGAGGTCAGGCTTTAGTGTGGTGCCCTCCATTCTCTCAAAGGGCTCATGCTATTGTAGCACATATATGCTATTACGTGTCACTGTTATGTGAAGCTAAAGAAAACACGGTCATCATTTCTAGAATTTGGATTAGTTTAAGCCTGGGTCTCGATTTACAGATACAGGTCAAAACAGTAACCTAAGCCAAAGTTACCCTGAGGCAAGGAACTCAACCTTGGGCAACAAATTCCACAGGAGTGGAATTGAACCAGATTCCTAGGGCAGAGAGAGCAGGAGGAAACAAGCTCACTGGGAGCAGAAGCCAGGAGCAAATCCAGCCCTGAGAGCCAACCCAGTCCTGGGACACTGGCAGACCAGGATTGATCCAAAGACATGACTCAGAGTCCGCGACCTCCAACAGAACTGGAGTGGGACTGAACCAGTTACCTAAGACACAGAGAGAACAAGCTCCAGTAGGAGCAAAAGCCAGGAGCAAACCCAGTCCTAGGACACAAGCGGATCAGGATTGAACCAGTGACCAAACCCAGAGTCAGCAACCGCCACCAGAACAGGTCTAACACCAAGCCAGGAACTTCTGCAAGAAGAGATCCAGACCAAGATTTACAGAAACAGATCAAAGCCAGCAGCCTAGACCAAAGTAGGCCTGACACAGCAAACTCCAATGGAACAGACCAAAACACAGGTGCAATGAGCTACCTCCAGGAACAGGAATAATCAAAGGGGTAACTAGAACTGTGACACTGACTGTACCACAAGAAAAACCATCTTAGCTTTCAATCTACTGGCACCTAGAAGATTATTCAACAGAATCTCAGACAGCCCCAGCCACACCTATTAGAGGAAGAGATGAGTAGAAAAGATAAGATCACAAGCTACACCACAAAGACCAACACAATACCAGTGAAACCCAAAGACCCTACAAAAGTAAGACCTGAACAACCAAATATGGATGAACCAGAAGAAAATGATCTAAAAAATGATCTCAAGAGAATGTTTGAAATTCTAAAGATGAAATGAGAAATTACCTTAAAGGAATGGAAGAAAAAGCAAACAAAAAATTGGAAGATATCAGCAAATCACTTAAAGAAAACCAAGAAAAAGAACTCAAACATATAACAGAAACTATTCAGGACTTGAAAACTGAGACAGAAAAAATAAAACACAAGCCGAAGGAATTATAGAAACAGAAATCATGTGGAAAAGAGCAGGAACCACAAATGCAAGTATGAACAACAGAATACAAGAAATGGAAGAGAGAATCTCAAGTGAGGAAGATAAAATAGAGGAAATAGACTCATCAGTTAAAGAAAACATTAAATCTAACAAAAGCTTAACCCAAAATATCCATGAAATATGGGACAACATAAAAAGGCCAAATCTTAGAATAATAGGTATAGAAGAAGGAGAAGAAAGTCAACTCAAAGTCACGGACAATTTATTTAACAAAATCATAGAAGAAAACTTACCCTACCTAAAGAAATATATGCCTATGAAGATACAAGAAGCTTACAGAACACCAAATAGACTGGATCCAAAAAAAAAAAAAAGTCCTCTCACCACCTAATAATCAAAACACTAAACATACAGAGCAAAGAAAGAATATTAAGAGCTGCAAAGGAAAAAGGACAAGTAACATATAAAGGTAGACCTATCAGAATTACACCTGACTTCTCAGTGGAGACAATGAAAGCGAGAAGGTCATGGTCAAGCATTATGCAGACATCAGGAGACCATGGATCCCAGCCCAGGCTATTATACCCAGCAAAACTGTCGATCACCATAGAAGGACAAAACAAGATAAAACAAGATATTCCATGACAAATCTAGATTTCACCAATACCTAGCCACAAACCCAGCCCTACACAAAATACTAGAAGGAAAACTCCAACCCAAGGAAGATGGCTACACCAACAAAAACACAGACAATTGATGATCTCATTACAGCAAATCCCGAAGAAGAAAAAAACGCACAAAATAACATCACCAATGATGAAAACCAAATTAACAGGAGATAGCAACCACTGGTCATTAATATCCCTTAATATAAATGGACTCAAATCACCCATAAAAAGTCACAGGCTAACAGATTGGATACGAAAACAGAATCCATGCCTCTTCTGCATACAAGAAATGCATCTTGCTGGGCGGTGGTGGCACATGCCTTTAATCCCAGCACTCGGGAGGCAGAGGCAGGCGGATCTCTGTGAGTTTGAGGCCAGCTTGGTCTACAAGAGCCAGTTCCAGGACAGGCTCCAAAGCTACAAAAAAACCCTGTCTTGAAAAACAAACAAACAAACAAACAAAAAAAGAAACACACCACAACCTCAAAGACAGACATCGTCTCAAAGTAAAAGGTTGGGAAAAAATATACCAATGAAATGGACCTAAGAAACAAGCGGGTGTAGCTATCCTAATATCTAACAAAATAGACTTCAAGCTAAAATCAGTCAAAAGAGACAAAGAAGGACATTTCATATTAGTCACAGGGAAAATTCATCAAGAGGAAATTTCAATACTGAACATCTTATGATCCAAATACAAGGGCACCTTCATATGTCAAAGAAACACTTCAAAAGCTTAAATCATATATTAAACCCCACACACTAATAGTGGGAGACTTCAACACTCCCCTCTCACCATTGGACAGGTCAATCAGAAAAAAAATGAACAGAGAAATAAGAGAACTAACAATTGTTATGTCTCAAATAGACTTAACAGACATCTATAGAAAATTCCATCCAAACAGAAAAGAATATACCTTCTTCTCAGCACCTCATGGAACCTTCTCAAAAATTGACCACATACTCTGTAACAAAACAAACCTCAACAAATACAAAAAAATTGGAATAACCCAATGTACCTTATCAGATCACCATGCTTTAAAACTAGACGTCAACAGCAATACCAATTCCAGAAAACCCACAAACACATGGAAATTAAGCAGTGCTCATCTGAATCATCAATGGGTCAAGAAAGAAATAAAGGGGGAAATTAAAGATTTCCTAAAATTCAATGAAAATGACCACACAACATACCCAAATTTATGGGACACAATGAAAGCAGTGTTAAGAGGCAAGTTCAGGGCTGGAGAAATGGCTAAGAGGTTAAAAGCACTGGCTGCTCTTCCAGAGGTCCTGAGTTCAATTCCCAGCAACCACATGGTGGCTCACAATCACCTGTAATGAGATCTGGTGCTCTCCTCTGGTGTGCAGGCATACATGGAGGCAGACACTGTATGCATAATAAACAAATAAATCTTTAAAAAAAAAGGGGGGGGGAGAAAAAAAGAGGCAAGTTCATTGCACTAAAGTAAAATACATAAAGAAGCTGGAAAAATCCCACACTAGTGAATTAACAGAACATTTGAAAACTTCAGAACAAAAAGAAGCAAACTCACATAAGAAAACTAGACGGCAGGAAATAATCAAATTGAGAGCTGAAATCAACAAAATAGAAACAAAGAAAACAATACAAAGAATCAATGAGACAAAGACTTGGTTCTTCCAGAAAATCAACAAAATAGACAAACCTTTATCCAAACTAACGAAAAGGCAGAGAAACAACATCCAAATTAACAAAATCAGAAATGAAAAGGGGGACATAACCACAGACACGGAGGAAATACAGAGGATCATCAGGTCATATTTTGAAAACCTGTACTCCACAAAATTGGAAAACTTAAAGGAAATGGACAACTTTCTGAATAAATATCACTTACCAAAATTAAATCAAGACCAGATAAGCAAATTAAACAGACCTATAACTGCTGAAGAAATAGAAACAGTCATCAAAAGTCTCCCAACCAAAAAAAGCCCAGGACCAGATGGTTTTAGCTCAGAATTCTACAAGACTTTCAAAGAGGAACTAATACCAATACTCCTCAAATTATTCCACACAATAGAAACAGAGGGAACATTGCCAAACTCTTTTTACGAGGCTACAATTACCCTGATACCCAAACCACAGAAAGACAATACTAAGAAAGAGAATTACAGACCAATCTCACTCATGAACATTGATGCAAAAATACTCAATAAAATAATGGCAAATCGAATCCAAGAACACATCAGAACCATCATCCACCATGACCAAGTCGGCTTCATCTCACAGATGCAGGGATGGTTCAACATACAAAAATCTGTCAACGTATTCCACCGTATAAACAAGCTGAAAAATAAAAACTACATGATCATCTCATTAGATGCCGAAAAAGCATTTGACAAAATACAACATCCCTTCATGATAAAAGTCTTGGAGAGAGCAGAGATACAAGGAACATATCTAAACATAATTAAGGCAATATACAGCAAGCCAACAGCCAACATCAAACTAAATGGAGAGAAACTCCCAGCAATTCCACTGAAATCAGGAACAACACAAGGTTGTCCACTCTCTCCATACCTATTCAATATAGTTCTTGAGGTCCTAGGTAGAGCAATAAGACACCAAAGGGAGATCAAGGGGATACAAATTGGAAAAGAAGAAGTCAAACTCTCACTGTTTGCTGATGATATGATAGTTTACATAAGTGATCCCAAAAATTCTACCAAGGAACTTCTACAACTCATAAACACTTTCAGCAATGTAGCAGGATACAAGGTTAACTCAAAAAAATCCGTAGCCCTCCTGTACACAGATGATAAAAGGGCTGAGGAAGAAATCAGAGAATCAACACCCTTCACAATAGCCACAAATGGCATAAAATATCTCGGAGTAACTCTAACCAAACAAGTGGAAGACTTGTATGACAAGAATTTTAAATCTTTGAAGAAAGAAACTGAAGAACACACTGGAAAGTGGAAAGACCTCCCATGCTCTTGGGTAGGCAGAATTAATATAGTAAAAATGGCAATCCTACTGAAAGCAATCTACAGATTCAACGCAATGCTCAGCAAAATTCTTCAAAGACCTTGAAAGAATGGTACTCAACTTCATTTGGAAAAGCAAAAAACCCAGGATAGCCAGAACAATCCTGGGCAACAAAAGAACTTCTGGAGGCATTACAATCCCTGACTTCAAACTCTACTACAGAGCTAGAGTACTGAAAACAGCCTGGTACTGGCATAAGAACAGACAGGAGGACCAATGGAACCGAATAGAAGACACGGATATCAATCCACACATCTTCGAACACCTGACCTTTGATAAAGAAGCAAAAAAAATCAAATGGAAAAAAGAAAGCATATTCGACAAGTGGTGGTGGCATAACTGGATATCAACATGTAGAAAAATGAAAATAGACCCATATCTATCACCATGCACAAAACTCAAGTCCACATGGATCAAAGACCTCAACATAAAGCCAGCCACACTGAACCTTATAGAAGAGAAAGTGGGAAGAACACTGGAACGCATTGGCACAGGAGACCACTTCCTAAATAGAATCCAAGCAGCACAGACACTGAGAGAAACAATTAATAAATGGGACCTCCTGAAACTGAAAAGCTTCTGTAAAGCAAAGGACACGGTCAACAAGACAAAAAAGACAGCCTACAGAATGGGAAAAGATCTTCACTAACCCACATCAGACAGAGGTCTGATCTTTAAAATATACAAAGAACTCAAGAAATTGGATACCAAAAGATCATATAATCCAATAAAAAAAAAATGGAGTACAGATCTAAACAGAGAACTCTCAACAGAGGAATCTAAAATGGCTGAAAAATACTTAAGGAAATGTTCAACATCCTTAGTCATCAGAGAAATGCAAATCAAAACAACTCTGAGATTCCATCTTATACTTGTTAAGAATGGCTAAGATCAAAATCACTGATGACAACTTATGCTGGAGAGGTTGTTGGGAAAATGGAATACTTCTGCATTGCTGGTGGGAATGCAAGCTGGTACAACCCCTTTAGATGTCAGTGTGGCGATTTCTCAGAAAATTAGGAAACAACCTTCCTCAAGACCCAGTAATACCACTTTTGGGTATATATCCAAAGGATGCTCAATCGTGCCACAAGGACATGTGCTCAACTATGTTCATAGCAGCTTTGTTTGTCATAACCAGAAACTGGAAACAACCTAGATGTCCCTCAGTCAAAGAATGGATAAGGAAAATGTGGTACATTTACACAATGGAGTACTACACAGCAGAAAAAAATAACGACAGCTTGAATTTTGCAGGAAAATGGTTGGAACTAGAAAACATTATTTTGAGTGAGGTAACCCAGACACAGAAAGACAATTATCACATGTACTCACTCATAGGTGGTTTTTAAACGTAAAGCAAAGAAAACCAGCCTACAAACCACAATCCCAGAGAACTTAGACAATAATGCGGATACTAAGAGAGACTTACATAGATATAATCTACATGGGAAGTAGAAAGTAGAAAAAGACAAGATCTCCTGAGTAAATTGGGAGCATGATGTCCTTGGGGAAGGATTGAAGGTGGAAGGAGAGAGGCAGGGAGGGGAGCAGAGAAAAATGTAGAGCTCAATAAATATAATGGAAAAATAAAAAAAAATTAGAAAAAGAAAAGACTGGTCTCAGGTAGGTGGGTGGTGGCATGCACCTTTAGTCCCAGCATTCTGTGGGTTTGAGGCCTGGTTTCCAGAGTGAGTTCTAGGGCAGCCAGTGGCTACACACAGAGAACCCTGCCTCAAAAAGACAAAAGAAAAAAAAAAAAAAGACTGGGTCTTACTCTACAGTCTAGGCTCCAGGCAGGCCTCAGACTCACTTTGTAGTCCAGGTTGGCCTAAAACTCTTGCGTGCTGGAACTGCTGGATAGAAGTATCACAGAGTCACTTGTCACTAATTGTCAGGTTCTGAGCTGTACTGCAATAGTCTTACTCCTGAAGGGGTCTAGGGGGTTCTCAGGCTTCCAAACACCTGACGTGTAGCTTTCTAATAGTTTGATTAAAATATTGCACTAAACAGCCAGGGAGAGTAGTGTGAGTCTTGAATACTAACCCTGGGGAGGCAGAGACAGGGAGATCTCTGTGAGTTTGAGACACAATGAGACCCTCTCTCAAACACACATATATATACCAAACAAGACATTGTATGAAACATTTTGGGTGACTGTGTGTGTGTGTGTGTGTGCGTGTAGGGGAGTGAGTGGTTTTTTTGAGTGTGTGTCTAAATCTCTGTGTGTGTGTGTGTAGGGGAAGTAGGGAGTGAGTGGTTCTAGAGACTGAGCCCAGGGGCCTTGCAAATGCTAGGCAAACACACACACTGAGCTATAGTCTCAGCTCTGGACAAAACTTTTTAAAGTAATTGATAATGGGTTTTTTGTTTTTGTTTTTTCGAGACAGGGTTTCTCTGTGCTTTGGAGCCTGTCCTGGAACTAGCTCTTGTAGACCAGGCTGGGCTTGAACTCACAGAGATCTGCCTGCCTCTGCCTCCTGAGTGCTGGGATTAAAGGTGTGAGCCACCACCACCTGGCCAATAATGTTTCTTATACAGATAATTACACTTATTCTGAAATAGCCATAAGGGACAAAGGACTACTTACTTTGGGAAAAAGAAAGGCACACACATACAATACCCAGGCCTAAAAAAAGCATAGGTAATTCTGAGAACCCTTTTCCAATGAGTTTAGCCATGAGGTTCAGCCCTGAGGAAGCAGGAGCTCTCTTCCCCATCCTCCTCCTGTCGTTCCCTTCTTATGCAGAGCCAGGGGAATCAGGGCCTCTGCTGTGCTGTAGCTGGGCTTGCCTCAGCCTCTCAGAGGGCTATCGGGAGTCAAGGGTCACCCTGCTTAGCTAAGGGTCGTTCTTTATGTACTGCCCCTCCTCAGCTTCTCCCCCGCCCCACCCGTGCTACTTTAACTATTTCTTTAAATAGTCTTGTCTTGACCCATCCTCACTAGACATTTACAAGAGCAAAGTCTCTCTCCATAGTCTTACACATAGTCAGCATTTTTGCTTGCGCTGTCCCAGTCATTTCCTACCTTGGGCCAGTTCTGACATGCACAGGCCCTTTCCATAGAATCCACATTGTGTGTGCTGCATGACATCAGCACCCACCCTGGCAGGGGCTGTGAGACTTACAATGGGCCTTTGAGTCATAACAAAGCCCCTTCCTCTCTAGTTAGGATTTCTTACATTTTCCCTTCCATTTAAAATTCTTCTTCCCATTTAAATAAAAAACATTTTTTTTTTTATTAAGACCATAAAGGGGAAAAAGGGAGTTGGCAGGCCCAGGGAACTAAAACAGTTGAGAGGGGAGTTTAAGAAACGCCATCAAACATCTTTGTGGTTACATCTCTTGCCAGTTGGTTCCAGTGCTGAAGCAGAGCTAAAGTGCACACTCAGAAAAGGGTTCTAGCTAAAAAACAAAACAAAACGAAACAAACAAACAAACAAAAACCTTAAAAATTCTTCCTAGCATTTAAAGATGGTCTCCAGGCAAGCCCTCTCCTGGGCAGGGAGGCAGCAGCTGCAGGGAGTTACTGGAAGAAACTGACAGCACCACCCCAGCCTTAGCCAGGACTAGAGGATGAGCTATCTATTTCTTTATCTCAGAGGAATGCCTTACACTAGTACTTCACCAATACAGGGAATCGGGCCAAATATTTGGCTTACAAAAAGACAGCCTTCCCACATAGCTGAAATCTAGAGTATATGATGGCTTTGCTACCCGTCAGATATGTTTATTTCATTATGAGGGCTGCTGTAAAAAACCATCCCGTATACAGCGCCAGCTACGTAGGAAAGTATGAGAAAACTGGAAAAACTGACCAGCTCTGCAGCCCCTGGAGTGTGCTGTGAGGCACCAGCATATGCAACTCATTTTCTAGTTAAGTAATTCCCTCTGGGGACTTGTGTGCAATCCACATGAAGGATCAAATTTCATTAGCAGATGCAGGAAAATGTAAGCCTGTGCATTTGCAAGTCAAAGCTCCTGAAAGCCATCCTAGTTGGGCTCTCAGCACTGATTTTTCCTGGGAGAGGAGTCTAGCTGATAAAAACCATTTGTTGGGAGGCACAGATGAGGAAGTTGAGAAGAGAAGGGATTCAGCTAGCACTGAGACAAGTAAGCCTCAGTCTTTTACGCTAGGCACGCTGGCCTTAACTCTCGGGCGGACGGCAGCTGTGTCCAAGTAGATAGCCATTCAGGCAGCAATTTCACCCCCAAGGCTACAAATGACAAAAGGCACAGGAAGACAAATTAAAAGGGTAAGTGTACGAGAGCACACAATGCTACCAGCATCCAACTCTCTTCATTTTTAGGTACCAACCTGCATCCCAGAATGAGCTAGATTTAACATGAAACTAGACTGCAGACTCGCAAACCCCAGCACCCGTGTAAATAGTTCATTTGAGGCTTTTATTAACACAACTCGAATCAAAAGACATACTGAGCCCACATTCTCCTCCAACTGACCGGACAGACAGCCTCAGTTAGTAGAACCGTTTACTCCAGGTTTTCCTAAGTGAACTCTGAGCCCGCCTGGCTCTTACCTTGTTTTGAGTGTGCTCGCCTTTCTCAAACATCATCTTTAGTCTGTTCAGTGGAACATTGTATTTCTCTATTTTGCCCGAAGCTTCTGTGTTTTCATTCACTTCAGATTTTTCTACTTCATGCCTGGAATCTCCCAGAAAATTTTCCATTTTTTGACTTTCTGTGGCCTGGACTTTAAGATCCAGGATGTCCTCGGATCGGGGATACCGAGACTGAATAACGGCTTCCGGACGAGATCCAAATCTAGGTTTGGGCTGGGTTTGCTCTTCCCGGTCTCCTCTGGGTCCAGAAGCAGAGCCCTCCGTCACTTCGGCAGGAGAGGGGTCCACGCTGCGCCCACCCTCACTGCTGCTGTTTGGTAGTGTGTCTATGTGGGACTCCGCTCCGGCCACCGGGTTCTCCCACTTCTTCTTTAACGCAGACAGGGTCCCTCTTCTAAACTGCTGGGGGAGATTTTCAGTGTTCTAGAAGAACAAGAAATAAGTACCAGTTATAACTTGCCTGATGCAACAGCCAAACATGCGTCTTCGTAAAATGAAAGTTAAAACTCCAAGCTGCGCCTGGTCCGCTGCCGGTTCAGACAGCTGTGATCAGCTACTGCCCTGCCACAGGAGCGAGCGTCCACCCAGGGCCCGGAGGGGGAAGAGGGAAAAGTCAGGAGCTGAAGCAGGAAGTGATAAAACAGGATAGCCTTATAAGGACAAAGTGAGCAGCAAGGACAGCCTAGATCTCCTGGAGTTGCATTGGACAGACTTTTTTTTTCTCCTAAGACTCACCCGGAAAGCAAGAAGAAAAAGCAAATGGCTAGGTACCTTCAACATTGTAACTATACTTGAATAAAAGTTCACTTCACTCAGGAATGCCACAAAAGTGCAGGAGGAAGCATGCTAGTGATTCTTTTCTTACCAACCAATCAACAAACAAAACTAAAAAACAGACAAACAAAAAACCCAACAAGACAAAGATGTGGTACCTATATAATTCCAGTTAAAATTCTGGAGAGCAACACGGAAGACTGGACCTATCTAAGAAATCTAGAGAGTCACAGTTTTTGCATGGGTGGTATTAGTATATAGCTGACAAAATTTACATTCATATAAGCACTTTCCAGGCTAGTGGGTCAGACAGGGACCTTGTGCATGACCACTGAGCTGTATTCCCAGCTCTCAGATTTTATTTCTGCATAATAATCTTTCTCCTCTCTACTATTTATTTATAGCTAATTTGTAGCCATCTTGGAAGATTCACTATTTTCCAGCTTCTTCGGTGGAGGAACACATGGGCCTCGTAAGAAAAAGAGAACCGCCCCCCACTCATACTCAAAGAACACACTCATTTACACACACACCTAAGAGTGTTCACTGCCAAATGAAATGACAGGTCAAAAATGATATAATCTATTGAAAAACAATTTGCGCATAGCCAGCGATGCCGTGGGGTAATAGTGGAAACATGTTTGTTGAAGTAAAATTAAGCATCATATGCTTTGAGAGTCCTAATGAACCAAATGCCACCAACCTCCAGGACCTTCTCACTCTCCATCTCTGCTGCCTGCGACACTTCAGGATTTCAACTAGGATAGAAAGGACAATCAACCTAAGACTTCAGGGACTTAGTGGGATTAGCAGCTATATTGGGAATTAGGTCTCGCCCTCTTCTGAACACACGGAGAGCCACTTCACCGAGGAGCAGCAAGGCTTGGACAAACAGAATTACAGAAGAACTGCTGGACCCTCAGATTTACACCCTGGCTAGAGGCTGCCAGCATGAATCAGAGGCAGAGAAAACACAAAAGACTTCCATTGAGAGGAAGAAAACCCAGCTCCTGCCAGGTGTGATGGTACAGCTCCCAGTTTCTCGGTTATTTGTTTGGGAGGCTGAGTCAGGGGTAACTGCTTGAGCCCAGGAGTTTAAGGGACTTTAAGCCTGCACAACACAGACCCTGTGTCAAAAAGTAAAAATAAATGGGAAATGTCCCCACAGTAGCTCCCCACTGCTGCAGCATTCTCAGGCGTATCACCTGCACAGACAAGTTATGGAGGTCGCACAGGATAGAGCTGCATCTGCTTTGGTGACTGGACACCACCTTTTTTAGATACATACCATGGATCATTGCATTTTTTACTGACATAGAAAGATGCTTTTCAACTTAAAAAAAGGCAAATTATAAGTCATGAAGATCTCATTTTACAATATGACTATTATAACTATGAGCATAGAGAAGTAGTCTAGAAGACAGCAAGATGTTTACAGTTTATTTTTTTAATTCAATTTTTTTTTCATTTTACATACCAACCCCAGTTCCCCCTCCCTTCCCTTCTCCTGTTCCCCCACTTCCTCTCCCATCCCACCTCCCATCCACTCCTCAGAAAGGATAAGGCCTCCCTTGGGGAGTCAACAAAGTCTGGCACACTAAGTTGAGGCAGGGCCAAGCCCCTAAACAATGACATCTTGAAATTTGCAGGCAAATAAATGGAGCTAGAAAAAAACCACCAAGTGAGGTAACCCAGACCCAGAAAGACAAACACGGTATGTACTCACTCATAAGTGGATATCAGACAGAAAGCAAAGGATAAGCAGGCTACAACCCACAGCCCCAGAGAAGCTAGGTAACAAGGAGGCCCCTAAGAGGGATGCACACGGAAGGCCCCAGGAAGTGGAAATAGTTAAGATTTTCTGGGTAAACAAGAGGGGGGGTAGAAGAGAGGGGATGGGAACATGAGGGATACTGATGGCTGAGTTGGGGAAGGGATGGAGGGGGAGAGTAATGAAAGAGATATCTTGCTAGAAGGAGCCATTATGGGGTTAGGGAGAAACCTCGTGCTAGGGAAATACCCAGGAATTCACTAGGATGACCTCAGCTAAGACTCCTACAATAGTGGAGAAGGTGCCTGAACTGGCCTTCCCCTATAATCAGAGTAGTGACTACCCTAACTGTAATTATAGAACCTACATCCAGGAACTGATAGAAGCAGATGCAGTGATCAACAGCCAAGCACTGGGCTGAGCTCTTGGAGTTCAGTTGAAGAGGAGGAGGGATCACATGAGCAAGCGGGGTCAAGATCAAGATGGGGAAAACCAGAGACAGCTGACTCCAGCTAGTGGGAGCTCAGGGACTTCTGACTGACAGCTGGGGAACCTGCATGGGACCAAACTAGGCCCTCTGAATGTGGGTCACAGTTATGTGACTTGATCACATAACTGGGGTGCCCTGGCAATGGGACCAGGACTTACCCCAGATGCATCAACTGGCTTTTTGTAGCCCAATCCCTATGGTGGAATACCTTGCACAGCTTATTTATTTATGTGCATGCATGTTTGTGTGTGCACACGTGTCTGTTCTTGTGTAGGTCAGAAGTGTCATTCCTCAGTGTTCTGGGAATCCCTCTCCTGTCTCCACTTCCCCAGAGTTGAGGTCACGTGAGTACTACCATACCTAGTTGGTTTTTTTTGTTTTTTGTTTTTCCAGACAGGGTTTCTCTGTAGCTTTGGTGCCTGTCCTGGAACTAGCTCTTGTATACCAGGCTGGTTGCGAACTCACAGAGATCCGCCTTCCTCTGCCTCCTGAGTGCTGGGATTAAAGGTGTGTGCCACCACTGCCCGGTTCCCAGTTGTTTTTTTAAACATGGGTTCTGGGGTCAAATTCAGATCCCCCTGTCTGCAAGCCAAGCATCTGCTAGCTCCCAGAGAAGGATTTATGGCATTGGTACTCTTCTTTTATAATAAATACACATTTATAATTTAACAAATGTGAGAACAAAACTAATCTCTATGTCACCTTCACATCACAACAAAAACTTTCACAGAGAATTAAACAAAATTGATGCTCCTGTTAGCTCTGTGAAAACCCTCATTTCTCTTTACGATGAACAGGCAGAAAGGCATTTGGGTGGCAGAATAATAGCAGTGTCCAAACAGGGCTGGAGGGACGACATCCCTGTAGGGAGCATCTTCAGGGAGAGGCAGCATGATGTTTTACTTCAAAGTGCTTCTTGCCTGGTGGTGGTGGGTACATGTCTTTAATCCTAGCACTCAGAGGCAGAGGCAGGTGGATCTCTGTGAGTTTGAGGCCAGCCTGGTCCACAGAGCAAGTTCCAGGACAGCCAGGGCTGTTATAGAGAAACCCTGTCTCAAAAAACCAATAAATAAATAAAAATAAGACAAACAAACAAAAAAACCCAAAGTGCTTCTTTATCTCCTCTTTAATAACTTGTGCCCATTACCTGCACCCGGGTGCCCCATATTTACTACTGATATAAAGTTAACTGTTCTTCTAGTTCTAACTCTATCATGATTTTTTTTGGTGATAAGTACATAAAAATATATTTGATAGAGTGTAAAAGTGAAGTTCCACAACTTCAGAATAATTATTCAATCTATATAGAATTTTATTGAAATGTACAGACTTTGGGTCTCATTAATTTCAGTGTGTGTTATTTTTTCTTGGCAAGTTTTTTCAAAAGTAAACTTTAGTAAACAAAAAAAGTGCTCCTGCTAGACAAGGAAGTAAAGGACTGGCAATCCCAGTACTCTGAAGACCGAGGCAGGGAGATTACAGTAAATTTTTAGCCAGCATGTGAGACTGTATCTCAAACAAAGAAACAAACTCCAAAACAAAACAGAAAGTCAAGCATCTTGATGCACACTTGTGAACCCAGTGCCAGAGAGGCAGAAACAGGTCTCTGGGGCTTGCTGGCCAGCCAGGCTGGCTTAACTGGTGAGCACCAGGCCAGGGAGAGAGACCCTACCTCAAAAAACTAAGTAGGGGATGCTGTGGAGGCATCTTGAAATTTGCACAGCAGCACCTAAGGTGGCTCTCATCTCCAATGCCCACATATAAACAAACATACATGTACACACACAAACTTACACCACCACCCAAAATCAGAATACATAAAAGAAAATGGGCTTTTAAAGGCGCAACTTCAAGAGTGCTAAGGCAGTGTCAGAGACAAAAGGGGATGCACAAAGCACTATGGTGTGACATCATTAAATATCCCACACCCTTAAATCTTCCCGGGAGTGCGGCCCAGGCCATGGCAATATTCCAGCCACATCTTTAGGGCTAAGCTAAGATGGGGAAGAGAAGGGAGTTACACAACAGACGTGATCTCTAAAACAAAAAGACCTGAGAGGTGAAGGTTTATCGTCGGGTAATTGCTTATGGAGATCACCACAGTTTCTCTTTCTCTGTATTTTTGTTTCATTTTGTTTATCTAAACAGGGTTTCTCTATGTAGCCTTAGTTGTTCTGGAGCTCACTCTTTAGACCAGGCTGGCCTCAAACTCACAAAGATCCACCTGCCTCTGCCTTCCAAATGCTGGGGTTAAAGCTGCCCACCACACCTGGCTTTTTCTTAGCGTTCTTTACAATGGGCATGTGTTATCTGCACTATCTACCCGCATCCAGCCGTGTGACTTTGGACAAGTTTTCCTGTTGCTATACATTATAAAGGGCTACTGTAGAGAATACATGAGCCCTCGTCAATGTCTGTTATATAGCATTTGACATCAGTAGCCTTCGGTAAGAGGCGACAATATTATTAAATAAGTACTGCCAGGCCTGGTGACATAGGCCTATAATCCTGGCCTCTCAGGAGGCTGACACAAGATAGTTACAAGTTAAAGGCCTCCTTGGGCTACAGAATGACTTCAAGACTAGCCTAGGTAACTTGGCAAGACCCTGTCTCAAACTAAAAAGGGATAAAAGGACTGGGGATATAACTAAGTGGAACAGTGTGCTTTCCCAGCAATGTGTGAGGTCAATCCCCAGGACACACATGGAAACACACAGTAATAATAAACAAAAATTCTTGTGGCTCTCCACGCTTGTGATCAACCACGTGACCAGCCAGCCCTGGAATCCTGAGCCTGGACTACAGTAGTAGTCTTTCTGCTCACTCTCTGAGGCGGGGAAGGGGCACAGAGAAAGGGGAAGCGCTAGTTGCTGCTATTCCTATCAAGCCTTTAGCTTTTCCTAAGGCACCAGAGGGTCACAAAGGGTCCTGTGTTCAAGAGCCATAATGGTTACTACACTTCCACAGCCTTCTTTCTCCACTCAGCACCCTGCACCAGATCTACACAGCGCCCTGAACGAGATCCACTCAGCGCCCTGCACCGGATCCACTCAGCGCCCTGCACAGGATCCACACAGCGCCCTGCACCGGATCCACACAGTGCTCTGCACCAGATCCACTCAGCGTCCTACAAAGATCCACACAGCGCCCTGAACCGGATCCACACAGCGCCCTGCACCGGATCCACACAGCGCCCTGCACCGGATCCACACAGCGCCCTGCACCGGATCTACACAGCGCCCTGCACCGGATCCACACAGCGCCCTGCACCGGATCCACACAGCGCTCTGCACCGGATCCACTCAGCGCCCTGCACAGGATCCACACAGCGCCCTGCACTGGATCCACTCGGCAAGCTGCAGACTTGGCAGACGACGTCTCTGGATAACAGCTGCTGCTCGAGCCCAGATCACACAAAGGTATGACATAGGGTCCCTCCTGCGTGACCATCTATCTGACTGTGATGAGCAGACGCAGGCCCTTTGGTGAATAACTCTCTTTTCCTCCCCTATCTGTAACATGAAGAGGCCATCATATAGAGAAGTCTTGTCAGGGAGATCATTTTAAAAGACAGAGGGTTGAGTGAGGTGGCACACACCTGTAACACCAGCACTTGGCGGAGGCTGAGGCTGAGGCAGGAGGATTGAGAGAGTTTGAGAACATCTTCAGATACATAGGGAGCCTGAACCAGCCTTGGCTACATGAAACATGGTTTCAAAAACAAACAACAAACACAAAAGCAGGGTGAAGCTGGGCATGGCGGTTAAGGTTTGTAATCCCAGGATTGGGGAGGCCAAGGAGGAGAGCTATGAGTCTGTGAATCAAAGCCAGCCAGGGATCTATATAGGGAGAGATCATATCAATAATAATAATAATAATAATAATAATAATAATAATAAGAAGAAGAAGAAGAAGAAGAAGAAGAAGAAGAAGAAGAAGAAGAAGAAGAAAAAGAAGAAGAAAAGTGAATGATGCAAGATGAGGAACCAGGTGCAGTGGCTGCATGCCAGTGAGTCCAGCAACCGGAGGGTTGAAGCAAAAGCAACGCTGAGAGATAGGGCTATGTAGCAAGCAATACCCTGTCTGAAAACAATATAAAACAAAGCCAGCCAGGACTATATAGTAAATCTCCATGTTGAATGAAAACAGGAAATAAAAAGAGTTTGTGACTGCTCTTCAGAAGCTGGCAAAGGGAGAGCAGGGCAGACACAGAGGCTTGTGGAAGAGTCCAGACTGAACAAGACCAGCAAACTGAACCAGGCCATGTGGAAGAAGGGGAGAAGGGAGAGCCAGGAGCTAAGAGGCCAGGAGAGTCGGAACCAAGAGTGGAGGCCAAGAGGCCAAGAGACAGGTGGAGCCAAAATGGCTGGGTTACACAGGAATCAGGGAAGCTAGGGGAAGGAAGACCCAGTGCAGACCGTGGCTGGAGAGGTAGTGTATGGTAGGCACTGGCAACACAGAGAGACTGACAGGCAGCGTCTGCTTTGATGTCTATAGGCACCTCAGTTAGCCATCTGTCCCAAGTTTGAGACCTAACCCATGTCAAAAGGAAAAAAAAGGTGGGAAGATGTTTGGGTACAGCAGTGAAACTGTACACACATGCCTTGGGGAGGGGGAGATCGCTAGGCTGACAGGTTTCAGAAAAGCAGGAGCTAGAATCTGGGTGCACGGCTGGATGCCCACATGGCACACATCTCAGCAAGGTTGAGGATGACCTGAGAATGTCAGCGCGGTGGGGTTACTAATTTGCGCTCCCATGGTTTGGGTAGAGAAACAGAAAGCACATTTTTGGTAACGCAGGGTATCATGCAGCCAATCCTACTACAGTTACCAGGGAAACATGCTGGCTTCTCTTCATGGTAAAGTGTGGGTACTTGCTAACCAAGATCAGTTACTTCCCATTTCCCCCTGCCTTGAGAAAGGAAAAGCAGCTCTGTCATTAGTGGAAAACTAGAAAAATATGAATAAGGCTCAGCCTACTTCACAGCACTCCACGGCTTTGAGAAACTGTTTTTAATTTATGTGCATTAGTGTCTTGGCTGTGTGTATGTCTGTGCGAGAATGTCTAACCCTTGGAGCTGCAGTCACAGGCAGTGGTAAGCTGCTGTGTAGGCGCTAGGAATTGAACCAGGTACTCTGGAAGAGCAGCCATGATGGTTAACTGCTGAGCTATCTGACCAGTCCCTGGCTTTGCGAAGTGTTTTCAGAGCTCTATAGGACATTCAGTTAGAAGTTTGATAAAGGGTGTGTGCATGTGCATACTAGTTATTATTTTTAGTTATGTATGTGTATGGTCTGTGTAGTGGTGTGTGCATGTGAGTGCTAGTGCCCTCAAACCAGCGGCCTTGGATCTGAAGTTAGAGGTTAATTGTGAACTGCCCAGTGTGGTGCTGGGAATCCAACCTGGTCTGCTACAGGAGCAATTCATGCTCTTAATTGCTCATCCATCTTTCCAACCAGATGTTTTATCTTGAGACAATGTCTCACTATATAGACCGTCTCCAATCCATGCTCCTCCTGCCACAGCCTCCTAAGCATTGGGACTATAGGTATACACTACCACAGTCACTTAGATAAAGGTATAATTTACTCTAATTCAAAAACAATTTCAGCCGGACGACGGACGATGGTGGCACATGCCTTTAATCCCAGCACTTAGAAGGCAGGGGCAGGTGGATCTTTGTGAGTTCGAGGTCAGCCTGGTCTATAAAACTGATGCCAGCACAGCTAGGACTGTTACACAGAGAAACCCTGTCTCAAAAAACCACACACACACACGCGCGCGCGCGCACACACAAATTCAAAATAAAAAGTTTGCCAGGCAGTGGTGGCGCACGCCTTTAATCCCAGCACTCGGGAGGCAGAGGCAGGTGGATCTCTGTGAGTTCAAGACCAGCCTGGTCTACAAGAGCTAGTTCCAGGACAGGCTCCAAAGTTACAGAGAAACCCTGTCTCAAAAAACCAAAAGAATAAAATGAAATAAAATACAAAAGTTACAGGAAAGGTCGCTTTCACTTATTGCTATTTTAAGTGCTATCTCTTGCATTGCGCAGTGAGGGTCCTCAAAGCACAGGTGCAGTGACAATTTCCATTTCCTCACATTTTGGTCATTTTTCTTTCTTTCTTTTTTTTAAAGATAGATCTTTATACACAGCCTAAACCTCTTCCTGCTCCTGCCTGACTGCTGAGATTACAGGCATCTGACATGTATATGCCACATACATAAACTCTTAACTACAGGGCAGGAGAGATGGCTCAGCGGTTAAGAGAACTGACTGCTGTTCTGGAGGTCCTGAGTTCAATTCCCAGCAACCACATGATGGCTCACACCCATCTATAATGAGATCTGGTGCCCAGAACACTATATACATAATAAATAAATTTTAGAAAAAAAATCTTAACTACATAGAACAAATATTACATTGTATGCTGTAACATGCTTCCCCACTCCCCACTAATGAACATCTACATTTTTTTGAATGTATTTGCTGATTACATCACAGTGCACATCTCAGTGGTTTATTTGTGCTTCCCTGACCATCAGGGAGGCTAACCATTGGCTCACATGTTAGTACATCTCCTTCTTTAATGACCCTTCCCATTTACTGACCTCAACTGCCAAACAAGCTAAGATGGACTCCTTGCCTTTGCCATTTGCTGGTACAGACCACTGCCTCGATCCTTTTCTGTTTGATGAGACAGGGTCTCCCGAAGCCCAGCATGAGTGGTCTTGAACTCACTAGATACCCATCCTCCTGATTCTGCCTCCCAAGTGTTGGGATTTCAGCCCTATATCAGAACACTTTCCTTCTCTCCCTCCTCCCCAACCCCCTTACGTACATTATGTGTCTTTGTGTGAGTCTATGTGTATGTACTATGTGCACTATGTGTATGTACATGTGTATGAGTACCCACAGAGGCCAGAAGAGCGCAACCGGATCCCCTTTAGCTGGAACTACAGGGGGATGTGAGCTGTCATGTGGGTGCTGGGAGCCTAACTTTGGCCCTCCGCAAGAGTAGCAGGCGCTCTTAGCCACTGAGCCATCTCTCTAGACCCCTCTCTCTTTATTTTGAGGCAAGCCCTCTCTCTTTAGCCCAGGCTGGTTTCAAACTCACAGCACTCCTCTCGCCTCAGCCTAGGCACGAGCCACCACAGTGCCTAGCTCTGTTTTGAGCCTCGTCCTATCAGGCCTTGCTCTCCCCACTTCCAAACAGCACTAAGTCTGTGGCCATACCACTCTGAACGTGTCCAGTCTCTTCCAAGGGATGCAACTGGCTTTCCTGTTGCCAACACGATGGTCAGTTCTCAACTTATGTCTGACTCTGTGTCTCTTCCCTCTTTAAGCCCAGGTCCCCTGGTCAGCACTGGGGATGCTGACACAGGAAGACAAAAAAAGAATCACTTTCTTCCCTTGACGTCTGCTGTCATTCTGTTTCTGCTGCTCTTTTGTCACCTGCCCCTCTCTGCCTCCTCTGCCAGCTCCTCCTCAATGCTTCAGCCTTTAAACAGGGTGGCTCTATTTTGGGGGTACAGCATAGAGGTGGAGGTCTTGCCTAGCATGTGCAAGGCCTGAGTTCAACTTCTAGGTCCATAATGCAAAACAAAAAAAGAGTGGTGTGAAACCCCACAGTGCTGCTGAGTTCAGTCATCAACTTCCTGTCTCTCTACACTCACTCCCTAGGTTATCCCCTGCGGCTCATCCAAGTGCCAGAGACTTTGACCATTTTATCTCCAGCCTAGATCCATTTCACATTGGAGAGCCAAGTTCCTACTTGCCATTTTCACTTCTATGTCCCCCTCCTCTTTTCTTTTGGATAGCATCTTGCTATGTAGACCTAGCTGCTCTGCCACTTGCTAAGTACCCAGGCTGGCCTTGAACCCTTGGCAGTCCTCCTATATCAGCCGGCCAACAGCTATGATCACAGGCTTCCATCACCACACCTGACTCTACACTCACCCATTTCATTATGTGGGGGTGTTTTGCCTGTGTGTATATCTGTATACCATGTGCATATAGCGCTCACAGAGGCCAGAAGAGAGCATTGGATTCCCTGGAACTGGGGTTACAGAGAGTTGTAAGACACGTGGGTGCTCGGAATTGAATCTGGATCCTCTGGAAGTGATCTTAACTACTGAGCTATCTCTCTAGCCCACGACTCCACTTGTATATTTTAAGAAAGTCCCTCAGAACAGGTGTGGGGGTGAATGTCTCTAATTCCAGCAGGAGTTCAGAGCTAACCTTGGCTATAATGAGTTCAAAGCCAATCTGGGCCACATGAAACCCTATATTAAGACATGGAAAAAGACAGACAGACAGGCCAGCCATATATGAAACAGGGTCAAAGCTGATTTTATCTCAATTAATAGCATTTTAATTTAATGGTATTTGGGCTTCTCATCACAATATCACTATTACAGTCCAATTCATTATCATTCTTTTCTAAATTATTACAATTTCTTCTTTTTTCTGAGACAGGGTCTCATGTAGCCCAGGCTGGCCTTGAACTCAGGATATAGCTCAAGCAGTCCTCAGCCTCCCTAACAGTGCTGCGATGTCAGTTCTACCACACTCACCTTAATTGAGTAATTAATTCCTTTCTTTCCCCCTGCCTTCCTTTCTTCCTTCTTTCTGAGACAGGGTCTCCTGTACCCCAGATTGGCCTTGAACTCACTATGTAGCTGAGAATGATCTTGAATTTCTGGTCCTCTTGCTTCCACCTCCTCAGTGCTGGATTGCACTTGGGGAGCTCTACACCTGGTTTATTCTGCGCTGGGGATTGAACCCTGGGCCCCGGAACACTAGGTGAGAACCCTACAGCTAGCGACACCCCCAGGCTAAGGGCCCCGGAACACTAGGTGAGAACCCTACAGCTAGCGACACCCCCAGGCTAAGGGCCCCGGAACGCTAGGTGAGAACCCTACAGCCGGCTCCACCTCCAGGCCCAGACTGTTCCTTACTCGCTCCCTATGCTCTGCCTTTGCTCCTTAACAGTTTAAACTGGGTCACATCTGCCCTTGGTAGATTTCTCCAAAGCCCTTTCTCTTCAGAGTGAAAGTCCAAATCTTCCCCAGGACTCTGCAGAACTATCTCTTTCTAGTCCTCAAATACAACAGCAGTGCACTTACTTGGAACCTTTGCGTACAGTGTTCCTTCTGTCGGAATCTTTCCTCTCCTTGGCTCAGAACCTCAGATGTGCGGTTACTTAGAAGTCAGGTGAGAGAGCCACACCTAAACTACCTTTGGATCTTCACCCTGTTCTCAACCAACAGTCGCTGCCTGACTTTGTCATTATTTCCTCCACTAGAATGAAAATTCCCTAGAAGACGTGGTCCATACTGTCAGTCTCTAAAACAGAGCTTTTAAACACAGTAGGTGTCCTTTAGCACGCCGTAGGTGCCCTACAAAAACTTGTTAACTAACCAAGTAAAAGAGAAAACGGAAGAAGTGGGAAAACAGGCAGGAGAGAGAGGTGAGGGCAACCAGCAGCTGGGAGGACAACGGTGGTTTTTTCTTTTCCTTTGTTTTTGCTTTTTTGACAGGGTTTTACATTGCAGGCAAGGCTGGTCTGGAATGCATCCTGTCTCTCAGGTAGGTCTCAAACCTGCTTCAGCTTCTGAGTGCTAGGATTACTGGCATGAATCACCAGGACCAAATGCTTTTCTCTGTTAATGTACCAGGGAACTCGATTTTCAAATCACAGGAAAATTAAACTAAAGACCTAGTTAATACCACACCCCTAGAGAACAAACCAACAGGGAAATGTCATGCACCCATCTAGGCTATGCTCCTTATGACACTGAATCCTTCAGAAGCTAAAACCAGGGATTTCTGTAGCTTGTGCGTTCAAAATCGGCCTGGAGCAGTGAGAGCAACTTCCACCCTTAAAAAGGGGGAACGATCTGGCCCACCGGGAGGTTGGAGCAGGGAGAGTAGGGAATGGACTGAAAGGGGGCTGGAGGGACCCCACGGCTATGCACAGTCTAGGAGGCAGCTTCCAGAATCCCAGGGAGGAACGCAGCTGCCAGGCTTCCTTTTAAATGCACACTGCTCATTTGGAGAAAGGGGGGTGGCCCAGGAGACCTGCTCTCATCTAAGGTGATGGGTGGTCATTTCATTAACCTCAGGAAAGCATTTAGCCTTCTAGCCTTTACTCGGCACAGGAAAGGAAAAAGGGGGTTCAAAAGGAAAAAAGATGAAAATAGGATTTCCTGCACCTAAGCAAGAGATCACATGTCAGACCAGCTGGCACAAATGTCCAGCTCAACTGACATGGAGCCCATGCTCCACACCGGGCCACACAGATTGCTTATGGTCCACCTGCCCTGGGGCCACTGAGTACTTACATTCCTCTTCTTTTCCGTGTTTGCCTCTTCAGCTGCTTTCTGGTACCTTCAGAGAAGGGAGAAACAAGGATGCATGAGGATGCGGTCAAATGTGAGAACCAGCTGCACAGGGCAAGAGACTGCGGATGGAGCTCAGCTGGCGGATGCTCAACACGAAGCCCTGGGCTCCACCCGCAGCAATATGTAAACTGGATAGAAACTGGAGGATCGGGTGTTCGAGGTTATCCTCAGCTACTTATGAGTCTGAGGTCAGCCTGGGCTACATGAGACCTGTCTCAAAACAAAGCAAGAACTTGTGGAATCAGTCAACTAAAAACAACACTCCATGAATTCTAAGATGAGCAGGCCTCCATTCAGGTAACATCCCTGAACCTTAGCTGCTGTGAGCAGACATCTGAGAGGTAGCCTAACTACAGGCAATACTTGAATTTAGCCCAAGCTAAGGTATTGATATGAAGGTACAGTCACTCCAGCTCATTTATACAAACTGGATGGCATGGGGTTATTTTTGTTTGTTTGTTTTATTTGAGAGAAAAACAGACAGACAGACAGACACACACACACACACACAGAGACAGAATGTATGTGTGCAGAGGTGCATATACCTATGAGAGCATGTGTAGAGACACAGAGAGAGACACAGAGAGATGGCAGGTGTGTGTGTGTGTGTGAATGTATGTGTGCAGAGGAGCACATACCTCTGCAGAGACAGACAGAGAGGGGGAGGGGTGGTGTGTACATGTGTGTAGAGGTGCACACACCTGTGAGAGCATGCTCGGAGGACAGAAAAGGACACAGGTGTCTATTGATTTCTGCCTTCCTCCCTTGGAAAAGTTCTCTCACTGAATCCAGCCCATCTGGGGTTACAGGTATATGGGGTCATGACTGGCCTTTCTGTTTGGTTTGTTTTTTTGAAACAGGGTCTCTCTGTGTAGCCCTGGCTGGTCCAGAACTCTATGAGACCAGGTTGGCCTCAAACTCACAGAGATTCACTAGTCTCTGCCTTCTGAATGAGGGCTCGGTTTAAAGGTGTAAGCCACTGTACCCACCTGACAGGCTCATGAGGCCCTCCCGCAGCAAGAGTTCTTACTCATTAACCCCCTCCCTGGCCCTGCCTTCCTTCTTTCCTTTCTTTATTCCTTCCTTCCTTTTTTTTTTTTCTCTATTTTTAAAGACGTGCACTCAGATAGTCTCATCTGGCTTGAACTTGTGACCTGCCTCCACCACCACAAGCACCACTGTACCAGGTCGCCTGTGGTGCTGGCCTGCTAGACCCTACTGTAGTGATCATTTTGTTTGTGTTTTAACAAAGTAAGCTTGCGATAAGATCAGAATACAGAGATAAGCCACTAGAGGCCAGGGAGTGGTAGCACACACCTTTAATCTCTGGACTCAGAGGCAGAGATCTCAGTTAGTTCAAGGTCACCCTGGGCTACACAAGATTGAATCTGTCTAAAAGAGAAACAGAGTTCACGCAAAGGTGATCTCAGCTCTTAGGATCCCAAGCCTTTAATCCCAGCACTCGGGAGGTGGAAACAGGAAGAGATATGGCTGGGTGGAGAGAGGGGCGGGAACGAGACGGGTTTGGTGGGGACTGTGCAGTCTAAGGAGACGGTCTGAGGATAGGAGCGCCCGCCCCTATGGTAGAGGTCAAAGGTCTCACTAGAGGCAGCTGCACTGCTCCTCTGACTCTGGATATTATTTAAGACCAGTTAGAATTCGTGTTACACTCTACCAAGTGAGCCACATCTCCGTTCAGCAGAACGTATTTTACTTATCAAGTAGAAAGAGGTTTCTTCAAAAGCTAATGCGCTCCACTGGGAGGCTGCGGAAGTGAGGTCCAGCGTGCCTGGTGAAGAGGTCTAGCCTCTCTGGAAGGCCTTTGTTGTCCCCATCTTGCCAAAACTAGACATCATAAATGTTAAATTTTATTCTCAGAGTTTATCCTATAGTCACCCTTACGTAAGGAAAATGATTTCTTTTGTGTTGTTGTTTCTGGGACAGGGTTTCTCTGTAACCTGGCTGTCCTGGAACTTGCTAGGTAGACCAGGCTGGCTTTGAACTCACAGAGCTCTGCCTGCCTCTGCCTCTGGAATGTTGGGATTAAAGGCTTTCGCCACCACCTGGCAAAAAAAAAAAAAAAATGACTTCTAAAGTTACTTCATTTATCATGGCATTAACTATAACAGCTGAAGTGTGAAAATAAGCTGGCTGTCCCTTTGCAGAGGGCAGGAAATGATTGACAGTGTATCATATAGTGGACTAAAGAAAAGTGCTGATGATCTGAATAATCTTCGTGCCATTCACTTATATACTTAAAAATGGTAAATTTATATTTACATTTTACAATAAGTAAACAAAGTGGTACGGGCATGAAAATGGATATATAGAGCAATGGAATAGAATAATCCAGAAGCAAACCCTCACATACATGGTCAAATGATTTTTGACAAGCACGGCACAGTCATTTAAAGGGGAAGGACAATTATTTCCACACACGGTCTTGGGGGAAACCAGATAACCATGCAAGAAAATAAAGCTGGATCCTCACAGAATTCCATGTACAAAACGGGTCAAAAGCTGAAACTATAAAATTTAGGAAAAGACACACAGAGAAAGAATTTATGAATGGATTTTTCCTTTCCTTTTCAAAAAAATATTTATTTAATTTTATGTGTATGTACCCAAAGGTATGTATGTGTACCATGTACATGCAGTGCCCAAGGAGATCAGAAGAGGGCACCAGAGCCCCTGGAACTGGAATTACAGAGGGTTGTGAGCTGCCATGTGGGTGCTGGGAGCCAAACTCCAGTCTTCCACAAGAGTAGTAAGGGCTCTTAATCATTGAATCATCTTTCCAACCCTTTTTCTTTAAATAAATAAATAAGACCTTGCTATGTAGTTCACCCTGACCTGGAATTCGCTATAGACTGACCAAATGTGGGCTCTGATCTTTGAACTCAAGACATTCCTGCCTCAGCCTTCCAAGAATAGGCATGTGCCACCAAATCTAGCCACAACACTGGATTTGACAATGACTTATTGGATATGATACCAAAATAATAGGCACCAAAATAAAATAGATGAATTGGATTTCAACAAAATTAAAGACTCATGTGCACCACAGGACAGTATCAGCAGAGTGAAAAGCTCCTCTGGGATGGAGGGAACACTTGGCGCTTGTATCCTAACAGGGGATTACTATCCAGATTACACAATAAGAACAAACAACACAAAATGAATTCTGTAATCTATGCTCATTTAGGTGAGAAATTCAAAGCAGCTCAAGTTTTCATTCGAGGACTAAGCATTGCCAGGCACTGGGGAGGCTGGGGAGACGGACTGGGAGCTTAAAGGCAGTTTTTAAAAAAGGTTGTGGGGTCTGGAGGAATGGCTCAGACTGTAACACCTGCCCCAGAGGCTCTGACGCCCTCTTCTGGCCTCCTGGGAGCACTGCATGCACACAGTGCACAGACACACATGCAGGCAAAGCACCAATGCACACCAAAGTAAAAGAAAAAAAAAGTGTGTGTGTGTGTGTGTGTGTGTGTGTGTGTGTGAGTGCTGAGTGTGTATATTGCCTGCCTAGCGTGCACAGGGTCTGGGCTCAATTCCTGGTACCAGAAAAAGAAAGAGGACAGGGACAGAGGGAGGGAAGAAAAAGAAATAGTTCTTGGTGTCTACTATGTCCCAAAGGCAAAAAACAAGAAGAAGAAAATAACCAGCTGCATGTGGTGGCACAGATCTGCATCCCCAGCCTTGTCTTTTAAAAAGTGGGCGCTGTGGGTAGTGGTGCATACCTTTGATCCCAGCACTTGCACTCAGGAGGGGAGGCAGAGGCAGGCAGATCTCTGAGTTCGAGGCCAGCCTGGCTACAGAGTGGTTCCAGGACTGGCTCCATAGCTGCCGGAAAACCCTGTCTTGAAAAACAAAAAACAGAAAAGAATGGGCTTTAGGCAAGCCAGTAGAACAGTGGTTCTCAACCTTCCTAATGCAGACCCTTTAATACAGTTCCTCATGTTGTGGCGACCCCTGTAAAAGGGATGTTTGAAAACCTCTGTGGATGAGCATTTGCTTAATTAGTGACTTATGAGGGAGGTCCCACCCACTGTGGGTGGGGCCATTCCTGGGCTGGTGGTCCTGGGTTCTATAAGAAAGCAGGCTGCGCAGGCCATGAGGAGAAAGCCAGTAAGCAGCATCCCCATGGCCTCTGCACCAGCTCCCTGCCTCCAGGTTCCTGCCCTGACTTCCTTCTATGATGAACTGTGATGTGGAAGTATAAGCCAAATAAGCCCTTTCCTCCCCAAGTTGCTTTTGGTCATGGTGGTTTTGTTTTGTTTTTTTGGTTTTTTGTTTTGTTTTGTTTTTTCGAGACAGGGTTTCTCTGTAGCTTTTTAGAGCCTGTCCTGGAACTAGCTCTTGTAGACCAGGCTGGCCTCGAACTCACAGAGATCTGCCTGCCTCTGCCTCCCGAGTGCTGGGATTAAAGGCGTGCGCCACCACCGCCGGGCGGTCATGGTGTTTTATCACAGCAGTAGTGACCCTAACTAGGACAGAGATCAGCCATGTTAACTGCCCAGTGGGTGGCAGCAGTAATTAACTACATTCGATGTGTGTTCGTGCATGTACACATGCATGTGGAATAACAAGACAACTTGGAGTTGGTTTTCCCAATCCACTATGTGGATCCTGGGGTCAAACTCAGACCATCAGGCTGGGCCAGTGCCTTTATCTGCTCAGCCATCTTGCTGGTTCAGGTAGGAGCACTTAGACACAGACATCCGAGCTCAGAAGGGAGGCAAGAGCTAGTCACAAAACTGTCTGCCCACACAGGACCATAAAGTCTGAGGGGGTCTGATACTTACAGAGCGGGTAGAGCAAGAAGATGCCCAGAACTCAGTGCTGGAGACTTAACACTTAGCGGCTTGGGGAGGAAGAATCTGTTAGTGATGAGGAGCAGAGAGTAGGAAAACCAGGAGACTGCCAGAGAGGCCAAGGGAAGAAATATCTGGGAAGGAAGAAACGGCAAAAGGTCACAGGAGGATAAAAGGAGAAACGTTTCCTCCGTTAGCAGCACAGGCATCTTTGTAATCTTGGCAGTCGTCTTCCATGATAAACAGAACCAACACTGGTCACCACAACCACTGCCTCCTCTTCCTCTATGGCTGCTCCCATCTTTGTTGAGACAAGATCTCATGTAGCCCAAGCAGCTTGAAACTTGGTATGTAGGGGAGGCTGGTCTCAAACTCCTGGCCGTCCTCCTTTATCACCCAAGTGCTATATGGAAATGCACCATCAGCTTCAACCTCAATTATTTAGTGGTCATTTAAATCACTTCCAATTTTTCACCATTGAAAATAGTGCTTTGGTGCATATCTCTATATATTTGCTTTTTCCCAACTAATATATCTTAAGAGACTGCCTTAGGTAGGAATCGAGAGACAGGGTGGGCTGCAGTTTAAATGACATAGATTGGGCCTTGAACTTCTGTTTCCACACCCTGTACATAATCATCTGCCGTTTATTACAGCAATGATACAGTAGAGAGAGCCAGAAGCAATCAGCACATAGGTTTCAAGTTAGGTAATTGTTCTTACATTGAGCTTGCTTGATACATATACAGAGGTTCCCTTTCCTTTGCTGTCCGAAGAGAACTACAAATCTTAAAACACCAAAATACTCTGGCTGTTTGCTTCCATTTTATTTTTTGAGATATGGTTTCATAGCCTTGAACTTGGTATGTAGCTAGCCCAGGCTGGCTCCCTCCTCCCTCCACCTCCCAAGTGCTGGGTGTGCAACAGCGTGCCCAGCTCTCTCTCTTGGTTTTTTTGAGACAGGGTTTCTCTGTAGCTTTGGAGCCTGTCCTGGAACTAGCTCTTGTAGACCAGGCTGGCCTCGAACTCAGAGATCCGCCTGCCTCTGCCTCCTGAGTGCTGGGATTAAAGGCGTGCGCCACCACCGCCTGGCTCCAGTTCTCTCTTTTAAATGCTATCCAAGGAGGCTGGGAGAGGGCAGCAGATCCTTTGACTGGAGTTATGGTTGGAGCTGCCAAGTGGGTGCTGAGAACAGAACCTGGATCTTCTAGAAGAGCACCACTAAGCCATCTCTCTTCCCCCTCCTTCTTGAGATGGTTTTCTCTGGGTTACTCAAGACTCCACCTTCCGGGCTCAAGTGACCCTTCTCATGCTGCCATGCAGGCTGGTGAAGAATTCCCGCAGTGTTGAGAATTCAACCTACACCCTTACTTGGCTGGGCAAGCGCTCGACCACTGTGCTGTTTTACCATCTCTGAGCATAGCACCAGAACTCAGGCCTCAAGGCTCAAGTTGAGAAAAAAGGATTTGCAAAGATATTTCTCTAAACCAAGTGTGACAATATTTGTAATCAGGAGGATCTGAGTTCAAGGCCAGCCTGGGCTACACATCAAATCGCTGTCTCAAAAAAAAAAAAAAAAAAAAAAAAGAATTCTATCCGGGAGGTGGTGGCGCACGCCTTTAATCCCAGCACTTGGGAGGCAGAGGCAGGTGGATCTCTGTGAGTTCGAGGCCAGCCTGGTCTACAAGAGCTAGTTCCAGGACAGGCTCCAAAGCCACAGAGAAACCCTGTCTTGAAAAACCAAAAAAAAAAAAAAAAAAAAAATCTATAATAAAATCTCATCCCTTCCCAGATTTCCTATGTGAAATTTAATCTCGCAACTGTTCGTTAATGCACAGCTGTGAGGGAGGCAGCTGACAGAGGGTACAAAATTATCTGGGGAGTAATAACAGTATCTCAGATATGTCTAAGGCCAGAAACCAAAGTTCCTGAGTTATGACTCTTGCTTGTATGCTTTCAAATAGCACAAAGGAACTCTGAGTCAAAAGAAGAAAAAGAGGAAACTCCCAGGGTTTAGGCAACTGTTTTCTCCTGGAAATTTTCACCACGAAAATGTTAAAGGGAAGCAAAAGAGGAAGCAATCCAGGGAGCTCTGAAGGCCTTTTCACCGTTACTATTAAAGAAGAACACACGTGAGAGCGTGTGCTCACACACACACACCAGCTAAACCTGTACCCTCTTTAGTAAGAGGGTTCAGCAATAAGGTGTTCTAGGTTCAGCAGGAGCCATGAAAAGGAGGAGACACAGCTAGTGGGGGCGGAGGGAGCAGTGTAGCTGGATGGACCAATTCCACATCTTGGTGAGTGACCTTTAACCACGATTGCTGAGCCTTCAAGTTCCTTATCTGTCACAGTGGGACAAAGGTTAGGCAGGTGTGGTTTCAAACTTCCGGCTGCAGGACCCTCATTTCAAGGCTATCCTACTTAAAACCTGAAATATTAAAGCGCTCAGCACAGGGTCTGCAGAGCAGGGTCCTGGGCTCAGCCCTTTTCAGAACGGGCTCCAGAGGCTTCTGAGGACCTCGGGGAAAGACGCTTGGAAACCACAAGGCTAGAGTCCCTCTTGCTTCAAAACTATTTAGCCAAACAGGAAACTTGGGCAAAGAAACCAAACTCTACCAGCTAACCTTTATCAAGAAAAGGGTCACACGATGCTGAAACCACAGGGAAGAGAAACCAAAGCTAACTTTTCAAACTGCCCATAAACAGTCCTTTTTTTGTCAGGGTCAATGATGAATAAAGCAGGGGTTTAAAGAGTTAAGCGTGGAGCCATAAAGAGCATGAGATGTAGGCTCTGTTGCCAAAAAAAAACTAGCTTTTTGTATATATAACTGTAAGATGAATCCCCCTCTCTAGGGTTTTTCTGTGTAGCCCTGGCTCTTCTAGAACTGGCTCTTGTAGACCAGGCTGGCCTCAAACTCAGAGATCCGCCTGCCTCTGCCTCCTGAGTGCTGGGATTAAAGGTGTGCGCCACCATGCTGTGCTCTAATTTTATTTATTTTAAAGTAAATCTTTAAACAAACAAACACACATAGTTCTGCAGCCATCTTTAGGAATATGTAGTGAGTGAACTCTAAAGAACTTAAGCAATATTGGCTGCATGCTTCTTTTTAATAGGAAACCTAGAGCCGGGCGGTGGTGGCGCATGCCTTTAATCCCAGCACTCGGGAGGCAGAGGAGGGCGGATCTCTGAGTTTGAGGCCAGCCTGGTCTACAAGAGCTAGATCCAGGACAGGCTCCAAAACTACAGAGAAACCTTGTCTCGAAAAGCCAAAAAAAAAAAAAAAAAAAGAGGGCATTGTATACTCTGGAGTTAGAGTTAGAGGGGGTTGTATCACCTGATGTGGGTGTTGGGAACCAAACTCCAGTCCTGTGGAAGAGCAATCTGCACTCCTAACCTATGAGCCATCTCTCCAGCCCCTGGCTGCCATTTCTATGCCTTTATTTTCTGCTCCCCTGGAACATTCCCACCACGTTCCTAGCCCACCAAATAAAGCTTCACTCATCTTTCAAAACCAGTTCAACATGTTAAGAAAAATGCTCCAGGGAAAAAACGCTAAGCAGACAAACTCAAATATTAACTCAAGCAGGTTTTCTCTACTACAAAACAGGGATAACGCCCCTCCCATGCGGCTTTTGTGAAGGTTTGAAATACGCCGTGGAAGAGTGCATGCTTAGTACACATCAGACATTAGGTTCATGCACCGTGGAAGACTGCATGTTTAGCACGCATCAGGCATTAGGTTCATGCGCCATGGAAGACTGCATGCTCAGCACACATCAGGCATTAGGTTCATGTGCCGTGGAAGAGTGCATGCTTAGCACGCAGCAGGCATTAGGTTCATGCGCCGTGGAAGAGTGCATGCTTAGCAAGCATCAGACATTAGGTTCATGTGCCGTGGAAGAGTGCATGCTTAGCATGCATCAAACATTAGGTTCAGTCATTAGAATATCCCCCCTACACACACAATAAAAGCCTGGTAAGTTGGTTATAAGAAAATGCATTCAGGATTTACATTTTATCCATGCAATTTGCTCCTAGAACCTTCATATAGAAAAGATAGCTAACCAACTAGTTTATGGAGAAGATCACGTGATTTCTAAGGTTCTTTCTGCAAAATTAAGAACACCACCAATGCCGACATTAGGGAGGCAGGGGCAGATGGATCTCTGTGAACTTAGCCTACATAACCAATTTCCAGGCCAGCTGGGGGGCTGCAGGGGAAAACTCTGTCTCAAAGAAAGAAAGGAGGGAAGGAGGGAGGGAGGGAGGGAGGGAGGAATAAGCTGGAGCAGCAGTGAGGAGCACTTCCTGTTCCTCCAGATGATCCTGGCTTGATTCTCAGCACTTACACAGTGGCTCACAACCCATCCATAGCTCAAGTTCCAGAAGATTCGACACCTCCAAGGGCATGAGGCATACACGTGGCACATAAGTTCTGGCAAACACTCATACACACACACAAAAAAATAAACAAAAAAAGCTACCAAGACGAATGCCCTTTCCTGCCTTTCTAATGTGTGTCGAATCCTCATGAGAACTAGCTAGACAAGAAAGGATGGGGTAAGGAGGGACTGAGGAGATAAGAGCTTGGAGAGCCCTAGCTAGGGATAAGTCGAGTGCCAGGGAGACCCCATTGCCATGTGTAGGGGGAGCCACGTGGCAGGCCCCAGCACAGCACGCAGCAAGAGTAGGCATCTCAGCCACAGTTAAAAAGGGCAGAGGGACTCAGACTCAGCCTGAGACACTGAGATTTCACAGTCAGCTACTAGATCCTCCCCCAGTCAAGACAGCTCCATGACCCTGAATGTCACCCCCGAGCCCCAAGTATATGTTACCTTCAGGTTCTGATGACTCTACTTTGTCAAACACGTTCACATTTTTTCCCCTAAGCTGTTGTACTCAGGTTTTGATTTTCAAAGTAGAATCCCAGCAGAATAAATAAAAATTTAAAAATGTTCAAAAACAACCAAGAGGAGAGAGCGTCACGGAAGTGACTAACCGTGCAGGGCAAGGGTGTCCTGGTGAAGCCCAAGTGTGCAGCCAGTACGGATGCAGAATGAAGCACGGGCTCTAACTAGAGGGCTCATTTTCCAAACACGTCCTTTCTGAAAAGGGTTTTGGATAACAGTAACTGGGAGATGAAGGCAGGAGCGTGGAGACGGTTTGAGAAGTAGAGAAGAACAAGAAATTATGAAGTAAAGTATTGGGTCAGTGATGTGGACCAAAGACTCATTGCTAGAGAAAGCACTGGCACCAGGGACATCGACAAACATGGGAATCTTATTGCTTTTTGGGTTTTTTCCCTCCTGTCTCTTTTTAGTTTTTTTTTTTTTGGCTTATCACAACATTTGCATTTGGAGGAAAGAAAAATTATTACTATATTACACAAAGAAAATCTGTCTTACCTAAAATGATTGTCATTCTCTTAATGAGGAACACAAAAAAGAAAGTAAGCTAGGGGCTAATGACTCCATTGAAGACAAGGAACTTGCTTGGAGTCTGGCACACACTGCAAGAGAGCAGGGAGGTTGCTGGGGGCTCAGTAAGACGCAGGCCTCGAAGCACAGGCTTAGGACTTCAGAACCAGATATGACAAAGGATGGAAACCCATACTGGCAATGCAGGAGAGCAGAGATTGTGACTCCTGGCCCCAGAGCATTTCAGGGACGCATGTGCAGAGAGAGTAGACAACACAAAAGGCAAGTCACGGAAAGCCGGCGAGTCACGGGAAAGCTGAGTGCAGTTCAGGTGGGGCTGAGTCAGCGGAAGGGTAAAATGGGGAGCAGTTTCTGGGCAGGACAGGGGGTTTCCAAGGCCCATTAATCACAGCTCCTTGCTGTCTCGCATGCCTTTTCTTTCTTCCCATTCCTGTGACCCCCTAACGCCCTCAACAGCTCTCACTTGGGTTCCCACGAAAGCCCCATTAACTGCTCCATGTTACCATCTCTCACCTTCCTAATAAACCTTTCACAGTGTTGCCAGAAGCACCTTTGGGAAGTACAAGTCTCATCAAGTCAGTCTCCCTGCATGGAAACTTTCCATTGCATTTTGTTGGTAATTTAACTAAACCCTAACTGCAGCACAGCACCCAAGCCTACCATCTGGCTAACTGAATTATACCAGTCCCTTCCTGTTCTGGTTTTGCCATGACAGATTACTTGCCTCCCTATTCCCTCCATCACGTCCAGACTCCACAAACCTCCCCTTATTCACTTTGCTCTATGTTCAAGTCTTATTTCACAAGTCCTCCTCCGCTATCAGTGACTGCTCAACCGACCCCCCCATCCCAGGGAGGGATCACTTGGGTCAAGAAGTAGAGGCAAGAATTCCAAGGTTTATCCTCGGCTATATAGCAAGTTCCAGGCCAGTCTGAGCTGGAAAGGACTCTGTCTCAACAAAAGAAATCCCCCTGAAGTAGTTGGGCCCCATTGCAGACACACAAAAGTAGAATCTTTGGAAAGGCCAGGGAAGCCTACAGAAAATGGTTTAAAGCATAGTTAAGCCCGGTGCTGACAGTGGTGGCACACACCTTTAATCCCAGCACTCGGGAGGCAGAGGCAGGCGGATCTCTGTGAGTTCGAGGCCAGCCTGGTCTACAAGAGCTAGTTCCAGGACAGGCTCCAAAGCTACAGAGAAACCCTGTCTCGAAAAACCAAAAAAAAAAAAATAAATAAATAAATAAATAAATAAATAAATAAATAAATAAATAAATAAAGGAAAAGGGACAAGAGCCAGGTCGGGGCATGCTGCGCCTTAGCATCTGGGAAGCAGAGACAGGTGAACACGAGTTGAAGGAGATTCTTATCACATAATGAGGTCTGAGACCCTGTCTCAAAAGAAAGGCTCAAGGTTCCAAATATTCAGAAGATGGAGCCAAATTCCACACCCCTTCCTGTGGAATATGAGCCGGCTTTAGTGACTCACATCTGAGAATATGGTGAATGTGATCGTCCCAGGCTAAGGTCATGAGCAGGCAAAGCAGCATCTTGTAGCTCCTCTCCCTCCTCTCTGGATGCTTGCCTTTGGAACCCAGCCACCAAGCCAAATAATCACATGAACTCGCTGTGTGTAGGTGTTGCTGAGACCCCAGGTGACAGCTAGCATCAATTTCCTGATTTGTGCGCAAGCTTTCAGATGTCTGCAGCCCCCAGTTTGTGAGCCATCCCACCTAATGCTAAGCTGAGAAGAGGCATGCCCAAATTAGACAGTTACAAAATACTGTCATTCACTATTTTCTGCCTCTAAATTTTAGAGATTTTGTGAGGCTGGGCATGGCAGGCAAACCTGCCCTGCTGAGTTATGCCCTTAGAATGCTGAAGCACTGGCTGGTCTGGAATTCTTATTTTTAAACTTATTTTATGTGTACGGGTATTTTTGTCTACATGTATGTCTGTGTACAACGTGTTTGCCTGGTGCTGGTGGAGGCCAATAGAGGGCATCAGATGCCCTAGAACTGGAGTTACAGATGGTTGTGAGCAGCCATGTTGGTGCTGGGAATTGAATCCAGATCCTCTGGAAGAACAGTTAGTGCTCTTAACTACTGAGCCATCTCTCCAGCCCCTGCTCTGGAATTCTTTATGTAAATCTGACTGGCTTTGAGCTTGCAGAGATCCTCCTGTCTCTGCCTCCCAAGTGCTGGATTAAAGGCCTGCACCACCATGCCCAGTTTATTATTTTGTTGGGTCTCAATAAATTGTTCAAATTGGTCTTAAACTCACCCTGTAGCCGGGCGGTGGTGGTGCACACCTTTAATCCCAGCACTCAGGAGGCAGAGGCAGGCGGATCTCTGTGAGCTCGAGGCCAGCCTGGTCTACAGAGAGCTATTTCCAGGACAGGCTCCAAAGCCACAGAGAAACCCTGTCTCGAAAAACCAAAAAAAGAAGAAAGAAAAAAAGAAAAAAGAAAGAAAAAAAAAAAAAGCCAAAACCAACTCACTCTGTAGCCCAGGCGGGCCTTGAAGCTGCAATCCTCCTGACTCAGACTCCCAAATACTTGGGAATACAGATCTCTGACACTAGGCCATGAGTTGTAGGTTTTGAGACATGGTCTCACTATATAGCTAATGTGCTAGCCTCAAAATAGTGATCCTTCTGCCTCAGCCTCCTGCGCCTGGGAGTATAGCATGTGTACCATCATGTATATCAGGACTTTTATTTTTTTCAAGACAGAACTGGAATGTAGTAACTACTCTAGAAGAAATGCTCTTTAAATTTTTTTTACATTCTATTTCATAGTTGTGTTTGCTTGTTTGTGTTGTATGTGCACACACCATGCCTCCAGGGCAGAGGACAACTTGCGGGAGTTGTTTTCTTCCACTATTAGGGTCCTGGGGGTTGAACTCAGATTGTTAAGGTGGATGCCAAGGGCCTTCTGGCCTGCTGAGCCATTTTACCAGCCCCCAGGAGTCTTTAGATCAGGAAAGCTGATGGGTCTAAAGTAAACTAAGTCCCTGAGGTCTAGGATTAGGGCTTAGTAGCTTTTCTTCTTTCCATATCTTACTTGAAATGTGTGTGTTTCCTTTTCAGGTGAGAACGGTATTTTTTGACATCAAATTGCAGCAATAGAGAATGCGTAAGGAAACTGTAAGGCTGACTGAGTCTTGTCCCCTGCTGCACTCCACCTTGGGAGATAACACGTAACAGGTACACGAGAGATTCACTATCAAAGAAAAGGTGACACCGTGGGTCACCGAAACTTCCTGTTGGTGCTTAACTATATTCTAGACACAGCTCCTAGAATCACTGTCTTCATGTCTTTCTCTCTCTTTTCATAAGAGCAGCAGCTTCCTGGTAATAAACTGCTAGTGCAGCAAGCCCACCACCTGCCCTAGGCTCTGGCCCATCAATGTCATCTCCACTTGCTCTCTCTGGTCTGTTAATGTGTATGGACATGTGTAGCACCTACTGTGTACAGCAGCACCTCTGTGTACAGCGGCATCTACTGTGTACAGCGGCACCTCTGTGTACAGCAGCATCTACTGTGCACAAAAGCACCTCCGTGTACAGCGGCATCTACTGTGTACAGCGGCACCTCTGTGCTCCAGTCACTATGATCTTCACTAAAACTACAGATGCAGAGAGAGCAGGAAAGGTCCTCAAGCTGAAGGTCACTGGAGGGGGTGGCAAACTGCAGCCCCCAGACAGGGTTTTTCCATGTAGCCCTGGCTGTCCTGAAACTCGCTCTGCAGACCAGGCTGGCCTTGAACTTGGAGATCCACCTACCTCTGCCTCCAGAATTCTGGCCACCACACTTGGCTGGCAAATGTTTTCTATTTTCTTAAAGGGCAGACATTTTAGACTTTTGAGATGACAGTCTCTGATCACACTCAGCGTCTCCGCTGGCTTAGTGTGAAAGCAAAGACAACTGCAAGTGGGTGTGTGCGTTTCAGTAAAGCCTCGTTTGCTAAACCCTACTGCCTATCAGACACTTGAAATGCTACAAGTATAACTGATAAGCTGAATTTTAAATGATATTTAAACTCTTGAGCGGGAAATGTAGCTCAGGGATGGAGGAGCACATACCTAGCATGTGTGGAGCTCTGGGTTTGATCCTTTTCCCCACCCACCCAGGGCATGGTGGCTTACACCAAGAAACCCAGCATTCAGGAGGTTGAGGCAAGAAATTTATTTACTCATGAATGCAAATCCAGTCTGGGATACATAGTGAGTCCCAGGTTACCAATCCAGGCTATATAGTAGGGAGAAAAAAACCCTAAAAACCAGAAAACTGGGCTTAGTGGCGCACACCTATAATCCCAGCATAGGGGAAGGTCCCCTGATGACAACATTCTTTCTCCCTACACTGCATAAACTCCAGGGCTGCTTAATCCAGCCTTGACATTGCCTCACCAATTTTCCTGACAGGCGGTAAAACCTGCTCAAGACAGATGGTCCTTTTGGGCCAAGATCAGCACTTACTTGGAGAATATTTCCACAATTGCCGATGACTTATTCTTGTTGACAAGAGAAAGTTCTTTGGCCGTTACTCTCAATGACAGGGAAGTCCACTGTCGTCTGTTAAATGGAGTTGATTCCATCTTGTCTACAGCTTCTGAAACACCTACGGAATAGAGAAAGGGGGAATATTAAACATAGACAAGGATTCCCAGCACACATGGACGGGCAGCAGAATGACCAGAGCAGCAGGCCACACGCCTCTGCTACTTTTCCAAAGCTTGTGTGACCTCGGTCAAATGAGTCAGTATTTTCGGGGTGCAGTTTCCGTAAAAGGAGGTCAGAATAGATGATCTCTAAGGTCCCTTTTCAACTCCATCATTTTATCACTGACCCTACTATGCAAATATCAGTTGACCTTTCTCTGAACTCAAGTCTGTTCCAAAGTCACATTTGGAGTGAAATCTTCCCCTTTCTGGAATAACATCCTAGAAGAGATACAATCAACATCTCACTAGTCAAGCCCAAACCCGGCTCTGCCTACATCTACATTGCTTTTTGTTCTCCGTCCCTCCCTCCTTATTTTTCTCTCCTCTCTCCTTCCCTCCCTCCCTCCTTCTCTCCCTCTCCATTTCCCTCTCTCTGTTTCCCCACCTTCTCTCACTACACCAAGGAGCACTGGCCACTGCTATCACTGTTATTCCTGAGAGAGCCAGGGACATTGCAAAGCATAAGAGAAGGAGCTGGGCAGGCTTTGATGTTATTACAAGTTTGTTACTTTGAATAAGTTCTATCTGGGGCTGGTATACAGCTCAGCAGTAGAGAGCTCGCCTAGCATGGGCAAGGAAGGCTCTTGGCTCCAACCCAGCGCTGCAAAGCGGACAAACAGATTCAAAATGTTTGAAACTGGTAGAGTCTCAGGGACAAAAATCATTAAACTGAGTGTGGTAACCCAGGCCCTGAAAGAAGAAACTGTTTCTTCTTGTGGGTAGGTCCTAGCTTGAAATTTTTAGATGTCTGTAAGTTGGAGTGAGTACCTATAGCAGACAGGAGGCAAGAAAAGGGCCCCCAGAGTACGTGAGTATGTGGGGGGGGACTCTTCGGTGGAAGACAGTAAAACTCATGTAAAAGAGGATTACTAAAGGCAGAAAGGTTTAAACGGTGATGGGTTTGAGGGGAGAGAGAGAATATAGGGGTGGGGAAGAGGGTCAACCAAAAAGGAACCTACTAGTTTAGAAACTAAAAACTATGATAGTAATGGTTTGAGTGGAGGTACCCTATATAAGTAGGTATTGCTGCTCCCAGAAGCTATAGGAAACAGAAAGCAAGCTAGAACCGAGCTGCAAGTTTCCTCCCTGCTTGCTGCATTCACAGTTCTGGAAGGGGCTATGCACGCCACTGGGAGAGAAATGTCATCAAGTGTCTTACCAGGCCGGGCGGTGGTGGCGCACGCCTTTAATCCCAGCACTCAGGAGGCAGAGGCAAGAGGATCTCTGTGAGTTGGAGACCAGCCTGCCTTTAATCCCAGCACTCAGGAGGCAGAGGCAAGAGGATCTCTGTGAGTTGGAGACCAGCCTGGTCTACAAGAGCTAGTTCCAGGACAGGCTCCAAAGACATAGAGAAACCCTGTCTCGAAAAACAAAACAAAACAAAAAAGTGTCTTACCAGGCTATGGTACACTACCAACCTGCCAGGCAAGATACATCCACTTGTGCAACAGGGCAAGCCTATTTGGAAGCGGGGTGGGGGTGGGGTTAACCAATCACTTTCTGATTGGATTAATTCATGTCTGGTATTATAAACTTGAGCAGAAGCCTACGGCTGAGCTCTGGATGGAAAGTACCAGTGATGCTTGCTAAGTGGACAAGTGGACAAACTGCCACAGGCCAGTGCTGGTCAGAGAAGTGTCTTTTTACAGTGGGCAATGGTTAGTGCAGAGGCTTGTCAAAGTGCTGAGAGTAAGTAACTACCAAGTGTAGGCCTCAGCCCTAAACTGGACATCTGTACTGCACTCTCCAAAGTCCTGGGCATGCTGTGGAAGAGGAGGAGGAAGAACGTAAGAGCCAGAGGACAGACAGCAGGGCCATCAAATACTATCTTCTGGATACGACATGGCTACTGCCATCATGGACACATAGCTGCTGTGGGGAACCTGTACGAAAAAGGAAGGACATGGCGCTGCTGAGATGATTCGGTGGGTGAAGGCGCGTGCCAGCAAGCCTGACAACCTGAGAGCCATCCCAGGACCTACACAGTGGAAGCAATGAACTCTCCAAAGCTGTCCTCTGTCCACCACAAGTATGCTATGGCATGCACACGCCCCTTCCCGGCACAATCAACCAAACGAAAACCAAGAGCTCAATCAATAAGATATAAAACAGGAGAGGAACTGTTGGGGAGAAGCAGAGTGTCAGTGGGAGCCTGGGGATAAGTGAAGGCAATGGGAGTGGACGTGATCACAACACACTGTATACAACTGCAAAAAACGTTTTAAATTATGTCATCTCTTTAGTTTTAGTATGTTCAGAGGAAAACCAAGGATAACATTTGTCTTCCTAGGATTTTACTGCATATTTAAGGAGATAATATATCTTAAATATCAGGCAGACTTCAGTAAGTGCTGTGCAGAAGATTTTCAGTATAATGTATTAGCATTGGCTCTTATAAAGCCTCTGAACAACTTTACATGATACATTTAAATGCAGAGGATAAATCCCTTACACTTAACATTCTCTTCTGGAATCTTCCCAAGCTGTAGAACATACAAAGTGTACCCTTGACATCACTCAGTCCCCACCTGCTAGCTGCTGGTTGGGTTTTCTTGCCCTAGTAACTCCCAAAGAAGTTATAGCCTTTGTCCAGAAGAGGTAAAATCAGAAACAAGTCAACACTTCCGTATCTGACTAGGAGAAAATACAGACTAAAGAACTGTTCTCTTAACAACTGCAGGGCAGAACTGGTCTGCAGAATGTATTCATCAGAACTGCCCTCTACAGCCTCAGCAGCAGCAGAATGGGCTGTGCTGGGCCAAACACTCTAGAAGCCTCTGAACGCAAAGCAGATGGCCTTCCGAGATGCCACCCCTTCCCCAGGGCAGCACTCTGTCCTTCCAGCAAAAGCCTGTTCTGAAAATAATACGGTTTTGGTGATTTAATTCTCATGTTGGAAGGTAGCATCACACACAGTAACACTGAGGAACCTTGGCGTGAGAGACGGCTGTATTCAAGTACAATTGTTGGTTTGATTATTTATCTATCTATCTATCTATCTATCTATTTATTTATTTATTTATTTTGGTTTTTCAAGACAGGGTTTCTCTGTGGCTTTGGAGCCTGTCCTGGAACTAGCTCTGTAGACCAGGATGGCCTCAAACTCACAGAGATCTGCCTGCCTCTGCCTCCCGAGTACTGGGATTAATGGTGTGCGCCACCACCGCCTGGCTGGTTTGATCATTTAAAGCTTGTTTTTTTCTCAAACTTAGATTTCTTATTCATAACAATGGGGTTAATATGATTAAGAGAAATGACACTCATATAGAATGAGTCAATAGTAAACGTGAGAGCTTTAAAAACGTCTCCTTTCTAGACAGAATGGTCAAAGTACTCATGTGATTGCAACCTGCATGTACCAAATGACATATTGACACACGTGTGTATCCACTTCCCAGCTCCTAGCTGACAGCAAACACCATCAGCATTCCCTCTAATGAGAGAAAGGCATGGGAGCAACATGCAACTCAGCTGCACATCAAGACGGGACACCACCGCAGCTGTCCGTCAAGCCAAGCTTAGGAAATGTTGACCAACACTTTAAGACAACATTTGGAAGAATTATGCTTCCAGTGTGGGTGTGAATATAAATGTTGTCAGTTCTTTTACAGTGAACAATTACGGATAAAAGAGGAAAAAATAAATAAAGTATGTTCTCAAAGCTGTTCACAAAAAAGGAGCACAGAACCAGATGCAGTAGTGCAAGTCTATAATCCCAACTATTTTAAAGGCTGAGGCAGGAATGTTTGAGACTCGCTTGGGCAACAATAATAAGATAATATGTAAACTACACACACCACCACCACTAACTCACCACCACCTCCATCGCTACCACTACCACCTCCACTGCCGCCGCCCGCCACCACCTCCATTGTTACCGCCACCACCACCTCCACTCACCACCACCGCCACCTCCACTGCCTCCACTGCCACCACCACCACCTCCACTGCGTCCACCGCCACCACCTCCACCACCAGCACTCCTAGGCATTCACATCAGGGTCTGGCTAGGCAGCTTTCTGGCTGACCTCAAACTCACAATCCTCCTGCTTTAGTTCTCCAAGTGCTGGGATTACAAGCATTTGCCACCATGCCCGAATATATTATTTGGAGAATTAATGATAATAAAGTTTTTTAAAAAGTAATTCCCAAATTCAAGTTCATGGTTTTGATTACTTTTGTCCAAAATGCTAAGGAAATTTGTAATATTCACTTTGGTCTAAGGATAGAAGAAACACACCTTATATTCAAACAGTGAGTGAAAGATGGAGAGAGAGTACCTCTCCACAGACTGCTCCTCATCTACGGATTCTGCTGACAACTACACAATCACAGCACCAGCACAGGGCAAGGATGTGGTTAAGGGCAATGCATACCTCTGGCTCAGTGAGAGGAAAAGACATCAGCTGGTTTTGGGAGTTGCAGAACGGAAAGAATCTGAAAGTGCGGGCAGAAGGAGGAAGTGCATCTGAGTGGGAGGGCAGCATTTGTAAGTATCTGAGGAAGTGAGTTAAACTCTAGGCTGAAACGGACAGTGCAACACCAGGCTGGGAGAGCTGTGAAAAACCACGCTGAAGAACATGGCCCTATTCCAACCATGGCAAGAATTAGCCTAGGAGTGAGCAGAGATGGCGTCTAATCTTCATGTGTGACCTTTAAGGCAAATAATAATTCCCTCAGCTTTCACACACATCTATAAAATAAGAGCTCTACCAGGCACTGCAGCCTGTGGTGCAGCAAGGTTTCTCAAGAGGCAAGTGGTATGTGAACACCATGTTTTAAATGACTATTTTAGCTGGGTATGGTGGTGCATACCTATTTTCCCAGCGCTATAGATGCTGAGGCAGGAGGATCACTGCGAGTTCCAGGCCAGCCTGGGTTACAGAGTGAGACGCTGTCACAAAACAATCCAGTTTGTACTGGGATGTAGCTAGCGCTCACTGAGCACGCATGAAGCCTGGGTCCTAGCACAACACACAACCAGCATGGTGACACTCACCTGTAATCCAATCCTAGCACTTGGGGGGGGGTAGGGAGATCGGAAGTTCAAGGTCATCCCCTGCTATATATGAGCTTGATGCTAGCCTGGGATATGTAAGGTCCTGTCTTAGGAAAAAGAAAAAAAAGAAGAAAAAAAAACTGCATCCATGAATAACTTGCCAAGAGCAACAAAGACAAATCTGAACTTCTGGAACCGTCTAAGTGAGAGTAGTCCAAGCTTATGGTAGCATGTGTGGGAAGGGATTAGAGTAAGAGACGGAGTCGAAGCTAGCATTATCAACTGGACTGACTAAAAGGCTGAGTGTAATATAGAAAAAAGGACCAGTTCTGCTTTCGATCTAATTAAAAATTAATTAGTTTGTTTATTTGTTTGTTTTTGAGACAGGGTTTCTCTGTGTACCCCTAGCTGTCCTAAAACTTGCTCTGTAGACCAACCTGGCCTTAAACTCAGAGATTTGCCTGCCTCTGCCTCCCAAGGGCTGAAAGTAAAGGCATGTGCCACCACCACATGGCTTTACATTTATTTTTATCTCTAGGTATATGTGTGCCATACCCAGAGGCCAGAATAGGGCATCAGACCCCTTGGAACCAGAGTTACAGGCAGTTATGAGTTGCCCAATGTAGGCGGTGAGAACTAAATGCAGGCCCTTTGTAAAAACAGCCAGTGCTCTTAACTGCTGAGCCATCCCTCCAGCCCCAAGACTGATTTTGTTTTACACAGGATGAGACATACATACAATGAAGGAAAATCCAAACGACACACGACAAGAAAACTACAAATTCAAAGCTTAGGTAAAACTCAGACTACCAAGGGTTGGGGAGATGGCTCCACGGGTAATGCACTTGCCACACGAGGACCTGAGTTCAAATCCCCAGACCCCTTTCAACCAGGGAGCAGCGGTGAGCATCTGCCATCCCAGTGTCCCTATGGGAAGCAGGGAGAGGACGATTCTAGAGTGCCAGGACCAGGGAGCTTGGCCTGCGCAGTGCCAGCAAGAGACTGTCTCAAGGTGAAAGGCAGAAGCTAAAGTCGTGATTCCCCTGACCTCTGCACTTGTGCAAAAACAGACTAAAAAATTACAAAGAAAGACATCACATCTCAGAGTCGGTCATGGCAGCTCACTCACGCAACCCAGCATTCGGGAAGCTAAGACAGGAAGACCACCAAGTTTTAAGCCATCATAGGCTACGTGGCAAGTTCCAGACAGTCTGGAATATGCAGGGAGAAAAAAATGTCAATGAAGCTCTTGAAAGAAACAGAACATTTGAAACAGCTACTTTAGACAAAGAAAAAATCTCACTTAAGCTCCACGGTCACTCAAATAAAATTGGTTTTATTAATATGTGTATGTTCGATTTATTTATTTGCATTTTATGTGTGTTTTGCCTGCTTATTATGTATGTGTACTGTGTTCATGCCTGGCCTGCAGAGGTCAGAAGAGGGAGCCAGACTCCCAGGAACTGGAGTTATGGACAGTTGTGAGCCACCGTGTGGATGCTGGGAACTGAACTCGGGTCCTCGGAGAGAACAAACTACTGAGCCAGTTCTCCAGCCCTATTGATTTATGATTATGAATCTGAGAGCCAGATTTATTAAATAATAGTTAATCTAGTTATAAAGTAGCAGGGCTGGGTGTCATTTGGTTCCAAATTCCATTTTCTTTACATCAAAAGTCAAAATGATGGTTAAAATAACCACTTTTAGCTAAGACAAAAAGTTGACCGCTAAGAAGAAGGATAAGCTCAATTCATTCCTGAACTGCCTAGCTGCAAACTCAATTATTTTTCAGTAAATAGTAGGCAGCACAATGGTGTTTGCTACCAAGCCTGACAACCCGAGTCTAAGCCAAGATTCTACAGGTTAGAAGTCAAGAATGGACTCCTGCAAGGTGACCTCTGACTTCCACAGGCGTCCATGCATAACCATACATCAATGGGATTAAATGTATTAAAAGCAATAGCAACAACTACAGTTGCACTCTACACACTTGGATTCTGCATTGGTTGAATAAACCAACTGAGAACCAAAAATATTTTCAAAGGTTGCATTTGGCAGGGTATGCTAGTGCATGCTTGTGTTCTCAGAACTCAGGAGGCTGAGGGTGTGCCATCGCTGTGAGTTTTGGCTAGCCAGACTGGTCTCAAGTAAAACAAGAAACCACTAAAGAAATGAAAACAGTGCACTGGAAAGATGGCTCAGAGGTTAAGAGGCTGCTCTTCCAGAGGTCCTGAGTTCGATTCCCAGCACCCACATGGTGGCTCACAACCATCTACAATGAGATCTGCTGCCCTCGTCTGGCGTGCAGGCACTCGTGCAGGCCGAACACTGTACACATAATAAGTAAATTTTTAAAAAAAGAAAAGAAAAAAAGTGTTGCACCTACACTGAATGCAAAGACTTGGATCATTGTTCCATGATCAACAAATACAGCACAAGTCTGCACTATACTAGATGTCATAAGTCGTCTAGTGACGGATGGAACACACATGGGTTACATGTAAACCCTATATTACCCATATAAAGGGACTTGAGCTCCACAGCCCTGAAGAGTTCAAGGTCAGCTGTTTTTTTCTGAGAATGATGAGCATCAGAGGCAATCATCCCTGTTCCTAAGAGAAACCTGGTTAACCCTGGTCAGCAGGACACGCCCACCATATCAGGGGTCTCAGCTTTTATGAGCCTGCATTAAAGGTAGGCATTGCGTTTCAGCTATCCAGTCTTTCTGAGATGAGTCTCATTTTCAGACTTCCAGATATTATTCTACTGACGCGTCACCTGTGAGCAACAATTGCTGGATCAGCAGATGGTTATGTGTAAAGGTTGGAAAGATTTATATGTCAGATCACTAAGCCACCTCACCAGTCCCTACTCAAACCCTTGACATAAATGCAGATCATATGAAAATAAAGAAGACTTAGTAACTTGAAGCCAGGTGTGGTATTACAGACAAGCCCCTATGAACAGTGCAAAAGGCAGAGACAGGAGGATCATGAGTTTGAGGACAGCCTCGTCTAAGTTGTGGGATATTGTCCTTGCCCCCCAAAATAATCCTATAAACAACAAACAAGAAACTTCACGTACCATCTACAAAGGGCTCAGTGTTTTATTATTCAGGAAGATGACAGACAAGTCTATAGGCAAGTAGGGCTCCTTACAACCACAGCTGTGGGGAGAGCTTCCACCGCAATTGTAATGACAATCAAATTCCCAGAGTCAGCGAGGACGTAGACGTTTGCATCAGGACAGTCACTTCAGGAACATGTGATTCCCCTTTCACCCCCTTTTACGGATATTGCGTATAGAAAGGGGCTGTGTAACTGAGAAGCAATCTCACTTGTGGAACTGCTGACGGGAGGGCTAAGGAATAAGGTTTCACTCTCTGAGCGGCTTGCATTAAGTGTTACATTCATTTACTGAGGCATGCTTTACCATGCTGGGGATAAAATACAGAAGCAAACAAGCGCTCTCGACTCGGTCTTTCTCCCTTCTGCCTACATTGGGGGAACAAGTGTCTCTACCTAAAAGAGGCAGACTTTTTCTCCAGAGATTGAACCAGGGCCTTGAACATGCTAGACAAAGGCTCGTTCTACCTTTGAGTCACAGCAAAGCAGCTTCCAATCACACAACTCATCTTCCCACAGCCTCCACCCACCTTTGTCCCTGCTTTTCTACCTAAGATGCGAGCCATTTTGGATGAGTTTGTTTCTATATCTATAATATACATCTGAACTTGTACATAGCTTTTTAAATTTTTTTATCTGAACTTTTCCCTCTCACCCTCACTTTGCTCCTGTGGCATAGCCCTCATCTACGTCACCTTGTACCCATGACCCCAGCCTCGCTCTGGTCCCAGTCATTTCCTGATGATCAAAATGAGGACCACAGTCGAGTGTTGGTGGCACAGACCTTTTATCCCAGCACTCAGGAGGCAGAGGCAGGTGAATCTCTGAGTCTGAGGCTAGCCTGGTCTACAAAGCAAGTTCCAGGACAGCCAGGACTACATGCTGTCTTGAAAAGAAAAAAAATACCTTGTTTCAAAAACAAGCAAATAAAGTCATATCAGATGATTACCAATGTGCAACTGTAAAAACTTCCTGCCTCTGTCTGAGTGCTTCCTTCCTTCCATAAATACAGAATATACAATCCAAACTAAACTATCTTTTCTACCCTATCACCCTCAAATTGAGTTTATTAATTTTTCTCCAATGGAATCAGAATATGAATTCTTGTTTATATCAAAACAATATGCCAGGCTGGAGAGATGGCTCAGCGGTTAAGAGCACTGACTGCTCTTCCAGAGGACCCAGGTTCAATTCCCAGCACCCACATGACAGCTCACAACTGTCTGTAACTCCTGTTCCAGGGGATCTGACAACCTCACACCAATGCACATAAAACAAAGTTAAATAAATCATAAAAAATTTTAAAAAAACTAATAATTTGTGAAGGACAGTATGGATGTATCAGAATATATACATATAAGTTTTTCAGTTTAAAAGAGGATTGCAGGCTCTTTGGTCTACATCTTTCTTTTCTTTTCCTTTTTTGGTTTTTTGAGACAGGGTTTCTCTGTGGCTTTGGAGCCTGTCCTGGAACTAGCTCTTGTAGATCAGGCTGGCCTCGAACTCACAGAGATCCACCTGCCTCTGCCTCCCGAGTTCTGGGATTAAAGGTGTGTGCCACCACCGCCTGGCTATCTTTCTAATTATGGCAACTGTGTGCCAATTTCTTCACCTCTTCACTAGCATAGTGACACCGGAAGGAGAAGACCAGTAAGAGAGCAAGGCCACAGACTGGAATCCAGACGTGTGAGTCTTATACCTTACACTGTTTCCCCCTCCGTAAAATGCAGATAAAAGAATTGACCCATGGTTGCTAGAACAAGAAGTTCAGCACTAGGGAGGCAGAGGCAGGAGGTTCCCTGAGTTTGAGACCAGCCTGGTTTACAGAGAGAATTCAAGGACAGCTAGGGCTACACACAGAAACCCTGTCTTGGAAAAAAATTAAAAAAAAAAAAAAAAAGGAATGTAACAAGTTACTAAACAACAAGTGTACATAATGCTACTCACCACCTAAGAACTGTTGGATAAATCTTATCAATCAAAAAAATGCTATTTTAGATCTATTTCCCTTATTTTCTTTTACATACAGACTTTGTACAAACTTTCCCTCACATTTTTAATAGTTTTTAAACTTTTGAGGAGAGCTTGCTCTTTCTATGCATTTCAAGTCAGCTCCATTTCCAGCCTTCCTTCCTTGGCCTCCCGTGTGCTGGGTTCAAAGCAGCATGAAGCCCTCGTGGCTCCCTCATGGCTTCAAGCACACCGACTCACATCTATCTTTCTTCCTTTCTTTCTTTCTAAGATTTATTTATTTAATGTGCATTGGTGTTTTGCCTGCGTGTATGTCTGGGTGAGGGTGTCAGGTTCCCTGGAACTGGAGTGACAGACAGTTGTGAGCTGCCTGCCATGTGGGTGCTGGGAACGGAAGCTGGTCTTCTGGAAGAGCAGTCAGTGCTCTTAAGCACGGAGTCATCTCTCTAGGCCCCCAGCTCACAGCTTGATCCCAGGATTTCTCAGAATGCTGTTCCCCTATGACAATGCCACTCTTCACGGGGAAATGCTTCAGTTCCTGTCCTAGCTTCGAGGACACTTTTCTAGAGTCCTTCCCAACACCTCAAGTCTGGGGTAGAAGGTTCCAATCCAGGGCTCAGGCACACTGCAGCGCTCTCCCCACTAGTCTCCTTCCCCAGCCCAAGGAGGCCCTTCAGCTCTCGGAGAACAAGACCAGTCCCTAACACTCATCACACCATACAGTTTGTTGTTGTTTTGTTCAAATTACTTTTTTTTTTTCCGAGACAGAGTTTCGCTGTAGTTTTAGAGCCTGTCCTGGAACTAGCTCTTGTAGACCTGGCTGGCCTCGAACCCACAGAGATCAGCCTGCCTCTGCCTCCCAAGTGTTGGGATTAAAGGCGTGTTAAGTTACATCTTTAAAAAAAAGATTTATTTTTGTGTCTAACCTGCATGTATGTGTACCATATGTATGCAATGCCTGAGGAGGCCAGAAGAGGGCATCAGATTCCAAAGACTAGAGTTCCAGACCATTTGTGAGCTGCTATGTAGGAGGTGGGGGAGAACTGGACAGGACACAGGAACACACAAACCACTGAGCCAGCTCTTCCAGCCTCTGGTTTGGTTTTCTTGAGACAGAGTCTCATATAGTTTAGGCTGGCCTTGAACTTGCTATGTAGCCGAGGCTAAATGAATCCCTTACTCCCTGTCTCACCTCCCAAGTGCTAGAATTAGAAGTCCCAGGACAGGGCATTTGTTAGTGAAGAAGAGGGTCCCAGGCTCTTCAGTCATTTGTTGAAGTCAGCTATTTGTATGGACTAGTGCTTTCAGGGAAAAGAAACAATGAAACACGCTATTTGTTTCTTGCAAAATAAATCATCACAAACTACGAGTAACCACTGAATACAACAGCAAAGACACGTAGCCTGAACTCAGAGCACAGTGTTCCAGTCAGCGCTGTTGACAGAACTCAGGTGTTTTCTTACAAATGCTAATGAATAACTGGGGCTCAACAGATAACAAAGCCAGGGTGTAACCTGAGAAACCAAAAGGAATTAAGATGAGAAATAAAAGAGAAAAGAAATTTTAATCTAGCAGGTCATAAACTTAAGAATACAGAAAATTACCTAGGAAACGTGTTTAAAATACTGACTTCTCAGGTCTTTTCCCATGGTTCATCAAGTTAGAGGAGAAGCCAGGAAGACCTTTAAACGGAACCTTCTAACTCCATTAAAGGCTCAGAATTAAAAGGCTGGAGAGCGATGCGACTCCAAGAAAAATGGGAGGGGGCACCACAGAATGATGAATCAGGCAACACTCCAACGTTGTCCACTCTGAATTTTCTATTGTCATCCAGCAATCTGTCCTTTAACAGGAACCTGAGCCAGCGAGGTGGCACTCGGGAGGCTGAGGAAGGAGCTCCAGCTCCTGACAAACAAAACAAAGCAACTGGAGAGCCACATCCCGTGAAACATCCCGGTGATTCCAGCTCTCAGGAGGCAGATCAGGCGTTTGAAGCCAGCTTGGGACATGGAGCAATCTATTAAAACAAGAAGTAGCCTTAAGTTCAGACACTGAGTTTGCCCAATATGATGCGTATACCTAGAGGCACCTACAACTTCCTTGCCTAGACAGCACAAAGTCACCGTGCAAATGAATGGATATTGATAATAAGATCAGGTTTAGTTTCATCTCATCTGGTTTGTCATTTAACTTAAAATGACTCTTCAGAAAGACACGCAAAGGTATCCAGGTGTGCTGACACACCTGCAGCTCAGACATTCCGGACATGGAGGCAGGGGACTAGGACCTCAAGACCAGCCTTGGCTGCGTAGCTAGGCTGGCATGGGCTACACGAGAGCCCATCTTAAAAGAAACCAAAGGGGCTGGAGAGATGGCCCAGTGCTTAGTGGACGCACTACCCTTGCAGAGGACCTAGGTTCTGTTGCCAGCCCCTGTGTTAGGCAACTAACAAACTGCTTGCCCCTCCAGCACAAGGGGACCTGAAGCCTCTGGCCCCTTCAGCATCTATAGTCAGTGCACAGTACTTACACACAAACACATGCACATACATAATTTAAAAAAAATAATACAAATTTGGGGTTGGAATGATGGTTTTACAGGACCCTGATTCCATCTCCAGCACCCACGTGGCAGTTCACACTCATCTATAACTCTAGTCCCAGGGGACCGAACATCCTTTTCTGGTTTCTGGAGGCACTGTACAAATGTGGCACACAGACACACGCAGGTAAAACACCCATACTCACAGAATACTATATATATATAAACAAATTTCAAAAAAAAAAGAAAGCAAACTAGGGTCAGCAAGACGGCTCAGTGGGTAAAAGAACTTGTCAGGTGAGTCTGAGGACCTGAGCTGGGTCCCCGGAGCCCAGGTGGAAGGAGAGAACTGACTGCTGAAAGTGGCCCTCTGACCTCCATGCGAACGACACTGGATACACATACTCATATGGATATCATCCAAACAAGTAATAAAATAAAAAAAAATTAAGGCCATACATTACACAGCTGTGCACACCTTTATTCTCAGCACCCAGGAGGCGGAGGCAGTGGATCTCTGTGAGTTTGAGGCTAGCCTGGTCTACAGAGTGAGTTCAGGTCATCCAGAGCTACATAGTAAGACAGCACCTCAAAAAACAACACGAAAACAAAAAAAAAAAACAAACAAAAATAAAAGCAAAGAAACAAGCAAAATGAGTGGACGAAATACTCACTTTGCTTGTTTGTTTTGTTTTTTTGAGACAGGGTTTCTCTGTGTAGCCCTGGCTGTCCTGGAACTCTCTCTGTAGACCAGGTTGGCCTTGAACTCACAGAGATCTGCCTGCCTCTGCCTCCTGAGTGCTGGGATTAAAGGTGTGCATCACCACCGCCCAGCCAAATATTCATTTTTTAAAGGTGAGTGGTTCAGCAATAGAGCACATAATCCGGTCTTGTAAGGCCTGGGGTTCAATCCCCAGCACTTGGGGGAGGAAGGACTCGCAAGGGAAAGAAAAACACATGAGAGGAAAAGTGAAAGGACAGACAACTGCATAATAAAACAGAATTAAATTAAACCAAAAAACAACTTGGCGATTGGGTCTGTGACCTTCTGGCACACTGCCAGGTCCAGTTGGGGATGATGTGCTTCATGGGCAATGACACAATGACAGAGCCCAGTGAGGGCTCCTACTGAGTTGCCCTGTGCTGTCTGGCCACTCACATTTTCCTAAGAATGCCCTTCAAACACTGTGCTCACAAGAACTGATCATCTAAATACCAACAGTCATGAGTATGAGTGCTGTTATCCTCAAACCAGTCTTCTTCTGGCCCAGTTCTCAAGTTCTCGAATGCATTTTCATATTGTGTGAGCCAAACCCATATGACCCCATGGTGCCAGAGATCACAAAGATTCACAAAGCAGAAGCACAAGCCACTCTCAGGAAGGACTCGGGGGCATGCCCTATGGTGTGTCTTGAAAGTCGGAATAACCTGCATTATAGCTGGAACAGACTCGAAATTACAATTTAAAAATTAAATCAGGAAGACAACAGGCGTGGGCTCTAATCTTGCCTCTGCCACTAATTAGCCAAGTGACCCCAGAAAGACACCTGTGTGAGCCCTGCCCTCCCTCTTGTGTAAGATGAGGAGACTTACAATAGTCTAGTGTTTTTCTAACTCCAGGGCACAATTAGCAAGTTTCAAAATCAACTTTAGGAGTCACAACCGGCATGCTTTGCCCTTGTTTTTGTTTCCGCAGAGCTGAATGCTGAACCCAGCACATCCAGCGCGCTCTGTGTTCAGTGAGACCGGCAAGCTGGCTCCTGGAGGTAAAGCCTCAGCCCATCAGTTTGTTCTAACAAGAAGGAACAGAAGGAAGTCAAAACACCGCAGCGTTTCATCACGCCATAGGTAAACATTCCTACAAACGCTTGCTGAGCTAGTCATGTGTGTGAGAACTGGGTAGGAAGTGCTGGTGCGGAGGCAACTGGAACGCTGTGCGCTGTGCACTGTGGGTGGGAAGGACAATGGAACAGCCACTTTGGTAAAGAGCACCAGGTCCTCAGAGGATTAAATACAGAACTGTGTATTTAAAGAAGCCGTGAGGCTTCCTTGTGTGTGTGCACATACAAACACATGAGAATCCATGTACACACGTATAGAAACATTCAAGATAATGTAAACATATGTCAAATTACCATGTCATCCATACCTAGCAAATATGCAAAATTATGTCAGTTAAAGACAAAAGCAGTTGGCCTTAGTGTCCTCTTCCTTAAAATCCTGCACCACGAGAGTGAAGCGGAGGAAGAAGCACACGCGCAGGCTGAGGTGCAAGAGAAGAAAGATGAGGCAGAGGCACAAGTAAGCTAGCCTGTCCCCCGACACAGGCCGAAGGAACGGAAGCAAGGGGTGCTGAAGGCCGGGACATTGTACAAGCTGTTGGACTGTGTGCTACTGTCGGGATAAGTCTCCGTGGACCTGGAACCTCTGCTCGCAGAGGCCACTTGAGAGACTTGACTGGCTTTGTTACAACCAAAACAGTCCCACTGCTCCCTTGCTCTGTTCTGTTCCCACTTGTGGCCAAGTATAACTCGTGTACAATAAACTATTTTTTCTGCTATCTTGAAAACAACAACAACAAAAGAACCCAAAACAAACAAACAAAAAACAAAGATAAAGCTGGTTGTGATGGTGCACACCTGCAATTCCATCACTCAAGAGGCTGGGCTACATAGTGAGACCCTGTCTAAATCAATCAATCAATCAACCAAATAATCAATCAACTGGCCAATCAAATTAAAAACTTACCTACACATACAGGACAGTTCATAGCAACGTTATTCACAATAATCAAAAAGTGGACATAATCCAAATGTGCACCTAGTAATCAGTAGAAACAGAATGTGGTATGTCTAAGCAATGAAATAGCATATGGTCATGAAAGGGGCTGAAGCCCTGATATACGCTATAGCACAGATAAACTCCGGAAAATTTTACACAAAAGCACATGGTGTATGATTCCATTTATAGGAAAGGTCCAAATAGCTAAGTCTCTGGAGCTGGAAATGGACTAGCGCTCACCTCACCGGCGAAGAACAAAACAGGACTGACTGCTTATGGGTGGGGATTCCTAGGATGGCTGCACAGCTCTGAGTATATGAAAGACCCCTGAGAGGGCACTCAAACAGATGAGCTACCTGTCTAAATTATATCTTAACAAACTCTACAAAAACTATGGTTTTAGGACTGGGAGGTGGGCCGGTAGTAAAACCTATGATGATCATCACCAAGCCCTGGGTTAAATCCCAGCACCAAAAATAAAATAAAATAAATTTATTGCTTGAAAGTTGCCAGGTAATCAATGATGACTGAGGTGCCCTCCCTCAGGCACCGTCACTACCCTCTCTCCACAGTTACCTGGAGGTGGGACCATATGACGGAAACGCCAGCTGGTTCCCACTCTGACTCCAGTGCTTACCAGGCTCACGGCAACCTTCCCTCTATGTAAAGTGGAGATGATAACCTGCCCAGAGAGTGGTCAAAAATACAAGGACATAAATGCGGAAAAGGGAATAGCACACAGCTTGAGGTCTCCTGACATCTCTTTATACCACTGTCTAAGTCATATACAATAAACAGTAGCTTAATTTCTATATAAGACCTGTGTCTGTCATAAGGCTCTAGTTAAAAATAATTCATAACAGGGACCAGGGAAGTAGCTCAGAGATTAGAGCACTGACCGATCTAGAGGACCCAGGTTCACGTCCCAGCACCACAGGTTGAATCACAACCATCTGTATATCCAACATGCTCTTCTAGCCTCCACTGGCACCTGCACACACTCGAGCACACACGCACACACCTGCATACACACGATTCAGAGTAAATCTTTATTTAAAAAGTTGTATGAATAGCTGGCCATAATCTGTAATCTTAACACTTAGGAAGCTGAGGCAGGATTGCTGTAAGTTCCAGGCCAGCTAAGGCTACATAGTGAGACCCCGTCTCAAAAACAACAAAATAGCCGGGCGGTGGTGGCACACGCCTTTAATCCCAGCACTCGGGAGGCAGAGGAAGGCAGATCTCTGTGAGTTCGAGACCAGCCTGGTCTACAGAGCTAGTTCCAGGAGAGGCTCCAAAGCCACAGAGAAACCCTGTCTCAAAAAACCAAAAAAAAAAAAAAAAAGTAATAATAATAGCTTTTATTATTACTATTATCATTACTCATAATCTGGGCACAGTGGCACACGTCAGTAAGCCCAACACTCGGAAGACAAGGTAGGAGGATTACTAGTTTAGATCAGTCTAGGTTATATAGCAAGATGTTGTCTAAAACAACCTGGGGGCCAGAGAGACGGCTCAATGCTAGAGAACCTAAGTTCGAGTCCCAGCACCCACACTGGGCCCTGCATGTATACAATACATATAAACACACATAACACACACATACAATTCAATAAGTAAATATTTTAAATAAAGAAATAAAATCCATTAGTGTTACATTTCCTCCTTTTATATATATTTTTTGAGACAGGGTCTCATGTAGCCGAGGCTGGCTTCATGCTATGTAGCCAAAGATAATCTTCTATTCTGGTCCTCCTGTCCCTACCTCCTGAGTGCTGGGACTGCAATTATGTGCTCCATACTTCGCTGCATTCTAGGGCATTAGAAGCCAAATTATGGACTAGGGATGTTGCTTTCTGGGGAGAGAGACCGCCTGGCATTCGAAAGGCCCAATGTTCAATTCCCAGCATTATTAAAAAAACAAGAAGTCAAATTAAACAGGAACCACCTTTTGAAGTGGTAAATGTAACAGTGAATTGTAAAAAGACTAAATCCATAAAAATATCAATCTTCCTAAGTTTCTTATGCAATTAAAAGTTGTACGTTTTGTGCATGTTTGCATGTGGATTTGTGTAAAAGTGTGAGGCCCACACCGGGCCTTGTCCTCTGTAGCTTGCCTTACATTTCGAGACAAGGTCTCTTACTGAGACTAGAGCTCACTGATTGGCTGGACTGGCTGGACTCGAGGTCTGGAGATTTGTGTCTCCCCTGAGCACTGGATGCCACATGAAAGCCACCACACCCAGCTTTGATGTGAACACTGCTGATTAAACTCAGGGCATCACATTTATGCAGCAGGCACCCTGCTGACTGAGCTATGTGTATCGGGGAGGGACAACGACGAAGGTCTTACTATGTGGCCCATGCTGGCCTTTGCCTCCTGAGTGTTAGATTACATATTTCACCTCCTTGCCAAGCTCAACATAAAATGTTTGCTTTGTTGATTTTTGGCTTTTTTGAGACAGGGTCTCACTTGGCTGGCCTGGAACTCACTATGTAGGCCAAGCTGGCCTCAAAGTTGCCAGGCTCTCTCTGCCTCCTGTGTGCTATGGCTCTCAATTTAAAAGGTTTTTTTGTTTTGTTTTGTTTTGTTTTTTGTTTTTCAAGACAGGGCTTCTCAGTAGCTATGGAGCCAGCCCTGGAACTCACACTGTAGACCAGGCTGGTCTCAAACTCACAGAGATCCTCCTGCTTCTGCCTCCTGTGTGCAGGGATTAAAGGTGTGCGTCACCACCGCCGTTTTAAAGCTTTAATTAGATCAATACTTCAGCATCAAAGGCAGAGCCCCTCAGCACCATTTCCCTCTCCTTGCCTCTGCCTCACTACTCTCTTCTCTTATTTGTTTTTCGAGACAGGGTTTCTTCGTGTAGCCCTGGCTGCCCAGGAACTCACTGGACCAGGTTGGCCTTGAACTCACAGAGATCCACCCACTTCTGCCTCCCAGGTGCTGGAATTAAAGGTGTACACCACCACCACCTGGTCATTTGCTTTATTTTAAAATTCTATCCCCCTCTCTGTCTCTGTGTGTTTGATGGGCGTGCCTATGCTGTGGCACACATCTGGAGGCCAACTTTTGGGAATGGTTTTTCTCCTTCCCTCATGAGTCCTGATGCTCAGATTCAGATCACCCGGCTTGCAGGACACGTGCTCACCAGCTGAGACATCTCACCGGCATTTATTTTTTAAATCTCATTTATAAATTGTTTATTATCTCTACAACTTAATTACGCTTTTAAGCTGCATGAGGCCTGTCTGAATATCACATGTAGCTCCTCGTACAATTGAACTGTCTCTCCCGGCAGCTGTCCTTTCCTGGTGTCTGATTCTTATCCAGACCTCATTAATATTCTTTGCAAGGAGACATGGTGCTTGACCGTACAGACAAGAACCTTGCCTCTGAAGACGTCTCTGTTTGTACAATACCCACATCTTACTGCTCATCAATATCCCCTCTTGTGTCCAGTCCAGTGAAAAGTCTGACTGGTGCTATGTGTCCTCCCAGCCTTAAGAGCAGGTCACTGTTTGGGCTGTGCTCTGGGTACTTCAGGCACCCCACTTCCAGGCAGGCTAGCGCTTCCCACTCAGGCAGGGGTCATCCAAATATCGTCTGAATATCAGGATCAGCCTCAGAGGCTGCATCTCTTTTTGAGACAGGCTATGTGATCTAGGCTAGCCTCAAACTCTTTTTTTTGTTTTGTTCTGTTTTGTTTTTTGAGACAGGGCTTCTCTGTGTAGCCATGGCTGTCCTGTAACTTGCTCTGTAGACCAGGCTGGGCTCGAACTCACAGAGATCTGCCTGCCTCTGCCTCCCGAGTGCTGGGATTAAGGGCGTGCACCACCATTACTGTCACTCTTGATTCTCTCCGGTCAGCCTCCCATTTACTGGGGCTACAAAATGTGCAAGGGTGCTGGGCTAACGCAGTCTCACGCAGGAAGCCCAAACAGGATTCTGAAATGGGTTCTCTAGGACTCCAGTGCAAAAGAGATTTGGGAGTTAGTCTTGGCTTGCTTCCAAAGTTATTAGCCAGAACAGGGAGAAAGGCAGGAGATTCTAGTCATCTGCCTAGGAAGACTGTGTCTCTGCCGGGCCATGTAGCTTTGTAAGCTGAGGATCAATTACCGAATGCTAGCCGGATGCCACATGCTTTACACATACTGGCTCATTATTCTACTTGATCTCATTCACACAATGTTTATGAATGACATCATGAAGCAAGTATTCTCATCCGATAGAGGAAGAAACAGGTTCAGAGAAGTGCAGCAATTTTCTGAGTGTCACAGTTTTAGAACCAGGGTCCTGGAGATGTTTTAGCAGTAATACTGCTTCCTGCCAAGCCTGACGGCCTGTGTTTGATCCCCTGGGATTCATATGGTGAAATGGAGGAGCCGGCCCCCACAAGTTGCCTTTCCCCAATAAATAAATACTTAAATTAGAGTAGTAGAACACGGCAGACCTCATATTTTCCACCTGTCACCCCAGTACTCAAGGGGCTGAGGCAAGAGGATTGTTGGAAGCTCTAGCCACCTGGGCTCTGGAGTGAGACCTTGGCTCAAAGCAACAGAAAAGTCAGAACCCAGGTTGAAAACAGCCTGACCGAGTCTAACTCCTAAGGGCTAATGACACGCCGAGATCACACCTCTGGTGTCTCGGGTATTCTGAGGCAGCCTTCTTCAAGGCTCTCAAGAAATGATAAAGGGCCGGGCGGTGGTGGTACACGCCTTTAATCCCAGCAGTTGGGAGGCAGAGGCAGGCAGATCTCTGTGAGTTCAAGCCTAGCCTGGTCTACAAGGGCCAGTTCTAGGACAGGCTCCAAAGCTACAGAGAAAAAAATAATAGGGGCTGGAGAGATGGCTCAGTGGTCAAGAGCATTGCCTGCTATTCCAAAGGTCCTGAATTCAATTCCCAGCAACCACATGGTGGCTCACAACCATCTGTAATGAGGTCTGGTGCCCTCTTCTGGCCTGCAGGCATATATTGTATACATAATAAATAAATAAATATTTTTAAAAAAGAAAGAAATAGTAAAGGCCAGAGGTCCCGGCCTGGTCTATACTGCTGTTCAGAGCTTCTGTCGGTTCAGGCGGAAAAGTGTCCACTTCTGGGTGCCATTAAGAAAATTCCCTAAGCTTAGTCTCCTAAAGATTTTAGCTCATTGCTAAACTAAGTGTTTAATAAAAATGGCAGTGGGACCAAAAGCAATCTACAGATTCAATGCAGTGCCCATCAAAATCCCAGCAAAATTCTTCAAAGACCTTGAAAGAACAGTACTCAACTTCATTTGGAAAAGCAAAACACCCAGGATAGCCAAAACAATCCTGGGCAAAAAAGAACTTCTGGAGGCTGACCCCAAACTCTACTATAGAGCTACAGTACTAAAAACAGCCTGGTACTTGCATAAGAACAGACAGGAGGACCAATGGAACCAAAATAGAAGACACGGATATCAATCCACACATCTTCGAACACCTGATATTGGATAAAGAAGCAAAAAATATCAAATGGAAAAAAGAAAGCATATTCAATAAGCGGTGCTGGCATAACTGGATATCAACATGTAGAAAAATGAAAATAGACCCATATCTATCACCATGTACAAAACTCAAATCCAAATGGATCAAAGACCTCAACATAAAGCCAGCCACACTGAACTTTATAGAAGAGAAAGTGGGAAGTACACTGGAACGCATTGGCACAGGAGACCACTTCCTAAATAGAACCCCAGCAGCACAAACACTGAGAGAAGCAATTAATAAATGGGACCTCCTGAAACTGAAAAGCTGCTGTAAAGCAAAGGACACGGTCAACAAGACAAAACAACAGCCTACAGAATGGGAAAAGATCTTCACTAACCCCACATCAGACAGAGGTCTGATCTCCAAAATATACGAAGAACTCAAGAAATTGGATACCAAAAAAGATCACATAATCCAATAAAAAAATGGAGTACAGACCTAAACAGAGAACTCTCAACAGAGGAATCTAAAATGGCTGAAAGACACTTAAGGAAATGTTCAAAATCCTTAGTCATCAGAGAAATGCAAATCAAAACAACTCTGAGATTTCATCTTACACCTGTAAGAATGGCCAAGATCAAAAACACTGATGACAACTTATGCAGGAGAGGTTGTGGGGAAAAGGGAATTGCTGGTGGGAATGCAAGCTGGTACAACCCCTTTGGATGTCAGTGTGGCGATTTCTCAGAAAATTAGGAAACAATCTTCCTCAAGACCCAGTAATACCACTTTTGGGTATATATCCAAAGGATGCTCAATTGTGCCACAAGGACATGTGCTCAACTATGTTCATAGCAGCTTTGTTTGTCATAGCCAGAACCTGGAAACAAACTAAATGCCCCTCAATCAAAGAATGGATAAGGAAAATGTGGTACATTTACACAATGGAGTACTACACAGCAGAAAAAAATAACGACAGCTTGAATATTGCAGGAAAATGGATGGAGCTAGAAAACATTAATTTGAGTGAGGTAACCCAGACACAGAAAGACAATTATCACATGTACTCACTCATAGGTGGTTTTTAAACATAAAGCAAAGAAAGCCAGCCTACAAACCACAATCCCAGAGAATTTAGACAACAATGTGGACACTAAGAGAGATTTACATAGATCTAATCTACATGGGACTAGAAAGTAGAAAAAGACAAGATCTCCTGAGTAAATTGGGAGCATGGGGACCTTGGGGGAGGGTTGAAGGTGGGAGGAGAAAAGCAGGGAGGGGAGCAGAGAAAAATGTAGAGCTCAATAAATATCAATAAAATAAAATTTAAAAAAATGGCAGTGGGACTAGAGAGATGGCTCAGAGGTTAAGAGCACTGGCTGCTCTTCCAGAGGTCCTGAGTTCAATTCCTAGCAACCACATGGTGGCTCACAACCATCTGTAATGAGATCTGGTGCCTTCTTCTGGCCTGCAGGGATACATGCAGGCAGAACACTGTATTATTACTTACATAATAAGCAAATAAATTTTTTAAAATAAAATTAAAAAAATGGCAGCTGCATGACAGTACAAACCAACTGGGGGCTGAGGGTGTAGCTGAGATGACAGAGTGCTTGCATGTCATCTCATGCACAAGACCACAGTTTCCAACACTAGCACTGCATACAACCAACATGGAGGCACACACCTGCAATCCCAGCACCTGGGAGAGAGTGACCGAAGGCTCAGAAATCGCTGAGGTGCTTGTGGCCTGATGTCGCAAGTCTAGCAATTCCCGGAATCTATCTGAGGGTGGGGGGTGAGAACTGACTGCACAAAGCCGCCCTCTGACCTCCACACACACACACACACACACACACACACACACACACACACACACACACACACACA
>PVIU01001998.1:0-187178 GCA_004026605.1 Ondatra zibethicus
GTAAGCCATCCCTCTAGCCTAAGGATGGATGTTTTCATCTGGACCAAACTTTCTGTTGCCTGGGCACTTCACACCCTAAAAACTTTCTGGAACCACAAGTAAAAGATGAATAAACTTGATGTCTGTAGAATCTTAACTTTTATGACACTGTTTTGAGTTCCTTAGATGTTTTTTGCTCTGAAATGGTTTCTAGTAAGATTTTACTTATCACATAATACATATTTTGTATTAAAACAAATTTGCCATTTCTTGGTCTATAATATGGAAATTTAAAAGATTTTCTAGTAGTAAAAAGTATATTAATATTATTATTATTACTATGTAGTGGGTGGATGTGTTGTGTTGATATATGTTAATGTGTGTATTTGTATATGCATGCACATGTGTGTGAAGGTCAAAGGGATGCTACTATTAATAGATAATTTTATTGGGTATAATAATCATTGTGGTCTTTCAAAATTTAGAATACATCCTACCATGTCATTCTGACATAAAGAATTACTTTTGAGTAATCAGGTGGTATTCTGATGGGCCTTCTTTAATAGCTGACTTGACTTTCTCCATTGCAATGTTTAATAATTTTTTTATTCTACATGTCTAATCTTTTACCTATAATATGTTAGGGGTGCTTATTTTTCTGATCCAAATGGAAACAGAAACTACAAAATCTAGTTGGATGTTGTAGGCCTATTTGTACCTGAATGGACATCCTTTTCCATAGAGTTGAGAAATTTTCCAAAATTATTTTCTTGCAAATATTTTCTATTGCTTCTATGTTTATAGAAATATAGAAGAGGGCTGGAGATATGGCTCAGAGGCTAAGAGCACTGGCTATTCTTAAAGAGGTCCTAAGTTCAATTCCCAGCAACCACATGTTATCTCACAACCATGTGTAATGAGATCTGGTACCCTCTTCTGGTGTGTATATACATAATTAATAAAGAAATTTTTAAAAAAAGAAAGAAAAAAGATGGGAGATATTTTCTATCTTCTGTGCTCACAATCCAACTATTAGGTCTTTCCAGGTATCCCAGTGCTCTCTCACTTTCTGCTAATATTTCTTATTTTTTAAATTCTTTTTATTAGCTCTTTTTTTGGTTTTTTAAGACAGGACTTCTATGTGTGACAGTCCTAACTCTCCTGGAACTGGAACTAGCTCTTGTAGACCAGGTTGGCCTCGAATTCATGGAGATCCAGCTGCCTTTGCCTCCTGAGTGCTCGAACTAAAGGCGTGTACCATCACCACTCAGCTCTTTTTACTAGTCCTTTGAGTTTTATATATGCTTTGATCATATTCTCCTTCTCAAACTCTTTCCAGATCTACTCCTTCCCTCCACACACAAAGTGTTGTGTCTCACTTTCTTTAAACCATCAAGATCAATTTGTACTGCTCAGATATTCATGAATGTATGGACTTCAGCTGAAAAGTGAATAACTTATTAGGGCCTACATGTTCTCAGAGAAAATTGTCTTTCCCTTTCCCAGCAGCTAAGAAGTACCAGTAGCCCCACAACCAGCAGTGAGATTGCTGGCTGTAATTTGAATTTTCTTTGGGCTACCCACTTACAAAAAAAATAACAGAGAGTCTCATTATGAATTATGAAAGCTCAGCCCTATCTTAGGCTTGTCCCACTCATTCTTATCACTTAAATTAACCCATTTGTTGTAATCTGCATTCTGTCATGGCTCCTCACCTCCTCTCTCCATGCTGTTCATGCTGCTTCTTCCACATCTCAGAGGCAACTTGCCTTGTTCTTCCCAGAGTTCCCTCTCTGCCTGGAAGTTCCACCTATGCCTCCTGCCTAGCTATTGACCACTCAACCTTTGGTTTTACACCAATCACAGCAATACATTTTCAGGCAGCATATGTGCCGAGTTCCTCTCTCTGAACTGTAATTTGGTCTGTCTTAGGCTTGCACAGGTTTTGTACATGTCTCTAATGCTGTGGGCTCATATGCACAGCCGCTCTGCTCTGTCCATAGATAATATTTACTTGTCATCTGTTTCTCACATTCTTTCTATGTACTCTTCTTCAATAATCCCTGAGCCTTGCGAGTGGGGGCCTAGGTTCTATATCTGTATTTATAACTGTAGACAGAAGTTTCTGTCCGGCCCGGTCCCAAAGCTGTTCTGTCCCGAAGAAACACATTAATCATGAACTGGTTGGCCTAGTAGCTCAGGCTTCTTATTAACTCTTATAACTTACATTAGCCCATAATTCTTGTCTGTGTCAGCCACGTGGCTCAGTACTTTTCATCAATGAGGCATTCTCATCTTGCTTCCTCTGCATCTGGGTGACGACTGCAGACTGAACCTTTCCTCTTCCCAAAATTCTCCTATTCTCGTTGACCAGCCTATATTTACTGCCTGGTTGCTCTGCCTATACTTCCTGCCTAGCTACTGTCTAATCAGTGTTTTATTAAAATCCAAGTGACAGGGTACAGACCATTGTCCCACTGCATATAACTATTTATATCTGTTTATTTGCATGTGTGGTGTATGTGATGTGTGTGTTCCCTTTATGGCTGAACATTTTGAACTCTTTTATTCTTCTGCAGCTTGGCCAGTTGTAAGCCTATGCTAATCATTATCTACTGTAAGTAGATACTTATACCATTATTGCACCAATAGGTAGATATTTTCAATCTAGACATTATAGCAGATTCATAACTGGGTGCGATTGATGGCAACTTTCCTCCTCTACTAGGTTACATAATACTTTCAGCACTGTGAAAACTATCCCAGACGTATCAAGCTTCCAGGTCCATACCGACCTGATTTTTCCATGTCTTACAACCTCAAGTATATGATATCTTCAAACCTAAGATATTACCATCAAACTTTCAGAATAACCAATAGCAATGGCAATAGTGTGTAATGATTGGGCTTTATAGGAATTCACTGACCAGCAGCTCAGTTAGAAGCCACCAACTTCCTAGCACTGGAATATTTATTTGTTAACTTATGTATTAGTCAAGCATTGTTGTTGTTGTTAGGTTATGTTATAGTCAACTTTTTCTCTTTTTTTTTTAATTTTCACTTTCAGGTGGTGGCATTTACAATCTGCACTTCAGAAATATATCCTAGTAGAACTGAGGATTCGTTTTCTTCCATGAGAACAGTGTTTCGGGCCAGAGACTCTATCTACTGAGTCCTCCCTCCTCTGAGGGTTGATTATCATCTTGTGTTAGCTAGGGCCTCCCATCCATGTTGCAGCTTGTCCTCTGAGCTATGGATTTTTTCACAAATCTTTAGGACTTTCTGAGAGTCAAATCCGGTTCCAACTTTGGTTTCTTGATTACAACTGCAGTTGCTGGGAAATTTGGAATGTCTCAAACAACTATGGGCCTAAAATGGAGTCACATCTGGTCTCTACCCTCATCCATAACTTCCTTTGAAGTTACTTCAAGGGGTGGACCTTCCCAAACACCATTGGCACTTATTCTGGTTCCAGACTAGTCCACCTCTTGGTTTCTCCACAACCATTGGAGGTGCTCAGAGATATGTCTCTTATTTACTGGTTTAGGGCAAGATATTGGTTTAAGTTCACTGGCTCAGCCTCCTTAGTCTTGGGCTTATGTTGTTTACCACCATAGCCACAAATTATTTTTAAATGAGTAGCTTTAAATTAAAGCTACAAAAACTTTCCATAGGTTCCTTTTAAAATACTTAGACCATTTCAGAGCTGCCAAATACCTCAGGACTGACCTAATCTTACTCCTTTTGCTTAGTTTCAAAGTGTGAACCACATCAGACAGTGATGATTCTCCATTTTCCAAATTCCTAAAATGGTCAAACCACAGTCTCTTCTAAAGATTAATCCACTTCATTGCTCAACAAACCAATGTGCTGGAATTTTTTTAATGTATACCTTGAAGTTTAGGTTCACCCTGGTTTTGTACTTTTTGTGCTCTCCAACGTTAATAATGCTTACAGTGAAGGCTGTTCTTAAATGCCCTGGCCTGCTTTTTCTATAGGTCAATCATTTTAAACATTTAACATTTCCCATATGCCTTATTTTATCCAATATTTTCTCTTATGTATATTTGGACACATGAATTGATTTTCATATTTAAGGTTATAGTTTCTTCACATTTTCCAAAGCATTTTTGCATCCATGATTTTTTTTCTTATTTGACCCTTCCAATAAACTTGTGATATACGGGGGCACGGTGTGCTCCAAGTAGGAAGCAATGAATCTGTGTGGAGGTCGAATCATTGGCATTTGAACTGCAGGTCGAACAGAAAGGGAGATGAGTGTGAAAACGTGGAATGGCACAGTTACCAAAAGCTGCGTGTGCCTAGCTTAGCCTCCCTTCTCAGGTGCTCTCATTTTCTTAAAATCAAAGGCCCTCACTTTTGTACTCTCTCCTAGTTTTATGGGCTCAGTGTCTCACTGTGACCAACTTATGCACAAACCACACAGCACGCTGGCTGCTAACACACAGACCTTCATCACTGAACACATTGTGCTTAACACTGCTCTTAGGTCTTCCCCAGTATCCCTTCAGGTTTCTGTATGCTTCTCTGCACGTTCTTTCTTCTAAGGCATAGAGAGAGGGTGGGGCGCTCCACACATTAGAAAAAAGAGCTAATGCATAAAATTATTTCATAAAACAGAACCTTACACTATTTTCATCCTGAAAAAAAAAAAAGCTAAATCTGATTTAAAAGTTAGAAGAGTTTTGTTGTATTAAAAATAAAAGATTTTTTTTTACAAAGGTTTGAAAACATTAACCTACAGATTTGGTCCCTGTAAAGTTAAACTTTTAGAACCGCAGGAAGTTGTGAGGAAGCAAGGCTGCAAAAAATGTCAGATGACAAGTAGGCTGAATGAGGACACTGTGTGGACACTTGAGTGCTAAGGGTTCTGATTCTAGTATGAGAACCAAGGGCAAAAAGGCTTACAAGGCAATGAGGGTGGTGGGGCTCGCCTTCCAAACATAAAAATGTCCTGTCCTCTTCACTCCTGACAAACAAATAACTTTATTTGAAACTGGAAACTTTAGGGGGAAATTTTTGAAGTTTCAGGCTCAAGAAGCAGCCATCTGGTTCTTGGAGTTCACAGCCTGGTCGTGACCACGGTGAAAAGTTTGGCTTGGCTGCCCACTTTCTAGAGCAGTTCAGTTCAGTCTATACATTGATATCTAAGCTGTTAGTTTTTAAAAGTTAGCACTCAATTTGTAAAAATCAGTAGAAATCACTGTAATATACCTGTTACATTTTAAGGGTGGTTTTACTGCCTGTTCCAAAGAGTATTTAGCCCAGCAAGTGAGTTTCCATTCTGCTTAGCTTCCCCTGCAGTGTAGTTTGGATTTTGTTTTGACAGTTGGTGACCTTTAACCTCCTGAGTAAAATGTTTAGGCTGAGGAAGGCTGCAAAGAGCTTTCAGATGGGATGTTTCCAACCTCTCTCAAGCAAGAGCAGGCTTCCACTCGGCACAGCAAATCCATATATAGAAATGGTTTTCAGCCTCCACCGGGTGTTCTGGTGGAACAAATCAGATCAAAGACTTGCTTAATATGTTTGAAAAATGCACATCCGCATTGCAGAGCAAAAACATGTTATGGAAATCAATAAGATCATATTCAGGCATCCCTAACTTCAAAGCAAATCTTGTGTGTGTTCTCAATTTCAAAAGAAGATGGAGAAAATGAGAATGCAAGCTTTGTGGGCTTAATTCTGTTTGCAACTGAGCAGAGCTCTCTAATGTCTCTTTACTGATTTTTGACAAGTCCCTGGGGACAGGAGAGGGAGGGCAAGCAGATTATTAATTGGTAGCACCTGTGATAAATTCCTATTCCTAAGTTATCAAGTTAACTAACATTCCTCCACGTCACACTTTGTAATGGAAATGATTTGGACGTCAGTGGAGGAGTGACACGTTCAGAAAAAATATCAAAGGAAAGATGCAGAGCTAATATAGATTAGCAGTTTAGACTACGCACTATTCCAGACAACTGTTTTGTATTGATAGGCCTGTCTTCTTCCAATATTTGTTGGGGAGATACAGTATGGCTGTCTCTCATTCAGTGATATACACTTTGATTTTCATTTTAAACAATAGAGTCATTTGGGGATGTGGTAATGCTTCTTAAATACAGTGAGCAAGCATGCCTGGTTTATGTAGTTATATGTGTTTTTCTGTGTGTAGCGATTTGGTATTCGGTACCACTACTTTTTTTTCCCACCTGTCTAATGCATGTGCCATCCTCTTTGCTTCTTCTTCCTTCTTCTCTGTGCTTCATTTCTGAGACAGTAATAGTAAAGTATAATATTGCGCCCCTCATGCTGATGACTTAAAGCTCAGAAAGAGAAGGTTAGGGTCTGGCTCTTGAAATATGTTGCTAGACTTTGCCTTTACTGCTGAATTTCTTGTGATAGATTAGGCAAGGCAATATTGTTTCTTCCATAACAATGGCTTGTGCTCTCCTGCTCAATATTGATGAATGTTCATGGTTAAAAGCTCTTTCCAGACAGTTTTAATATGTCAAAGTTCTCATGACAGGCAGAGATAAAGATGTTTGAACTGCGGGTTATATATGCTTCCCTACAGTCATTTGTTTAGAAATCAGGGAGACTCTAGGTTTAGCAGATGTGAGACACGCAGACATTTGTCTGTAGCATCCTGGACTAGAGCCACACGTGGTTGCATCTTGCTCACCAGAAATGGAGTGCCTTGCTCCATGTTAAGCCCAAAATAGGCATCAGAGATTTTCATCAAGTTCAAATTATAAGATAATTTGTCCAAATAGAGTAGGGTGCAACTCCCATCAAATGCAATCCCACCCCTGAAAGGACACCATCTTACAATGCTTTCTACATGACCATGAACAGAAGGAGCTGACTTAGACTGCTTTCTTTTATACCATTTTGCAACTTGTGGGAGAGAAATGATAGCTTAAAAGCATTGGTGGCTAAATATGCTAACCAATGCTCAGAACTTGGGGCCTATCTTCTTTCACTCATTCTTATTATTGCTGTTTAATTCCAAGATCCTATCAGCATTTTCTTCTTACCTTACTTCCTGGTAAGCAGACTTTTCTTTTAAACATCCTGTTAAGTGCTATAAAAGCATATTTCATTTTTTGGCGTAAGTCTAATTCTAAGTTGTTGGAGTTGGGGCCAGGGATGTTGGTTTGCCTTGATGAGAGGTAGCAAATAAACCTTGCACAGGTGATTGTTACTTTTGAAACTGAGTATAAGGTCACATCAATAGTTGGAATTGTTTTTAACAAGGCACACTGAAAGAATGATTGAAATTGGGTGACAGAAGCAGTTCAGTGTGTAAAATGCTGGTACGGGGATCTGAGCTTCTGTCCCCAGCATCCCATGCCTGTAGTCCCACTGTTGGGAGCAAAAAACAGGGACATCAGCTGTCAACTTCTGACTGCACAAGTAAGATAAACACCCAACACACATATACAGGACCATAGTACATACACCACAGATGTGTACATAAATATAAATATACCATACATATAAACCCATTAAGATGCCACATGTGCATACACATGTATGTACCACACATAAACACACTCATGTGTACATGTGCATATACTACACACATAAATAAAACACACAAATGCAAATACACACATATATATGAGGAATTAAATATATTTTCTTCCAGAAAAGACAGAAAGAAACTCTTCTCAGTTTTCAAATTTGAATTTTCTTTGTAACCTTAAGAATTAAGTTGAATCTTCATATTAAGATTATTGAGAGCCACAGAGTGTTCTGTTATTCTTTGCCCAAGACTACAAGGTCCTCTTCTGTATATTTCCCTAAATTTCAACACAGGAAGCCTACTACTGTTTGATTGAAAACTATTATAAGACTTTTATGCATTCAACTTCATGATCATTGGTTTGTGATTTTTATACTAATCATCCATGTCTGAGTCAGTGAGTACATGTAGTCAAGCTTTTATTTTATTGTATTATATTTAAACTCTTTCTTGGTCAAGTTGTTATCAAAGGGGTGTGGAAGCTTTATTTTTAGTATTAAAATGACCCCTGGGTCCTGGGTAAATTACAAGTTGAAAAGCAGAAGACATGACCAATTGGGGAACTTTGGCCTTTGGCCCAGAACTATATCTCTGGCTAAATTTTCACAGAGATTCTTAAATATTTCCACTGTATCTTTTTGTACATTTATTCCCCCACTGTATTTTATTTGCTTCATATGAACACAATTCATGCTCCAGAGATGATGTTTGCAATCTTGGAATTCACAAAATTGTTTGACTCACAAAACAAAGCTCTGAGTATGGAATTCAGAACTTTCAGCCTGGAACATCTGAGTTGCAGGACAGGAAAGAAAAAGTGCTCTGAGAGCTGTAAATTCTGCATGCACACCTGCAACTGTTTGATATTTTTCTTTTCTTTCCATGAAACACGGTTCAGATTATTTCAGAGGATTTTTTGTTTGTTTATATAAGTATGTGTGGAATATACATTAGAATAATAACCGAGTCCATTCTTGCTTCTATATACCAGAGGAATCTATTGGTTCTCCCATGTAACATTCTGTCATTCCCTCTTCCAAGGGAAATTCATTTGCCCTCTTTCAAGAATCAATTGTTAATCCTCTACCCACATCCACATGTTTGTGATGGAGTGGTCACTGCTATCCAACCCCAAGGAGGGCCAGTGGTTTTAAGCTAGCCAGGTATAGGCTGGTTGGGATGATACTAATCAAGAGCTCCAGGAGGCAGAAGGCTAAGGCAGAATGACTGAAAACTGTGGGTCAACATTAGCCAAATAGCAAGTTGAACGCAAAGACTGCTTGGACTGCAGAGTAAGCGCCTCTTTTAAAGATAAAAACAGAATGAACTGCAGTTGTTCACCGGTGACTAATGACTGATAATGTAATTATCAATGGGATTTTTGATATAGTTACAAGAGGAAGAGGAGGCTCATCGCTTCTAATAGGTATGCTTCCAGCCATGCATGTACCATTTGCCTGAGAAGGAAGTCAAAGTGGACAAAAGACATTATCCTGATCACAAATGTTGAGCTCCTGAATCTACAGAAGTTCATGGTTAATTCCCAGGAGCATCTCAATGATTCACCTAAAATTTCCAGCAGGCATATCCATCATTTTGTCTTTTTACTTAATTCCAGAAGGCTTCCTGCAGTCATCAGCTAGGATAACTACTTCCTTTCCATCCTTCATGCACTGGCTACATATGGGCTATGGACCCTTGGCCACAACACCTACCTTTACTCTAATCCAATTTTCATTTTAAATTTAAATCAAATCATATGATTTAGGGTTCTGTTTTCAACTGTTTTTGTTGTTTCTGTGATAAAACGCTGACCAAAAGCAGTATAGGTAATCAAAGTGTTTGTTTGGATTATACTTTCAGGTCATTACACTTTAGTCCGTTACTATGGGAAATCAGGACTGGACTCAAACAGGAACTTGAAGCCAAAGCCATAGAAAATACTACTTGGTGGCCTTTTCTTGAGTTAATGCTATTTACACACACTGAGCTGGGTCCTCCTACATTAATAAACAACCAGTACAACCTGCCCACATGCTGACAGGCCAGTATTGCCTGGAAAAAATGTCTCAACTGAATCTCTCTCCTCAGTTAACTCAAGGGTGTGTCAAATAGGCAGTTTAGGTTAACTAGTCCAAGTTTAAACAGAGAGTGGATGATGCAATAAGATTTGAGAGTGCAAGGAGAGTTTGTTAGTAAAGTTATAAGGACTAGGTACCAGCAAATGAACTGCATTCCTTAGGCTCTAACAGCTGAGGGGAAGACGGACTGTCTGTAGTCTGAATATGAAAAATCTTGCTGAAATTGCTTTGAAGTTGCAGCGGTTTAAGTTAGGAGCACACCGAGTGAGAAAGTATCAGGGAATAAACTCCCTGGCATCATTTTCCTTGCTGATCTATTTTTTCTTCAGGGACTCCTAGTCACAGAAGTTAGCAGATCACCCAAGGAGAGGTTCTTACTGATATGGTTCACAGGGCATACTCTTCAGAGACAGGCAGTGTAATGGAGAAGGGTGAGGTGAGCTGGATCAAGAGGGACAAAGCAGGTAACCTTGAACTAGGTTCCTATTCTAAATTTAAGTAAGAATCAATGAAAGAATGGGAATGAGGTGAGGTTGGGGATAATTTGGATTTATGATAGATGTCAGTGTGAAAACGGAGGAAAAATTAAAATTTGTCTTGTGTCCCTTTGTTCTTCATATTTAATATTCCAGTTCATTAGGAGAACATGAAGTTTGGTTAAAATCATATTATTGTTTCTAATGAAATGGGAGCTAATTCATTAGGAACTAACTCAATGGGCAAAGTTAACTAATTCACAAATGAAATGAAATAATGCATTGGCTTAAATTATGCTTGAAATTTTCTTTTGGTAGTTTAACTCAATAATTTATCCATGTCAGACTTGAATATAAAACAACAGCAAAGCCCAACAATTTCTTGTAATGTGCAGAGGTGTTACATGGTTTTAACCTACTCAGATGCAAGAGGTTACAAGTGAAACAGTAGAAAGCACACCAAAAATGTAGATTTTGTTTTGTGTTTATAATGTAACTGCTAAATTCAGGACTGCTGTTTCATCTAGTGCCTTCACTGAAGAAACCACTATTTGTTTAAAGGTCTAAAGAAAAGCTGAATAAGACAGTGTCATGTATACAAAACAACATATAAGAGCACTTTACCCACTAAGATATCTCCCAAGCTCCATATATATATTTTCAAGTAATATTTTATTGAAATTTATTTTTGAGAAAATACATAAAGGCCATTCACTAATTGTAGAGAATAAATTTAGAACTATAGAGTGAGATTTTCCAGAGAGTAAAAGAATGCCATGGCCCTTGCTACACTCATAACCTTGATATTGGTTAAAATTTCCACCATTCCCATCTACATTGGGGTAATTCCCACCACAATCATCCATATTAGCGCAATACATCCCCTCAGTGAACAACTACAAATCTCAAAAGATTTTGGATTAACACAGAAAAATCTTTAGCTTTCATGACTTTACAGAAGCATGAAGTTTAAGTTCACTTTAAAAATAGACATTATAAAAAATAAAACACGACAAAACAAAACAAATCCCAGCTTGTATCATCTTCTGTTTCCTTAACTAAACAGAGGTGTTTCTTTGTCACATTCATTTTTTTTTACACAATTAGAGTAAGGTTGATATCTGATTTTACAAACAGAAACTTACAATATCTCTAGATTTTCTTGTCCTTTCATGTACATATTTATTTGTCAATGCTTCAAACCTCTTAATGTGTGTGTGTGTGTGTGTGTGTGTGTCTTTTGCTAAATCTTTTGTAGGTTTCCCCACATCATGTCCCCATACACATCAACACACAGGACAATTCCTGTGATAAAACACCAATGTTCAGCCTGGATTCTCTTGCTGTATGCTTCATGCAGCTCCTCTGCTCTTTACATTCTCAGTAGATTTTTTTTTTCTAATCACGGTTACTTGTTTAGATACCTGTTGTTTCCCTTAGAATACACACCAGAAAGTCTGTGGCCTCACTTACTTTAGCTATGTATCTGTCATCAACTAGCATAGAGCTAAACTCCAAGGAAACACGCAACAAATTGTAGATTAAGTAGAAATTTTTAAGAAAACATCCCTGAAGGTTAAACTACACACTTAAAGATACCCCAGTCCTGATCAAAGACAACCGTGTCGTGAGTGACAGCCCTTGGGTCAGAACACAGACAACCTTGAGGAAGAAACTCCAGCTTTTCCTACACCCCACCACTTTCCAATAAAAGGGTGTGTTCAGCAAGCCTCTCGTGTTTTTGCATTTTTCCATTCGCGAAAAGTATCTTGGTTTCAACCTTCAATTGGTAGTCTACTTTTCTCATGAAGCAATCTGTGTTTGGTTGACACAAGAAAAGGGGACCTCAGTATGGGTTTTACTCTAAATTCTTTGCAATAATAAATTGCAGCCTATCTTTCTCTATACAATCTGATTAGTCTAGCCTCAGGTAGCTGGTGTCAAACTCACTGTTTAGCTGAGGGTGGCCTTCAACTCCCAAATCCTATGCCTCCATTTCCCAAGTACTGGAATTATAGGTGTGTGCCACCACATCTGGCTTATCCGGAGCTCAGACAGAACTCATGGTTTTAGGCTTTAGGCAGGCTAGGCAAGCATTCTACATCCATACCCTGTAAAATCTCATTGAAAATAATATAGGTACCCAATCTATCTCTTGTCAAAAACATGGTATCTTCTAAAATTCTCTTCTGAAAATTATCAGACTATAAACTGTTATACTGAAATTTTAGAGTGAAATTTCAAATTCATCTGGTCCATGTTAAATTTTACTAAAAGACAGATTTTAAATGACACTCTTGGTGTCTATTTTTGCATATGCATAATAATATATAATATAATAAACTGCATTCATATATCTTTGTTAATTCAATACTGAACAAAAGTTAACTTATTGGCCAATATGTGGGGTATAGAATAGAAATATGGATTGTTTATCATTTGTAAGTTCATTTATTAATTTCCAGTATAAACAACTGCATCATAGAAGTGTGAATGTCCCTATTTTTGTAATTTATTTCCACTGATACTTGTTTGCACTTCTTTGATTTTTAGCAGCTTCTCAAAACAGAAGCCTTGAAACCAAAGGTAGTAAGAATTATAGAAATAACCCTCTTTTATCATCACAGACCTTAATTTTTTGCTCAAGTTATCTCTAAAGAGATTGGAAAGACTGACGTCACAGACAAATATTAATGCAAGTTAGTGATGAGAAGAGAAGACATTAGTATTAGTTTTCATTTGGGACTAGAAGGAATTGACCTATGGGTGAGCTGCCTGGCAGGCCTCACCTTCTAGCTAGTACCAGTTCAAATGTAAATTTTTGTTTGAGAATCTTTCTGCAATGCCAGGAACCCAGTTTTCTTGGTGTGAGAATTTGAAAACAGTAGCCAAGGAGAATCCTTTTCTCTAATAGAGTTGAATAGCTGTGACATTTACCTCTGCTCCAGTTCTCTGTGTAAGTTTTGTAACATTCCATAAAATGGAAAACAATTGAGTCAGCTGTAATGTCCCGCATGTGATACCTGGTGCGTCATCCTGAGTATCTTTGAAGGCTTGTTTGTTACTGTAGAGTTAGGAATGTCACCCCACCACACCATTTCCTCTTTGCCAGCTTGTGTAACTGGCTGATTATGATCTCATTCAGTTTCGGTAATATTTCAATATCTCCTTGATTCCTGGAATTTAGCATGAGTTTGGAAATGAGGGAAGAACCTGGTCTCTGGGAACTACAGCAGGGATTCAAATGATTCTTGACAGTAGGAAAATTTTTTTCTGTTGTAGTTCTCACAAAGTTAATTTTGAGACTTAGTAATATGGAATATCATATCACACTATTATCTCTGAACTAATATAAAACAACTTAAACAATTAATTTAATAATTTACCTGTTTTATAATTTGAGAGTCGCAAACTATTCTTTATGTGGAGAAAAATGTCTAAAAAACATTTTCACAAAACTGAAAAACTACTGTTTATTTTCAAACAAAAATAATGCATGTGAAATTCTTTATAGAAATTCACAGTATTTTTACCACATTTCATAAAAATGGATGATGCTTATTTGATGAAATAAAGTGAGTTCTAAGCTGTCTATGCTTTTTGATAAGAATAAGTTGCATTCTATTTCACAAAAATGCTTGATAACCTTAACAGTTACATAAAAAACTTACTTTATTCAAAATGCTAAGTGTTGTGACCCACATTAGGTAGCTTTTTTGTAGAACCAGGTCTCATGGTTGAAGGTATTTGGAAACACAGTCACAGAAGGATAAAGCCAGGGAGTGAGTTGGTAAAGTCAACTTAAGCAGGGAAGCAAGAATGCATTTCTCATTCTTTCAGTGTGCAACTTGCAGTGTTACAACTGAGGGTTTTCATGCCAGTTGTGTCTGTCATGAGTCTTTGTTGCTTAACCCTACTCTTGGAAACAAATCTAAAAACCTTCGCTGAAGTCACAAGAAAAGTCATGAAACATCCCAGTCCCAGTAGTTGAGAGCTGGACCCATAGACACCATGGGACTAAATAAAGAGGCATATAGATTTCACAGTGGGCTTGCTGACAGAAGAGTGTGGCCACAAGATCAGATTACTGCAATCTGAGTCAAAAGGATGGCTGCAAAAAAGTCAGAACAAACGTTTTGTCCATGTTAGAATGTGCCTTGCTTCAGTAGTTACTTTCCTCCTGGCTACGACCAAGTATCTGACAAAAATGAAACACAATAAGGTTTTATTTAGGTTTACAGTTTAAAAGTGTGCTCTGCTATGGTGGGGAGGACATAGGGTTAGGGATGGCAGATGACTGTGAACAAAAGATTGTATGAATGCTTACCCACGTAGGGAGGGATCAGGAAACACTGATGGGACAAAAGCCCAGGGAAGGTTATATACTTCAGTGGCCAGCCCTGTCTGCAAAATATTCCACAGTTTCCTAAGTGACACTTCCAACTGGGCACCAAGGGTTCAAGCCTTTGAGCCTGTGGTGAGCATTTCACTCACCACAGCATTTCACTTCAAACCAAAACATTAGTTTACATAAGCTAGTATCAAAGCTAACTGACATATTCTTGTATCTGGCAGTGTCAATAGTTTTAGTGATATGTAACCAACTCTGATGGTTTGTTTACTTAGAGTATAATGAGAGATTACATGATCAAAACCAAGGTTATTCCAAAACAGTCATGTTAGATACAGCTCAAGAAAGCTGAAATCATGTAGATTGCAATCTTTCCCTACAGTTCCCACCACTTAGTATCCAGTTAGAAAACGCATTTCCCCGATAGCCATAAATACCTCTTTGGTTTGAAATTTATTTTGGGACTTTAGTTTTATTTATCAAATCCTAATGCTCAGCTACATATTATAATTGGAGACTGTCTTGTACTTTTCAAACCACAGTAGTGCATCTTAAACAGTAGGAGACAAGATGAATGCCTGACCACAGGGTGACTCAGTTAGACAGTGAAAGGACAACTCATACTGCACACATTATTGGCATCACCTGTACTACATATATTATATTTATTTCAAATTTAAGTGTTTAAGTATATATTGTTTACTTCTTTTCATGATGTGGCACTGCAATACCCCATGACACATAAACAAAGAGAAATCATGCTTTTTATCCTAATGGGTAAAGACTATGCATTCTATAGTCTTCACACGAAAATGAGGTATGTGATAGAAATCACATAATGACTTGTTCGCAGTCATAGATGAATTTAGATTTGTATAACATTTCAAGATTTCAGATTTAGGTCCTTTGAACCATGTGGGTGGAATGATACTAGTTCATGCCAAACATTCATCTAAATATTCCCATGTAATTCACTCTGCAGTTTGGGAGATGTCCACTGTTTCTCTGTGAAGCATGGGTCCTGACATAGATGGGGTGCAGAGTCATCAGTAGACTGTGAAGGATAATCCACCACAGCTCATTGCACATATGTGGAGGTTGATCAGCACACCATTTTGTCTTCCAAGTTATTTATCCCCACAGTGCTTGCCACTGTAATTATATAATGTAGTAGAAACTGTGCGCATAAACCATTGAAATCTGAGTACAATAAGAAAGCTATTTCAATAAACATTAAAGATAAATTCTACAGTGAAACCTTTGGATGTTAAAAAAAATACCCTTGTCTTGATTCTTTTTGAGTTAATGATGACCTACTAACTGTATATAGCTTTTTGTTTGTTTGTTTTATTTTGTTTTGTTCTAGGTTGGAAGGAAATTTGGTTGTAGTTTCAGAGTTTTAAACTGTTATAAGTAGGCTCATGAACAGATTTATTAATCCAAATAGAAAGCCCTACTATCGATACATTTTACCAATGAGATATATGTTAATTCATTCCTGAAGCATACAAATTCAGGGTGTTGCAGAAAGCGTTTTCTTCCTCCTCCTGATGCAAACACAATTTTCTAACATAATTATCATCATCAACAAGAAAACTTTGTTAAGAAGTTTGAATTGGTTGTGAGAGAACTGGTGAATTTGTAGAATGAGGCAGATATTGGTAGCACAATTTATTTAACTCTTGAGGCACTGGTTGTGTGCCCTGCCCTTGAGCACTGTCCTAACCCTTTCTGTGGATGCTTCTGGGTGTAGACAGTGCAGGTTCAGTCATCTCCCTGACTTGCTAAGCACACTTCTTAGATGTAAAAGTGTCAGCAGAATTCAGAAAGATACAGTGTATAAGATAGCACCAGATCACAAAGCCGTAACCTATTTCAGCGCAGGTCTGGCTTTTCAGAGAACCTTCTCTGGCCAACTATGGATCTGGTCATCACTGATGGTCCTAAACCATCCACTTATTTTTTTTTAACCACACACCACAATAACACTATGTTGCACAGAAAAATAGAGAAAGATCAAAGCAATGGAATTTTTAGGTACACATTGCTAATAACTACACACACAAAAAAATGTTTACCAGTTTTAGTCATCCAGGAAGTAAATGCAAATCAAAGCGACATTTAGATCCCATTTCACCACTGGAAGAATGGCCCTCATCAAAGCAGTGGAGGGCAGATGTTGTCAAGGATACAGGATAAATAAATGGTTCTGCACTACTGGTGGGGAAGCTAACTGGTGCAGGCCCTGTTGCATGGAAATCAATATGGAATTTTATCATTAAAACTGGAACTTCCAAGGCTGGAGCAGAAGCTCTTTCAGAGGACCCAAGTTCAGTTCTCTGCACCTACACTGGGTGGCTCATGACTGCCAGTAACTTTAGTTCCAGGGAACCTTTGACTTTCTGGCTTCTGTGACTACCCACACACACATAATACATTCACACACACACACACACACACACACACACACACGAATAAACAGTTTCAAAAAAAACATTCAGGGCTTGAAGACACAGCTAACCAGTTACTTATTGTTCTTTCAGAGAACCCAAGTACAGTTCCCAGTGCTCACATCAGACAGCTTATAACCACCATGAACTCCAGCTCCTCGGGTTCATAAACCCTCTTCTGACCTCCATGGACATCTACATTCCAACGTACTCCTCTCAAAATGCATATTCACACATACACATATTAAATAAAGTAAATGTTTACTATACAAGAGACTTTCTATAATACAGCTTTACAAGGTCAGCTTACTGTAGAGATAGCTGTATATCCATGGCTCCTTAAGCAGTATTCAGTAATCAAACTATAGAATCTACCAAAGGGCCCATTGATGCATGCACAAAAGAGGAAAGGGTGAACTATATACACAGCAGAGTCTTATTAAGTCATAAAAAGGAAGAAAATTGTGTTCTCTTCAGGAAAATGAATGGAATTGGACATCATTATAGTAAGCAAAATGAATCAGTCTCCCAACAGAAAGCATCACATTTTCTCTCTCATGTGTGATTTAGAGGGTGATGAAAGGATATGAAAGTAAAGGGAGAATTATTAAAAATGTGGAGAAGGGAAATATGGGGAAGAAGGAGAGAACTGGGTAATAGAGGGGTGAGTGTGATCAAAGCATCAAAGTACAATGTGTTTAGCTATGAAAATGCAGTAAAGAAATCCATTAGCAATTAACATATGCTAATTTAAAAAGAAAGAATTATTTGAAACCTCACTGCAGACATATTCAAAGGAGAAACCATGACTACATTAAAAAGAGACCTTTTCCTTTTTTAAATTTTTGGTGGTTAGAATTCTTGACTTTGAAGTATTTTTTTCTTTCAATTTGATTAAGGGCGTGCATCTTACACTGGAGCTTCCTTACCAATGGATAGAAATATCTATCTGGAATCAAGTCTAATTTTAAAATAGAGTGAGGTATTTGACTTAGTGTTTCACAAACATTTATTGGATTCCCCCAACTCTCTTTCCCATTTTGGAGTACTACAATTATACTCTGCTATTCTGTTGACGAAGTAGGTGAAATTCAGAAAAACTATCTGCTGCCTCTGGAGAAAACACAGCCTTCTCTCTTGATGAGTTGATGACCTAACTTGGAAGCTAAAGCACGTAGCACAGCCCAAGGGGTTCCCATGGGTTAAGAGTGGCTCACTATGCTTAACTCTACATATGACAAAGAGATACAGAAAAGTTAAGCCCTTTTTCTCAAACCGCTGCAGTAAAGTACACAGTAAAAGTGCAAGGATTTGATTCCTTGGTCTAATATACTTTTAAGATAAACATAAAATAGTGGAATATAAAATATACCCCTGGTACATGAGAACTATAAAATAAGTGCCCATAATTTTCAGCTAGACTGATTATTTTTTAATGAATTTAGTTTATAAACTTAGTTCTATGATTCTTTCAGTTTTTTTATATTTTTGATTATGAAGCCCTGGTTAATAAGGAATGAGAACTGTATTCTATTATGTTTAATTTAGGTATTTTTAGCATTATTTCTCACTAAGCCACTCTGCAGTATTGGGGTGGATTTTTTTTCTTTCACTGGAGAGGCAGCCAGCTTGTACTAAAGTCTCACTGAAGCAAACAGAATGCCAATGTATTTAAAGTGTTCCTTACTGAATCAGTAGCAAAGAGAGGGTTGGATTGAAAAGCATACTTGTGTTCAGTCTAAAAGAGTTCCTCCTTTCTAGATAAAATCTGAGAAGTAAACACAGCTAGATGTTTTCCTTCTCTCCTGTCCATGCACAGTTACAACAGAGTGTTTGCTTACATTGTCCTCATGGGCTATAAGTTTTTACTGATTACTTGCTGAAATGACTACTCCTGACAATCATCATGGCTTCTGAATATCAAGTTTCTCATATTTTTTCCTATGACAGAAGCTCCTTTATAGAAACAGAGAAACAAATGAACTAATAAAATAAAAGAACATCATTTGCGGTAAAGATGCATGCTAGTTTTGTTGGAAGAGAAGAGGAATTTCCCATTTCTTTCCAGAGCTCTATGTAACTGCTTGTATGTAAGAAAGTACGGTTTATGTATTTACACTAATGTTTTGAGTTTGTGAAATTGAAGCATAAAAATTTCTGCCAGGACATACTTGAATTTTCTATTATTTCAGAACTACCCTTTAATCCATTTACTCACCTAACAATGTACCCTTGTTGTGCAAGCCTGTTTGGTTTTTACTGCAGAACCCCAGGGTTCTCTATGTACTTACTGGAAGTGAACTCCGACAAATGTCTAAATAGCTGAGCCATTTTAGATTGAGCAAGAAGGCATGTCGGTGCACGGATATGTGACAAAGAGCCAGTCCAGTAGTAACCTAAGGGGACAAGATCCTTCTGGACTCTCTTCCTGAAGCTTCAAGCAAGTTCCAGATGCACAGTCAGGGTGACTGTTAAAAGATATGGTGACAGGCTCTTTTTTTAAAAATTTTTTATTTTTCCATTCAAAAATTGACACTTCCTCCCCTTCTCCCATTCCCCTCTGGCTCCCCCACTAACCCTCCTCCCTCCCTCTCCATCCTTAAGAGAGGACAGGGTACCCTGCCCTGTTGGAACTCCAAGGCCCTCCGCCCTCCATCCTGGCCTAGGAAGATGTGCATCCATGTAAAGTAGGGTCCCCAAAAGCCAATACATGCAGAAGAGACAGGTCCCAGTGCCATTATCGATGGCTTCTCAGTCCATCCCCATTGTCAGCCACATTCAGACAGTCCAATTTGATCACATGCTCATTCAGTCCTGGTCCAGCTGAATTTGGTGAGCTCCCATTAGATCAGGCACACTGTCTCAGTGGGTGAACCAACCCTTCGCGGCCCTGACTTCCTTGCTCATCTTCTCCCTCCTTCTGCTCTTCAACTGGACCTTAGGAGCTCAGTCCATTGCTCTGATGTGTCTGTGGGTCTCTGTCTCTATCTCCATCCATCGGACTAGATTTCTGTGGTGATATTCAAGATGATCATCAATGTGACTATAGGACAAGGCCAGTTCAGGCACCCTCTCCTCTGCTACCCAAGGACCTAGCTGGGAACATCCTCATGGACACCTGGGATCCCCTGTAGAGCCAAGTCTCTTGCCAATCCTAAAATGACTCCCTTAATGTAGATATCTTCTTCCCTGCTCCTATATTCGCCCTTCCTCCATCTCCACCCTCCCACTTCCCCAAGCTCTCCCCAGTCCTTCCCTTCTCCTTCCCCCTCTGGCCTTCCCCCAACCTTACCCCCACCCCTACCCCCACCCACGTGCTTTCAACTTTTGCCTGGCTATCTTGTTTGCTTCCAATTTCTAGGAGGATCTATATATGTTTTTCTTTGGCTTCACCTTGCTATTTTGCTTCTCTAGACTTGTGAACTATGTAGGCTTAATGTCCTTTGTTTATGGCTAGGGTCCACTAATGAGTGAGTACATACCATATTCATCTTTTAGGGTCTGGGTTATCTTACTAAGGATAGTGTTTTCTATTTCTATCCATTTGCATGCAAAATTCAAGATCTCATTGTTTTTTACCACTGAGTAGTACTCTAATGTGTATATTTTCCACACTTTCTTTATCCATTCTTCCATTGAGGGGCACCAAGGTTATTTCCAGGTTCTGGCTATTACAGATAATGCTGCTATGAACATAGCTGAGCAAATGCTTTTTTGTAGTATGATTGGGCATCTTTTGTGTATATTCCCAAGAGTGGTATTTCTGGATCCTGAGGTAGGTTGATTACCAGTTTCCTGAAAAACCGCCACACTGATTTCCAAAGTGGTTGCACAAGTTAGCATTTCCACCAGCAATGGATGAGTGTTCCCCTTACCCCACATTCTCTCCAGCATAGGCTATCCTTGGTGTTTTTGATTTTAGCCACTCTGACAGGTGTAAAACGGTATCTCAGAGTTGATTTGCATTTCCCTGATAGCTAAGGAAGTTGAACATGACCTTAAGTATCTTTTGGCCATTCGAACTTCTTCTGTTGAGAATTCTCTGTTCAGATCATTACACCATTTTTTAATTGGGTTATTAGGAATTTTAATGTCTAGTTTCTTGAGTTCTTTATATATTTTGGAGATAAGACCCTTGTCTGATGTGGGGATGGTGAAGATCTTCTCCCATTCAGTAGGATGCCTTTTTGTCTTAATGACTGTGTCCTTTGCTTTACAGAAGCTTCTCAGTTTCAGGAGGTCCCATTTATTCATTTTTGGTCTTATTGTCTCTGCCAATGGGTTATACTTAGGAAGTGGTCTCCTGTGCTCATGTTTTGCAGGCTGCTTCCCTCTTTCTCTTCTATCAGGTTCAGTGTGGTTGGATTTATATTGAGGTCTTTAATCCATTTGGACTTGATTTTGTACATGGTGATAGATAAGGATCTATTTTCAGTCTCCTACTGGTTGACATCCTGTTATGCCAGCACCATTTGATAAAGATGCTTTCATTCTTCCATTGTATAATTTTAGCTTCTTTGTCAAATATGAAGTGTTCATAGGTTTGTCGATTAATATCCGGGTCTTCGATTTGATTCCATTGGTCAACGTCTCTATTTTTATGGCATTACCAAGCTGTTTTCATTACTGTAGCTCTGTAATAGAGTTTGAAGTCAGGGATGTAACGCCTCCAGAAGTTCCTTTATTGTATAGGATTGTTTTGGCTATCCTGGGCTTTTTGTTTTTCCATATAAAGTTAGTTATTGTTCTGTCAAGGTCTATGAAGAATTTTGTTGGGATTTTGATGGGGATTGCATTGAATCTATAGATTGCCTTTGGTAGAATTGTCATTTTTACTATATTGATCCTACCAATCCAGGAGCATCGGAGCTCCTTCCATTTTCTGGCGTCCTCTTCAATTTCTTTCTACAAGGCCTTAAAGTTCTTGTCAAATAGATCTTTCACTTCCTTGGTTAGTGTTACCCTGAGATACTTTATGCTATTTTTGGCTATCGTGAAAGGTGATGTTTCTCTGATTTGCCTCTCTGCTTCTTTATCATTTGTATATAGGAGGGCTACTGATTTTTTTGAGTTGATCTTGTATCCTGCCACATCACTGAAGGTATTTATCAGCAGTAGGAGTTCTTTGGTAGAGTTTTGGGGATCACTTATGTACACTATCATATCACCTGCAAATAATGAAAGTTTGACTTCTTTCTTTCCAATTCGAATCACCTTGATATCCTTATGTTGTCTTATAGCTATTTCTAGAACTTCAAGCACTATGTTGAAGAGATATGGAGAGAGTGGACAGCCTTGTCTTGTTCCTGATTTTAGTGGAATTGCTTTGAGTTTCTCTCCATTTAATTTGATGTTAACTGTTGGCTTGCTGTATATTGCTTTTTATTATATTTAGATATGATCCTTTTATCACTAATCTCTCCAAGACCTTTATCATAAAGGGGTGTTGAATTTTGTCAAATGCTTTTTCAGCATCTAAATGAAATTATCATATTTTTTTTCTTTCTGTTTATTTATATGATGGACTACATTGATAAATTTTCATATGTTGAACCAGCCCTGCATCTCTGGGATGAAGCCTACTTGATCTTAATGGATGATTTTTTTTTGATGTGTTCTTGGATTCGGTTTGCCAGTATTTTATTGAGAATTTTTGCTTTGATGCTCATGAGTGAGATTGATCTTTAATTCTCTTTCTTGGTTGTGTCTTTGTGTGGTTTTGGTATCAGGGTAACTGTAGCTTCATAAAAGTGTTCATAAAAAATAGAAACTCTTCTGTTTTTATTATGTGAAACACATTAAGGAGTATAGGTATTAGCTCTTCTTGGAACTTCTGGTAGAATTCTGCATTAAAACCATCTGGTCCTGGGCTTTTTTTGGTTGGGAGGTTTTTGATGACAGCTTCTATTTCCTCGCGACTTATAGGTCTATTTAAATTGTTCACCTGGTCTTGATTTAATTTTGGAATATGGTATTTATCTAAAAACTGTCCATTTCTTTTACATTTCCCAATTTTGTGGCATATAGGCTTTTTGTTGTAAGACCTAATGATTCTCTGAATTTCCTCAGTGTCTGTTGTTATGGCCCCCTTTTCATTTCTGATCTTGTTAATTTGAGCGTTTTCTCTCTGCCTTTTGGTTAGTTTGGATAGGGGTTTGTTGATCTTGTTGATTTTCTCAAGGAACCAGCTCTTTGTCTCACTGATTCTTTGGAACGTTTTCTGTGTCTCTATTTTGTTGATTTCAGCCCTCAGTTTGGTTATTTCCAGACTTCTATTCCTCCTGGGTGAGTCTGCTTCTTTTTTTTCTAGAGCTTTCAGGTGTCACTAATGTGTGCTTTCTCTGTTTTCTTTATGTGGGCACTATGTGCTATGAACTTTCCTCTTAGCACTACTTTCATAGTGTCCCAGAGGTTTGGGTATGTTGTGTCTTTGTTTTCGTTTAATTCAAGGAAGATTTTAATTTATTTATTTATTCCTTGACCCAGGAGTGGTTCAGTAGTTGACTGTTCAGTTTCCATGAGTTTGTAGGCTTTCTGGGGGTGGAATTGTTGTTAAATTCTAACTTTATTCCATGGTGATCTGATAAGGCACATGTGGTTATTCGAATTTTTTTGTATCTGTGGATGTTTGCATGGTTACCGAGTATGTGATCAATTTTCGAGAAGGTTCCATGAGATGCTGAGAAGAAGGTATATTCTTTCTTGTTTGGGTGGAGTGTTCTATAGATGTCTGTTAAGTGCATTTGATTCATTACATCTGTTAGGTTTCATATTTCTCTGTTAAGTTGCTGTCTGGTTGACCTGTCCATTGGTGAGGGAGGAGTGTTGAAATCGCCTACTATTACTGTGTGGAATTTGATGTGTGCTTTGAGTTCTAGTAATGTTTCTTTTACATATGTGGGTGCTTTTATATTAGGGGCATATAAATTCAGGATTGAGACTTCATCCTGATGGATTATTCCTGTTAAGAGTATAAAGTGTCCATCTCCATCTCTTCTGATTGATTTTAGCTTGAAGTCGATTTTGTTCGATATTATTATAGCCACACCCGCTTGTTTCTTAGGGCCGTTTGATTGAAAAACCTTTTCCCAACCATTTACTCTGAGATAATGTCTGTCTTTGTGGTTGAGGTGTATTTCTTATAAACAACAGAATTGTGGATCCTGTTTTCATATCCATTCTCTTAACCTGTGCCTTTTTTATAGGTGAATTGAGTCCTTTGATATTAAGTGATATTAATGACCAGTGGTTGTTAACTCTGGTTATTTTTTTGGGGGGGGGGGCTGGTAGAGTTTGTATGTTTCTCTTGGTTGCGCTGGTGGAGGGTTGTTAGATATCTGAGTTATTATGGGTGTTGTTTGCTTCCTTTAGTTGTTGTTTTCCTTCTAGTACTTTCTGTAAGGCTGGGTTTGTGGCTATGTATTGCTTAAATTTGTTTTTATCCTGGAATATCTTGTTTTCTCCCCGATGGTGAAAAAAAGCTTTGCTGGGTATAGTAGTCTGGGCTTGCATCCATGGTCTCTTAGTGTCTGCAGCACATCTATCCAAGACCTTCTGGCTTTCATGGTTTTCATAGAGAAGTCAGGTGTAATTCTGATAGGTTTACCTTTATATGTTACTTGGCCTTTTTCCTTTGCAGCTCTTAATATTCTTTCTTTATTCTGTATGTTTTGTGTTTTGATTATTATATGGCGAGGGGATTTTTTTTTTGATCCAGTCTATTCGGTGTTTTGTTTGCTTCTTGTACCTTCATAGGATTATCCTTCTTTAGGTTGGGAAAGTTTTCTTCTATAATTTTGTTAAATATATTTTCTGTGCCTTTAAGCTGTAATTCTTCTCCTTCTTCTACCCCTATTATTCTTAGGTTTGGTCATTTCATGGTGTCCCAGATTTCCTGGATGTTTTGTGTTAAAAATTTGTTTGATTTGTTGTTTTCTTGGATCAATGAGTTTGTTTTCTCTATCATATCTTCAGCATCTGAGATTCTTTCTTCTATCTCTTGTATTCTGTTGGTTATACTTGTCTCTGTAGTTCCTGTTCATTTACCCAGATTTTCCATATCTAGCCATCCCTCGGTTTGTGTTTTCTTCATTGCCTCCATTTCAGTTTTCAAGTCTTGAACTGTTTCCATTACCTGTTTGATTACTTTTTCTTGGTTTCCTAGGGTATCTTTGAGGGATTTATTCATTTCTCCTAACTTTTTGTTAGTCTTCTCATCCATTTCTTTAAAGGAGTTTTTCACATCCCCTTTAATGGTCTCTGTCACTTTCATAATGTTACGTTTAAAGTCGATTTTTTCTACTTCTTCTGGAATAGGTTGTTAAAGTCTTCCTGTTGCATATTTGCTAGATTCTGGTGTTATCATGTTGCTCTTCAGGTTGTTGGAGGAATTCTTGCATTGGTGCCTGCCCATCTCTTCCTTCAAATGTGGTCAGGAGAGTCTCGGTGGCTTGGTCCAATTTTTGTTGTGGCTAGCTGTGTACTTGGGGATTTTTCTTTTCTGTCCTCTCTTTGGTCCCCTCAGCACTGGAGTTGGCTCTCAGATCCCCTCCTCCCTGAAGTAGGCTGTGGTGGTGGATCTAAGGACCCCCTCCAGTTGGATCTACTGGTATTGGATCAGGGGCACTTGCTGGCCAAGGACCTCACAGATAAAAGGGTGGGCTTGGTACTCACCACTTTGTCCCCAGAGCCTCAGCTCTGAAGCAGGCTGAGTTGGGAGATCCCCTCTGGTTGGATCTGCTGGTACTGGGTCAGCGCCACTTCCTGGCCAAGAATCTCGCAGATAAAAGGGCTGGCTTGGTAGATGCTGGCTCCGTGGAACAAAGAAACCCCTGCAGCCTTGCACTTACCACTTTGTCCCCAGAGCCTAAGCTCTGAAGCAGGATGAGTTGGGAGATCCCCTCTGGATGGATCTGCTGGTACTGGATCAGGGCCACTTGCTGGCCAAGGACCTCTCAGATTAAAAACTGGAATGAGCTCTTAAGAAATGGTAGATTTTTTTCATTTTCCTTATTTAAATGTTTGTTTTTATTCTATATACCAACCCCTTTTTCCCCTCCCTAACCCTTCTCACCCCTCCCATCTTCCTCTGTCCCAGACCCTTTCCACTCTTCAGAGGGGCATCAACAGAGTCTGGTATACCAAATTAAGGCAGGGCCAGGCTCCTCCCCGATTTCATCAAGACTGAGCAAGGTATCCCACGATAGGGAATGGGCTTTAAAAAGTCAGCTCATGCCGGGCGGTGGTGGCACATGCCTTTAATGCCAGCACTCAGGAGGCAGAGGCAGGTGGATTTCTGTGAGTTCGAGATCAGACTGGTCTACAAGAGCTAGTTCCAGGACAGGCTCCAAAGCCACAGAGAAACCCTGTCTCGAAAAAAAAGAAAGAAAAAAAAGAAAAAGTCAGTTCATGCAACAAGGATAAGTCCTGGCCCCACTCCTAGGGGGCCAACAAACAGATCACGCCACACTACTGTCACCCACGTACAAAGGGCCTACCTAGTTCAGTCCCATCCAGGCTCCTTAGCTGTCAGTCCATAGTCAGTTAGCTCCCATTAACACAGGTCAGCTGTCTCTGGTTTTCCTTTTCATGGTCTTGACCCCTTTGCTCATATGATCCCTGCTCCCTCTCTTCAACTGAATTACATGAGCTAAGCCCACTGCCTGGCTGTGGATTATTGCATCTCCTTCCATCAGTTACTGGATGAAGTTTCTATGATGAGAGTTAGGGTAGTCACTAATCTGATTGCAGGGGCAGGCCAGTTCAGGCACCCTCTCCACTATTGCTGGGTGTCTTAGCCTGGCTCATCCCTGTGGACTTCTGAGAATTTCCTTAGCTCCAGGTTTCTTCCTAGCCCCAAAATGACTCCCTGTATCAAGATACCTCTTTCATTGCTCTTTCTCTCTCTCCGCTTCCCCAACTCAGCCATCTGGATCCCTCCTTTTCCCATCTCCATCCCCTGCCTTCTACCCTCCCACCACTCCTGGTTTACCCAGGAAATCTCAACTATTTTCCATTCCTGAGGCCCTCCATGAGTACCCCTCCTAAGGTCCTCCTCTTCACCTAGTTTCTCTGGGGTTGTGGATTGTAGCCTGGTTATTCTTTGCTTTGTGTCTAGTAGCTATTTCTGAGTGAGTACATGCCATGTTTGTCTTTCTGAGTCTGGGTTACCTCACTCAGCATAATTTTTTTTCTAGTACTATCTATTTGCCTACAAATTTTAGGTTTGAAGTTAGTGATTTTTCTGGAAGCAATATATGAGCAAAATATTTTCTTTCCTAATTTATGTGACAGACAAGCTGACACATTAGCCACACGTTAATGTAGCACGTTAGCCACAGATTTCTTTCTTTTTTTTTTAGTTGTAAAACCAACATCTATAGTATCATGGCTTCTTCATATGAGGAGGAATTAGGATTGCTTTGTAAAGATAGATTTATATCCCCTTAAACTGTCCTACAAGTAGAGATTTCTACTGTTTTGTCTTCACAGGAACTCAAGAGACATCTGAATATGGAGAAGAAAGAGAAAAGACATGTCATTCTTTTCTTGATAGCTTTTAAAATTTTTTTAACAATTTCAAACATTTAGACAACGCATTACAGCATTCAGCTCTCGTTTCTACCTACAGCTGCCCCACTGTGGGCTCCCCACTATGAATTCCTCATCATTAATTTATTATTTGTATTTATGATTTTTGTGTGTTTGTGCCTGCCTCAATTTATGTGACTGACATAAGTGCAATTGCGCTTGGCGATCAGAGGGAAACCGATCCCTTGAAGATGGAGTTACAGGACATTGTGGGGTTCCTGATGTGGGTGCTGGAAACCTAATCTAGGTTCTCCACAAGGCAGTAAGCACTCTACCTCATTTTCAAAAAGTTCTTAATTGGGGGAAACGCGATAGCCTGAAGATACACAAGTAAAGGGGAGATGGGACGTGAATTTAAGGAGTCAAGATGTAAATGAAGACTAGCCAAGTCATGAATGAGGAAGCAGCCAGAATGGACTGAGGAGGAGGTAGGACGGGAATTGGGAAGAACTGGGACTCTCTTGCTCAACCAAGCCAGGAGGTTCAGTATATAGATGGGTTAAAAAGACATTTTAGTGGAATTTCAGATTGGGTGATTGTAAATAAGTGGGTGGGTGTCAATGAGACATGTTTGTTATTTGGGTCACAGACTATAGTGGAAAAAGAATCAGGGAGCTGTCTCACAGGTAGGTAGACAGTGGCTGTTTTAGCTCTAAATAGTCAGAAGCATTTCAAAGAGAGAAAAAAGCTCCTTGTTTTATCAAAATGATGGTCTCTGCTTGCTCCCTGGGCAAGTTGCCTCATGTGATTTTTAGTGTCTGTGCAAGCAGATGAGCCGGCGTTCACGCTTCTGCTTCAATGCTGCCAAGTAAAATGACCCAGGAGCATACTTGAGTTTTTTGTTAATGTCTTTGGTTATTTATTGGTACTTATATCTTCCGTAACCCAATAGCATTACTTTAGTCTTTGAATATAAATGTAGTGCTGAAATAAATAAATAAATAAATAAATAAATAAATAAATAAATAAATAAATAAATAAATATAGTGCTGTATCAGAGGAGACACGATACTGAGTAGATATATTCAGGTCTGTGAAACATCAATATGATAAGCTTCATTTTTACCAAAGGAGGTAATTGTGTATCTAATACTGTATTTCTAAAATGGCAAATATCAATTTTTACGTAACTTTTTTTGAAAGAGAATAAAGACAAATGCATATATAGTGGATATTGTGTGGTATGAAAATGAGGTTAGTAAATATCCATTATACTTTCTACCAGAAATTTGACATTCATTGTAAATGGAGCAACATTATTATAAATTATTATTTAGATGAAATCAAATGTGTGAACTGAATGAGTTATATTTTACAAAGTGGGACCACTTTGCCTGTGGTGTATCTATAATAGTGATTTATTAGGTGATTCCTGATGGTAGGGACATATAAATGTTGATGCCATGCTCTGAAGTGATGTAAATTTCAGAAGAACACAGGAAATGGGAGTTTTGATTTAGCTGAATACATTAAATTGTTTGGTTTTATATTTGATATTGATTCATGCACAGACTTTATAACAGAGATGCAAATACTAAAAGGGAGTTCATTCATTAGGCAACAATGTGAAATCCAATGTAAATACTTAATAACTTAATTAAATTCATTGATGTGATGTAATTTTCTTTGCCAACTAGAAATTGACAAGGCTTTCATCTCTTAAAATACTTTTGGACAGTATCTCATTGGATTCGATTCTTCTGTATTTTTATAAACAGTGATGCATTTTTTCACATCTGCTCAAATTGTCCAGAAACAATATTAAGTAATAATGACTCATTAAAATAAATTCAGTGATTGTATACTAATTTGGTCAAATATTGGTATTTTATGCATGTATACTTAGAGACTCTGATTTGTTTCACTCCAGATTTGTCTCTATTGGGGTAGTTTGGCTGTGCAATGAAGTTGTTTCGTTGTCCAGCTGCCAATGATTGCACTGGACCTTGAGACAAGAAAGGGAGCAGACATGGTAGTTATCAGGCCATTAGTAAGGAAGAATGATGAACCACTATCAGCAGAGTGTTCACTGTAAAGGGTTTATGGGGATCAGAGAACCCTCAGGCTTATATCTCAGAATTTTATAGGTTTTCCCAATGAACTAGTTACAGAAATAGCATAGAAAGAAGAGAGAGGCTTGCCCAGATGAGTTACCACGGTGATTAATATTCATGTTCTCCTGTATGGAATAATATAAGGTTCCGTGCCTGTGTAGATCAATATAATGTGATGGTTTTTAGAAGGTAAACAAAACTAAGCTGGAGGAATGAAGTATATGTTGTAATTATCAGACAAGAAATAGTAGATTCTGGGTAGCAGAAACACAAGCTTTCTGACTTCCTAGTAACCCTCTTACTGCCTGAAAAATAGTAAACAGTAGTAAATTTTACCTTGAAATTTGCTTCTAAAGGAAAAGAGAAACAATACATGTGGATAAGTGTTTATTATTGCTAGATAACCATATTTAATCAGTGTAAACTATTCCCCTTTAGTGAAGCTTATCAAGATTTCATACCACACGCTGGTCATTTCAAATTCCTTAATTTTGCCTGTTGTTGTAGTACATGCCTTTAATCTCAGTACTCAGGAGTCAGGAAGGCAGGTGTCTGTGAGATCAAGGATAAACTGGTCTATATAGTGAATTCTAGGCCAGCCATGACTACGTAGTACAACTCTGTCTCAAAAAAATTGCTTAACAGCTATAATTAAGCAAGAAAACATACCCATTTAATAACTGCATGAGGTCTATAGCAGCCATACATCCAGGGGACAAATACTTCCATTTACTCCACAGAATTTTACCACATAGCACTGGGCTGGAGTGTGTGTGCTTATGTTGTCCATGAGGAATGGACATACAGATTCATACTACATATAGTAACAAATGATAATGTCCAACACGCTATGATGAGTCTTGGTCTTTCCCTAATTCTCTAATTCTGACATTCCCTCTTTCTAAACTGTTGTTCTCCATCTCATGAGCTACCAGGCTCGTTCAGTCTTTTGATTCTTTTCTGTCCTATGTCTTTGACATCCTGCTTCTTGCTACTCAAAGGGGAGCAATTGTATTACTTTTTAAACTTCTTTGACTTACAGTGATAAAAATACTTTCTTTTAATCCATTGGTGAGGACTGATCATAGAGTTTTTCTTGACAGGAGGCTTTCTAATAGGGACTCCATCTCTGATAAGAGATCACAGTCTTTTTCAGTAGTCACACAACTCTGCAGAATAGACACTCATTTTAATGCAATTATAACTGGTGATCAATAGCAGTTTTATAAATTGTTAGAATTAAATTCTTCCATCAATGTGTATTTGTATTTTCTACCTTTTTACACTATTTCATATCTAATTTCTATTTCATATTCTAATTTCATATCTAGTATAAATACTTTTCATTTATTTTGGTGTTGACAAAATTATTGTTTTGACTTCATTTTCTTTGTAAAATATCATTTAAGATTAGGATGGTAACTATGAGTCAAGGAATGTGTCTTCCATGTGCACATCCAGGGGCCAGTCACCAAAAGACTTTGTTAGAGATGATGGTCATTGAGTAAGAAGCCCATGTATTCTTCATATAGTGATGTGAGGGTTGAAGGCTTGCAGAAAATTTTGTATTACTCACAGTTCAAATATTGTAGTCACTGAGGTTGTGACAATGTATTTGTGACAATTTAACAAAACATTTGAGAATGAGATTAATTTCATGTTAGAACTATACAACACTGCATGAAATTGTAAAATCAATACCTCTGAAACTGATGATGGCATTGATTCCAGAAGGCTACAGAACAGCGTTCATCATTTGGTGTGGAGGGCCACACCAAAGTGAACATGAGGAATCTATTATTTTGAACTGATAGCATTACAATTTACAAGCAGAGTAGCCATTGCTTAAGAGAGAAAGTTTAGACAGACCTATTTAATTACTGTGTCGGAAAGCAACCAATGCTAATATTTACAAATACATTAGATGTGACTCTAGTGCACCTAATGGTAGACATGCTGCTCCCTAGTGTTATCTGCACGAAAATCCAGACCACTGTTATTAAAACACTAAAAATGCATTAGAATTGCTAACAGGTTTTGGTTTTTGGTGAGAAAGGATCTGAACTTCAGAATTTAAGAAGTTTCTAGAAGATATTGCTACTCCTGACCAAAGAGTGAGACTCAGGGGTGTGTATTTGTCCAGATTCTGCAGTATGAGGGAGGAGGAAGACAAATTTCAAGTGGCTGAGTTACTTCATTTTTCATTGCTCAACAAGTGGAAAACAGGCACCCGTTAGGTATGTTAAATACAACATTGCTCTGACCCTCACTCCAAATTTTCCCAGATCTCACTTTCCTCTCAAACTGTCTGCAAAATTCCTCCTTTTACACCTATATCATCTCTTTCCATTCATTGGTGGGAAGCTCTTCAAATTCCCTCTAATTTGGATGTAAAGTCTCTAACAAAGACTTTCTATGTGGAAAGCAGGACTTTGTTGTAGTAAACTTAGACTGTGATTTGATTTTTTTTTAAATATGAAATGGCTAGTCATCCAGATGATACTATTGGTATAATCCATCTCTACTGTGCAATTGTTTCTTGGCATGGTGATGGATAAGTTACTGGCAAAATAAAATAAAATAAAATTGTACTCATTTTCAAATAAGTGGAACACAAAGGACTAGGCTTAAGAAAAATGTTGTTGTGTTAGGTAAAAGTAAATATTTCATTTGCCTTTCTAATGTGATTGTTAATGCCATTTTAAATTTTATATGATTGAAACAAATTAACAATAGGCTTTTAGATGCATCTAATATTAACAAATTACAGAATGGTAATTATATTGAGCTTTCAACAATGCTATGAGCAATCTTTATTATAACATTTAGGTTCTAAAATTAATGTATATTCTTGGTATGGGAAGTTCATCTGTATATGTGCTGCTTGTATTGGTTAATGAATAAAAAAACAGCTTTGGGCCTATACCAGGGCAAAACAGAGGTAAGGTATAAAAACATGAACTAAATGCTAAAAAAAAAGAAGGCAGAGTTATGAGACACCATGTAACTGCCAGAGGAGAAAGACATTGGCTGTCAGGTGGAACCTTGCCGGTAGGCCACGAGCCTCATGGTAAAATATAAAATAATGAAAATGGGTTAATTCTAGAAGAAAGGATGGAAGGGAGGAAGGGAGAAAGGGAGAGGGGAAGGAAGGAAGGAAGAAAACAAGGAAGGAAGGCAGGAAGGAAGGAAGGAAGGAAAGAAGGAAGGAAGGAAGGAGGTAAATCTGTGGAACAACGAGGAACTTAAAGATAACTGGATACCAAGAGGTTTCCTTTCCATTTTCTCACAGCTGCAATGTTTTGTTTAGCAGTTTGATTTATTTCTCAAAGCATTCTCCATAAAATTGAATATTATTAAAATTTATAATAAGCATATCATGAGGAGAGATGGCTCATAGATTAAGAGCACTGGTTTCTCTTCTAGAGGTCCTGATTTCAATTCCCAGCAACTACGTGGTGGCTCACAGCCATCTGTAATGGGTTTTAGTTCCCTCGTCTGGTGTGTAAGCACGCATGCCAGAACACTGTATACAGAACAAATAAGTAAATCTTAAAAAATAAAACCAAACAGTAAAAAAATAAATAAACCTAACATGTTAGGTGAGAGATTTTTCTGATTGCTAATGTCACGATAAGGAAATGAAGTTTAAGAAGCATATTTTAAAAGAGAAGTATGTAAAGCAAGAAAATTTAAAAAGCAGAGAAAGAAGGCTAAGATGGGGAAAAGAGTTAAGTGCCCCAGAAAAAAAGGGTTGGGTAAGTTCACTTGACTATCCAGCTGCTCCTTCATGGATACTGATCTTAGGAAAATGTGGAGCTAAATTTTACAGACGTGCAGAATATTAGATATCAAGGCACAAATTATAGTAAGATACCTACTCCACAGGGTGAGTAGGTACAAGAAATTTGAAATCTGTTTACATTTCATTGAGTAAAATAAAAACTAGAGTTCAATATTAAAATCAAGTGAGAATCCATTCTCCAATGGGTTTTGGAATGAAATAAAGAACATAATAGTGAGACCTAAATTTTAGTTATGAGGGATAAAACTATGGGTTCTCGGGATCCTTGCTTCTTAATTTTACTTCAGCATTACATTTGGAACACCACGAACATACCTGTGCCTTCTTGTTTCACATGCTCTACGCATGAATCTGTGAGAGAAGGAAGGAAAGGGAGGAGGAAGAGAGGGAAAAAAGAAAATGGAAGAACAGAAGAAAGAGGGAGAAACAGAGAACAGAGTGTGACCCCTACACAGTTGGACCTCAGCCATTCTTTCAACCCCTTGCTCTTTTCCAGGTCTTGGGAGCAGAACTCATTTGTTCCTAGGGGAATATAACATGAGAAAGTTGTAAGAAGTGTGGCAGGAAAAGTTGCCTTTCTCTCTGAACTATAACTCAGTCTCAATAGCAGGCAGCTGAACCCCTGAGAAGAGCATGAAAGAAGTAGCCAGATTCAGCTTATCAGGAAGATTGAAAACCCTCATATCAGACAACACACCCCGCCCCACTTGCTCCAGTATCTGCATTGCGTGAGCTAAGAGTATAAAGCTTAATTGGATGCACCAGAATTTTCTGCTGACATGATTAATATACTTGAAATGACTGGTTGAAAATTTAAAACTGTCATTAAAAGTAGTGACTTGTTTCTTAAAATGTGCAAAAGTGTCAAATACTATGTAAAGAAATCAATTTAATTATTAGATAAATATTATATAAAATACTGAATGTTATACTTTCCCATTTATTTTTTTTGTTATTTGAAACAATTTTTAAATTTAAATATAATTTGACCATATTCTTCTCCTCTCCCAAGTCCTTTCAGATCTTCTCCTCCTCTCTATGAACTCAACTTTAAGTTCTTTCTCAAAAACAAAACAGAATCCAAACTCAACAAAATCCCCCAAAACAAAGAAAACAAAAGACATCATCTAAACAGAAAATATAGCAGCAACAACATCAGCCCCATTAAACTGTAACCAAGTAAAAGCACACACATACACACACACACACACACACACACACACACACACACACACACAAAATAACAACAACAACAAAACTATGTGGAGTTCAGTTCGTTTTATGTTGGTCAGCTACTCCCAAATAAGAAACCTGCCCTGAAGTTTTTGATATACCTAGTGCCATTCCTTTGGAGAGAAGTGATTTTCCATCTCCCTGCAGGTATAAATGACAATTCAGCTGTTAACCATTGCCGTAGTGGCTAAGTTCATATTCATTTATTCATTCATTCCTTAATAAAACAAAATGAAATAAAATAAGATAAAACAAAACTATCACATCAAAGTTGGACAAGACAAACCAAGAGAAGGAAAAGAGGCCAAGAGGGCACAAGACTCAGAGACCCACTTGTTCTCCTTCAGAACCCAGGTCTTGAAAGCCACTTGTATACTTGTATCAAGCCACATGGAAATGGAAAAGTGGGTATTCTACATAGAAGTTTGATAAAAATCCAGGTATGGTATAATAGAAATAGAAAAACAGAGTCGGGCAGTAGTGGCGCACACCTTTAATCCCAGCATTTGGGAGGCAGAGGCAGGTGAATCTCTGAGTTTGAGGCCATCCTGGTCTACAAGAGATAGTTCCAGGACAGGCTCCAAAGCTACGCAGAGAAACCCTGTCTCAAAAAACAAAACAGAACAAAAAGTTGAAAAACAGAAAGAAAATCATTTCTATAATTATTTTATAGAATTTTATTGTCACCTTTATTGACAGATTTCTTTCTTCTAACAACTGCCTGGCTTCTTGCAGCATGATATATGGCTTTTATCACACAGTTATATTTTCCAGAAGAGATATTAAATGAAACTTTACAGAATTGTTCATTGAATATCTTGACATATTTGTAATGTACTTCTGTACTTCCCCATTTAAGCCTACAGAGCTGAGTAAAAATAACCTTTGCTGTAAAATCAAAGTGTTTTCTTATTTTACATTTTAAAATTCACTTCTACAATGATTTTGTGCCCCCCAAAATGTAGCTCAGAAATGCTTAGATGTTCATTTGTTTTAGATGTTTGATGTAAACAGAATATTATATACAGTATCCCAGTGGTGTGGAGGTGGGAATTCATTTTCCAGGGTTATTTACCTTTGGGCAAATTTCTTCAACATTTCAGTTGAAATTTCAGTGCTTTCCTCACTTTTTATTATCAATCGTTTTGATATTTAAGATTTTGGCAATATTTAAGATTTTATGTGAAGGGTGTTAAGGAATGGCCTTAAATAATCAATTTTCAGAGGAGGTTGGCTGTCGTGTGAAAATTCAGGTCTATAGAATGGCTTCGTGAAGGCCTAGGAGGAAAACAATTCCACATAACAGTAAACATTTTGACGGAGACCAAGTCATCATTATCCAGAATTAAGCAGGAACACATGCTTTGTTCATTGCATTTGCTGAAGCAAAACCACCTGCTTGCTTACGTCTTTCAATTTAAACTTCAGTCCTTTCTTTAAGTTATGTCATGACTAAAGTGGGCCAAGTCTACTTACTGCAAGTACATTACCTACAACAGACCAAAGAAATTATTTCAAGTCTACTTATTCTAAGTACATTACCTACAACAGACCAAAGAAATTATTTTATATATGTTTATATATATATAATATATAATATAATATAATATATATATATAATAGGTGAACTAATTGCTTCATAGGCTCTGCTTCCTGATGCATACCTAAGTGAGGGTTTACTTACTGGCACAAAGATGCTATCCAAACACTGTACTACGAAAAGGTCTTACCATATCAAGGGTGACAACCTCCCAAAAGCTACATAGATGGACTGATTCAAGCAGTCTTTCACTCTGTACTGTAGAACCTCCAAGACCATGTGCAGCTGTAGTAGTATTCCGTGTTTCTGGGTTAAGGAAGAAGGAAGTAATAGCTGGAGTCTCAGGTCATAGATCTGATAGCCCTCCATACCATTCCAATGATGGAGGAATGTAAACAGACTGGTCTTGTTAGGGTCTCTTGCAGGTAATCACAGTTGCTCTGATTTCAAGATAGTACTAATGGCCTTGCCAAAGACAGTGTTCCCTACGCCATGTGCTATGAGGAAAGGTTTATTACAAAGGCTCAGAAGAGGAAAGCTGGATGGACATTCCTTACTCTTGTGGAAAATGCTGAGTCCAGTCCCACTCTGAAGTTTTTCTCTTTGTCTGAGCTCCTTCTCATTGTTCTGGTGTGAGCTGGGCTTTGAGGACCTTCCATTCTGAAAATAGAGGTGATTGCTCACACTACTTTAAATTTAGGAAAATTTCAAGTTCTTAATCTATAAAACACCAATAAATACAGTGCCTCCCCCAAAGAGGTTTGATGAATGATGAAAACTCATTTCAGAGACAGTCTAGAACAAAGTCCATGTTTAAGCTCATTTGCTTTCTCACACTACAAGTTTCCATTTTGTTAAGTTTTAAGAAGAGTACATCCTCAGTAAAACTGACGCCCCAGCTGCGTGGTAAAGAATTTCACCTTTCCTTTAGAAAGCTGGCTTTGCCTTTGTCTCTTGAGAGGTCTGTCCTCTGGAGTTCAATCTGATAAAGGTAGCTTTGTCATCCAGAGCAGTCTTTACGTCAGCCAGACAGTATCACAGTGATCTAGAGTAAAGGGCTCCAGTAAGGTAGTGTCAGCTGAACCTCTGCAAGGGCTGAAAAAAGATCTTCTTGTGCAGTGATTTGTAAGTCGAGGCCCTGGCAAAAAAAAATCCCTGAACACTGAGACTCTGGTAGTCTTCCTGTTTGGAAATGCTTTGTGTATATTGTCACACATTAATGACAGAAAACTGACAGTGTTTCTCATAAGGAAGAATATAGAATCTCTGTGTTTGATGCTTTCAAACTTTTCAAAGTCTTTCTGGGTGCTGACTCCCTGACTGATTTTGACTGCCGTGTTCCAGATGACTAATGAGGAATATGCTTCCAGTGAGGCTTATGATTTTTTTATAACTAAAGACAAAATGCAAAGAGATCTTGAAGAACTCCAGTACTTTAGTTGGTATAAATAATTTTGGTTGGGAAGCTTCTCTAATGCTTTGTACACATTTCTTTAAACATTTTCTCCATGGCTTTGTGTTGGTCATGTTGGATTTTGTTATAGTTTTTTTAGTAGTTCAACAATGTCCCATAATTTCCCAAACAGACATATTTAACATACTTAATAATCAAGAAAGATGTTAGAGAAGCTCATTCATTGCAGTGGAGTCCACCCAAGAGGTACAACCTCAGGAAAGCTAGGCCAATGACCTTAGCCCTCTCGCAGCTTCTTGCTTACATGATTAAGTGGGGGAATAGTTTGTCCCCTTTCTTTTTCACTCATAGAAACAAACGTGGCACTGATTACAAAGGTATGAAGTTCTTAATTAAGTAAACATATGGACAGATGTAGACCATGAAACTATGGATTTACTAATTCTGTGGCAAGCACTTTTTAATGGGATAGCTGTATTTACAAAGTTGCCCCCACCTACTTGTATTTGGTAGGCAGTCTACCTTTTGGCATGTTTCACCTTGGGAACTCTGTGGCGCTCACTCATTAGAATAAATATTACTCTAGATTTTGTGTGGAAGTTATATTTCTTTGTAGATTTGATTAGCATTTAAATTGGCAGATTTTAAGCAAAGAGGATCGCTATGACGTGTATGGACCTCATCTAATCAGTTAAAGCCCATAAAAGCCAAACAGGCTGCCTAAATTAAAAGCAATCTACTTCAAAGGAACATTGTGAAAACCTGCCTGGCTCTTCAGCCTGTAGTCTTGAATTGATTAAAATAGTACCGTCTACCTGAATTTTCTTCCTGTTCTCCAAACCATGTGAGCTTATTACATTAATACAAAATTCTTACTTTCTATGTGTCTATGGAATATCTGTACCTGTCTTTATTCTGGTATGTATGTTGTCTCTATATCTCTACATAATCTGTGTACATACTCCTACACCCAATTGCTCTGCTTCTCTTGAAAAATTATACATAGTCCTGTTAGTCTACAACTATAAATCCAAGGCTGTCAGAGTGTGAGCTACACCTGGCTTTTTAGAACAGAGAAAGGGAAATAATCTTCCATGTGGTGATTATGCATGGACTGGTTGTCAGTTCTTAATGTCTCTTACCTAGACCTATTAGTTGATGCTTTCATTACTGTTGCATGAAAGGATGTAACTTAAAGGAGGAGGTTATTTTGGCTGTCTGGAGGGACGTAGTCCGCCATAGTGTGAAAGGAATGGTGGTGGGAGGAAGACATGGCCAGAGCAATAGCAACATGGAGCTTCTTGCTCCTAGGTAGCTCATGAGACAAAGAGAGACTGAAGCTAGAATATAAGCTTCAAAGCATGTGGGCCCAGACATTCACTTCATCTAGCTAAGCCCCACATTGCAAAAGTTTCACAAAATCCAGAAGGGGTGTCTAGAACTGGTGACCAAGCATGGAAACCCCTGAGTCCGTGGAGAAAATTTCACATGCAAACTGTGATACCATATATGTCCTAAGCATGCACAGATTGCTGCATACAGTCCTCATCGTGACAGTGAACAATAGCTGCACTGACTCCCATGTTAAAGATGACGAAATTTACCAGGGTGAAGGCACACGCCTTTAATCCCAGCACTCGGGAGGCAGAAGCAGGCAAATCTTTGTGAGTTCAAGACCAGTCTGGTCTATAAGAGCTAGTTCCAGTACAGGTTCCAAGACTATTGGGAAATTCTGTCTCAGACATCCCCCACCCCGAAAATGAGGAAACTGAGACTCAGAATGCTTAAGAAATGTGAAAAAGCAGGATTGACAGCTTTGCTATCTAATTCCAGAATGTGTTATCTCTGTTAAACAATTGTTTCTCGTTCTGATTTCCTGGAGGAAGAGTTATTGGCCCTGCTTCATGTAGGAAGTAACACGGGAAAATTTAACTTTTCCGTTAAGGAAGTTTTATCTTTAAAAATAATTGGAATTTATTCACAGTTAGAAGTGGGTAGGTTGAAGCATGGCTGAGTCTGGGTGTTGGATGATGTCATCAGTAGGACAGAAATCTGGGAGGCCTTGTCTTGATGAGTAAAACATGAATGTTTATGTAAGTGGCAAGAAGTCTATGTCTCCATTCTGTGGTTGTTATGTATGTCATTTTGGACGGCGGGTTCTCATTAGAAGAGAAAGGAAAAGACGGAGTGCCGAGGAGGGAGTTCTGGAGCCACTCTGGAGGCCTGCTGCATGTTGTCACCCCTGTTTTCACATATCTTCTCCTTGATATATACAATGATCATTTTCCTTTTTTGAAGTTAAAGCTGTCTTGCCTGTGGGAGAAAAAAAAAGATTAAGTAATACCTTTTATTCCCCCAGATTGTGCAAATCTGTTTGTGAAACGTGACCTTCAACAGAGCTTACGTCCATAGTTGTCTCACACTGAGAAATGTTTCTTGTGCATTTTTGCTATTCGAGTCACTTATATTGTTCATGCTCTAATCTATTTCACAAAATATTTACTACAGTCAAGTTTAGGAAAACTCCTCAGCAGCTACATGAGCTTCCCTGCTAGGAAACACTACTTTAAGTCTCTTTGATCTCTCAACCAATAGCATGCATTCTGGTTAACAAACACTAGTGAAAGAAACTATTTCAGAATATCACCTTGTAAACGTTTACCAGCTCTAAAAACATGAGTCTTGACATACACTAAAAATCCCATGATTCATAGAGTGTTCTTCCTTAGGATCATTCTAAATAACACTTGGAAATGTCCTCATTTACCCAAAGCTAATGGTTATTATAAGGAAGAAAGATTTCCTTTGACAGAGAAAATTAACACTGTATCAGGGAATTTTATGGTCTACAATGTAAATCTAGTCAAGCCATTTGACCTAAGACAGTGATAGCGTTTTGTGAGTATGGACCCTAAAAATGTGGAAGGTGCCAATAACATCAATATTCTGGTTCAGTGTGACAATCACTCACTTAAATCCTGTGATAAAGAATCAACACTGCTTGAGAGGTATGGATAGGAACAACTTTGAGACTCAATTTTCTCAATTCTGAACTGCCCGTCCTTATAAAAATCTCACACAAGAATCTGAAGAATACAACATCTATAAATACCTGGAGAAGTTGCTGGCATGGCGGATATCCTTCAGAAAGAGTTGGTGCCTAGACTGGTGGGAATTGGTGCTATCTAAATAGTAGACCACAGTGAGGGCTACATGTGGTCAGTGCAATGAAATCAGGAGCAAAAACTCAGTATCAGAGAATGAAAGGACTGTTGTTTCAGTTAGAGAAAATAGTAGCAAATTTGCCAAAAGTTGACACATTTTTTTAAAACTTAAAGTTGAGTTTCTGTTTTGAGGTTTTGATATACATTGAGGGGACTCATGATTCCTAGACTTTCTGAGGGGGAGCTGTGGTCACGATAATATTACTAGGAAAGTGGCCTTCTGTTCTTAAACAGTCTCAGGTCCAGTTAGGATCAGTTTCAACGGGCGTGTTTCAAAGCCTGTCTCTAGGTACAACATATGCAAGCTTTGTCATTGACTCCATTACATGAACAGATGTCTTAAAGTGGGAGGGAAGGCCCTTTGAATAGAAATTCTAGAAGCCCAGAGGATAAGTTCATAGAACTCAGTGCCTTCATCATGAAATTGGAGTGACTTCATACCAGCAACTTAGCAACATACACTCTGGGGGCGGGGGAAGTAGAAGCAATACACAAGAAGAGTTGATGGGAAGAAATAATTAAACTCAAGGCAAAAATCAATGAACAAAAAGAATACAGAGTTCAATCTACTTTTTAAAATTATTTATTTAGGAGCAAAAGAGATGGCTCAGTGGTTAAGAATGCTGACTCCTCTTAGAACTTTAAATCTATTTCTAGTGCCCACATGATGTCTCACAATTCTGTAACTCAGTTCAATTCTGTAACTCATGCCCTTTTTGGTGATTGTAGGCATCAGAAATGCATGTGATGAACAGACATACATGGAGACACAACACTAAAACATACAAAACATAAATAAAATAAAATATTTACTTATTTGTTTTGTGTGTATGTCTATATATGTGTACCACATGTGTGCAGGAGCCCAGGGCGTAAAGAAGAGGGTTGCCTGGGAACTGGAATTATGAAAGATTGTGAGCCATCATGTGGGTACAAAAGCCCAGTTTTCTGTAAAAACAGCTAGTCTTCTTAACCACAAAGCCAACTTTCCAGCCAGGAGTTCAATCTAATAAAATGATACATATGAACATGAATTTTAGTCTCAAGGTTAGGCTCACTAATCAGTACTTAGGCTGAAAATGAAAAATCTTAACTATGTAGTTTTAGCTCAATAAAAGTTCATGTGTAGAATAACATCCACAACTTCACTGACATTTTAGTGTTCAATAATAAAATTATTTTATCAATAAACTTCTAACCGCCTGCTGGATTAAATGAACATATCATAGTAAAGAGAATACTGCAAGTTTTATAATCAGAAGACTTATATTTTGATAAATGAATATAAATGAAATATAGATTTTATAGGTAAATGTTGATCTATGGTTGTGAACACTGAGATAAAAACTTCAAGATACAGAACTAGTAAGAAACTTTGGGCCCTTAGGATCAGAGAAGAGCTCAAGAAAAGATTTTTACTAAAATCTGAAAGCTGGCTAGGAAATCAAGCCAGTGAAGAAGAGTCTTTTAGGTAATGGCATATGACATATGAATGTTGTTACCTAAAAATGAAAACATACAGTGAATAAAGAAAAAGACATACCAAAGTGTGCCTTGAAGGCATTTATTTCACCAGTGATACAAGGTAGTCAGTGTCACAAAACAGCTACCGACAATGGGATATGTTTCTCCATCTACCTGGGGAATTAACTAAATGTTCCTTAGAATGAATTTCACTTGTGTCTTTATAGAACACTCTGATTTTAACAGAAACAGTTTCTGTATTCTCAACATAAAGGCTGATTAGGAGAAGGATAAAATCGCTAAAGCAATTCCAATGAAGTAAACAAAGAGGTACAATGCATGGCATTGTTGGAGTTCAAAGAAGAAACATTGGCAAGAGAGAGGGCCATAATTTTGAAGGATTTGTGAGAATCTAAATAGGAGAACTGGACTTTGTTTACTGTGTCAGTAGAGGTGGGAGTTAATAATGAACTTGGTGTGAATACAATATGCTTTGGCAAGAGAGTAAGTGCAGAGAGCAAGAAAAATTGCTAAGAAACTCAAACCTAGGAGACTCACAGGATAAGCTCCTTGTAATACTCATTTTGTACTTGGTGAAAGAAAGTGTAATACAGTAGCCATATAGTAGGCAAATGAAAATTAATTTTAGCTCCTGAATGTAGGGAAACTTGGAAAAGGAAAGGTTAATTAGATTATAAGTAGGGCAAGGCTTTGGGGGGGAAGTGCGGAGATTACTCTCTGACTATCAAATTACTAACTTTGTGACCTTGGGCAAGTCACTTAACCATTTGGAGTCCTAGTTTCCTCATTTATAAAATGAGGCTAAAGATAATTGATCCAATTCCCTGAGAGAGGTTTTAATGTGAAGAGAAATCTTGACGCAAATCTACCATGAGCTACTATGGCTTCTGTGCCTGAGATACTATGTGGCCTTCTTCTGTGAGTTCATTTCCCAGTCACTTTAGCATTGAGGTGGCCATGTGATTGAGTTAGCCAGTGATGTAGGAACAGGTGATTTGTCTCATAATCAGTCATTGCTTCCTTCTAAAGGATCCTTTGTATTCTTTCTGCTTCTGATACAGATATGAACAAGGAGCTTTGGAACCTATGCTACCAATATAAATAACCTGCTATTAAGTGCAAAAGTGTAACATATTCATGTCATCATGTTGCCATTATGCTTGTAGGTAAAGCAGTTTCATGTTATTCATTGGGGATATATTCCATGACCCTTGTGGATATCTGATACAGTGAATAGTAGTGAACTCTATACATGTAGTGCTTATTGCTATACTAAAATGCCTGTGTTAAAGTTTAATTTCTAAATTATGCAAAACAAAATATTGATAATGATAACAAAGTAGAATTACTATAACTTTCTTTAGTGCAAACTATGTAAATGTAGTCCTCACACCAACAATTAATGTTGGCTCAATCCTTTGGAAATCTGTTACACACAGGCTATTATTAACACTAGACTACAGATATGCTTCACACTAACTGAAGGACAAGAACTGTGCCACCACAGGAGTTTTTGTTGTTTTAGACAGCTCTTGGTAGTGTTTATCCCAGACCCAACTTGGCTTCAGGTTGGGTCTTGCCCCAGAACGTGGATAAAGAAAGGAAACAACTGGAAGACAGCAAGCAGAACAACCTACAGGACCAGATGTGGTCAAAAAGGGAAGCAAAAAGGTTCTCATGACTCCGAGGAGCCTCTAGTGAAAACATTTCAGTGAAACTGGACTGGTGACCTGGTATCCACTGTACTTGGAACTTATCGTCCATGACTTTTGTGCATCACAGAGGTGAACCTTCCCAAGCTGGAAGCCTGCAGACAGGAAAGGCATTCTGGAAGCCTGCAGACAGGAAGGGTGTTGGCTGCAACACCAGCTGCTACTCCTTCCTCAGGGCACTGAGTCTTTCCTTCTCTTCTTCTCCTTTGACACGCACACTCTTATATGCTTCCCTTTCATGCTAGTGCACTGGAGTAGACGGTGCTGTGTAAGATGACTGTGGATGTCCACTGAAGACTGCGAGGCAGTTCCCATTTAGAGAAGGAAGCTGCTTAACTGTGAAGTGCCGTTTCTGTGGCCTGCGCTGCTACAGCTGCTGTCGGGGCAACTTAGGAGGAAATTTGAGTTTCCTGGCTCTGTTATTTCTGAGTGTTTTAGTTGTTTGTTTTTTATGTTTTGTCTTTATACGTGTCTTTGGTAGCAAAAGACTCAATGCTTTCCTTTTATTTCTGCATCCTGAGACTCCTGATTTGGGATTCCTCTGCCCTTTCAGAATCCCAAGGAATGGACAGGAGAGGAAGGTTTTGATTTCTCAACCTGGGCCCTAACACTAGGTGTTGTAGGAAGACAAAGGAGCTGAAGAGAGGAAGAGAGAAAAGAGGGGCAGGGAAACCACAAAACTCAAGGAGGCCAAGACCATGCAAAACCATCACAGTTGTTTCTGGTTTTGTTGTATGTTTCCTTTGGCTCTGTTTGTTTTTTTCAGGAACTGTTCTTCATCTAAGTAGGAAGACAGGCAGAACGGTCAAGTTCCACAAGGAGGGGAAGAGAGGCTGAGGGGAAAAAAGACAAAAACTGGGCAAGGACATGCTGGACATATCAAGACATTTCTCTGATGATTTTGGGGACATGTACACAATCTCATCCGGATGCATTTGATGGAAGACTTCCGCGAGCATCCTCCCCTTCTTCTTGGGTCATGTTACCAGTGTGCTCTCAGCAATGTGTAAGCACTGAAAGTGATGCCCCTGCTGCTCTAAAGGAATGAGACATCAGGACGCACCTCCTCCTTGTTTCCTCCAGGATAGTGAGCAGAGGGGAATGTGGGATTCTTATTTCTCATGGTTACAAATGGAAGGACTGATATGCCTGCTCAGTGACCCTAAGGATGTCCTGGTATCCAGAAGCAATACCCCAGGATGGCTCACCTACATGGATCCCCTGCACAGCATCTAGAAGAGGAGTCATAGGAAGGCTGTGTGAAGAACCCACATTACTTGTCTTTATAAATGTTTCCTATTGAATGGTTGATATAAATAACTTCAGTGCAATGAAGTTACTTAATTAAATTTCTCTCTCTCTCTCTCTCTCTCTCTCTCTCTCTCTCTCTCTCTCCCTCCCACCTCTCTCAACAGAGGTTTGTCCTGTTAGCCCAGACTGATGTACAACTTTCCAAGAACTTTCTATTGCCTAAGTACTGGGATTGCTTACAAAAACCACTATACCTGGTAATAATATGAAACTGAAGCTAACTAGAAAAATAAAATCTTATCTTTAAGATGTTAATTCATTGACAGTAGAAGAATATTGAGGTACCATATATCTAGCCCCAAATCACAATGTCTATCAGTTAAAAACCAAACCAGCAAACAAAATACACAACTGATTACATTTCCATTTATTTGTCATCCTCAATTCCAGATACCTGGCAGAGCCAACTTAGAACCTGAAATAACCTTGACATCAGCGTGCTGGGGACACAATGAAACACAGACATTTTGAGTTATGCCAGTGTCCACATCTACTTTAAGACTTTTTTTTCACATCTTAAGATCAACAATGTACAAACTCAGAAGTAGAAGAGTAGGAAGAGCCTAAGAACCATGAGTGAGGTGACTGAGGGCTATTAGAAGCAAAAGAGAACTTTATTTAACCAAATGGCCTAATGTAGTGTGGGCTTTTAAAAATATCTCCAAATACAAAAACCTAATTTTGATCCTTTAAATCTTCCTTTTCCTTGAAATACATGCTTATTCAGTGAACAGATGTAGAGAAAAATCAGAAAAATACTTTAGTCGACTTGCATAAAACAGCATAGCTGAGTTGGGCTTGAAGAGAGATGAGTTTGGGGCAGGATTCTGTTCTTTTGATGTGGCGATAGACTGGGAGCCACAGACTTTATTTAATCTCTCCAAGGGAGGGCCCTTGGAAGACCTTAAAAAGGAAAGCAGGCCCCATTACTAAGTATATATTTCTATGTTCTCATGTCCTCGGTATTTTATAGTCATAATAAAAGGGTTTTTCCAAGACTAGAGTTATTAGGTATACGAATAGAAAGAAAATGCAGGAAAGGGCATCAGTCATCATCCACAAAATTGGCATTTTTATTTTTGGACTTTGGAAATTTTACATAAAATTCTACAGGGTATCATTCCTGTTGATTACAAACTCTCCAGTCAAGCCCAGGCTGGAAGTGACGAGAGAGCTGGGTGGGGAGCAGGCCCTCTTTTGACAGCACTTACATCCTACCTGCCCAATTTCAGGCTTCCAAAAACCATGCTTCTCTTGAGATGTCCAAGTTATTAGTGGGTCAGAAAATCTCAGGCCTAAAGACATACTTAAATGTGTGTAATGAGTGTAAGCTTGGATGGCTCCTTAAAGTACATGGAGTTATTTAGAATCTCACAAAGGAAACCCTCCGAAATGTTGGTGCCACTCTGGACCTAAGCACATATTAGAAAGGACAGGAGGCAGGGCTGCATGAGGACAATGTGTTCATACATTAAAACATTGTGTTAACACCTCCATAAGTTTTCCAATTTAAAATAAATATATTTAATTAGAATAAAAACAAGTACCACTAAAAGACCCCTAACATTCAATGAGGAATGTGATATAAAAACATAGGAGCAGTCAGGGAGAGGACAATGAAGGCCAAGAAGGTAGATGAGTTTGTACTGTTATTATAAAGTGGGAAATAATATAAAAGTGGGTACCAACTGCCCTCCTATGATGGTTTAATCTCCATTGTCAAGTAGACTGGGATAGAATTACCTAAGGTACCAATCTTGATGTGTCACTAAAGGTGTTTCCAGAGGAGTTTACTGGGGAGGGAACATTCACACTGAATGAGAGCAACTGTGTCCCCTATGCTGGGTCACTGCACTAAACAAGAGAAAACAAGCAGTCCTCTGCTTTGTAGAGTGGATACAGTGTGACCAGCAGCCTTGCCCTCCTGCTACCGTGCCTTTCCCACGGCGGTATCTTCAACACACTGTCGACAGAAGTCAAACCTTCCTCCCTTAAGTTGCTCTTGTCTGGTATCTTTAGTACAACAGACAACGTAACTAACAGGGAAACTTCTCCTAAACTCTTTCCAGCCCAATAAGAACAGGATGAAAACTGTCTAATTGTTCTACCTTCACCTTTTGCTTTCATTAGAAAAATAGAGCATTTTAAGAATTAAGAAAGCCTCCTCCAAATAACTGAATTAGTTTAAGGAACTCACGACTCAAAGGCTTCAAACTTCAGAAAGAATTTTGAAGCCTCGTGAATGACACTATGTATCAGTCTGATACATAATTAGTTGTAAGAGAGAGCATTTATTTTATCCTGGGACTGTTGATATCGAAGAAAAAAGAAAGATTTCCCCTTCCTTCCTTTACTCTTCAGCCTCTCTTTCTCCTTTCTTTATAGACGAAAGCAGACTGTTAAAAACAAATGAACCACATAATTTTGGTAAAATCTACTGGCTCGAATTGCTGTGGTGTCTTCCAGTTGAATATACACCTTGAAGCCAAATTTTGGAACTCAGGGTTGAGCAAGGAGAATGCTTGTTCCCAGAACTTTAAAGATGGAAACCATTTATTCTATGGAACTACAGAAAAGGGTTCACTAATCACAGTTTCCCCAGAGTTCCCACTCACAAGGTAAAGTCAGAAGAAATTCACTTTGCACCATGGAGTGTGACTTCTGAGAAGCTTAGGATAACGAATCATGGCCTTTCTGCGTCTCTTCTGCCCTTGTGTTTTACATCCAAGAATGTTAGGATTCTGGACCCTGGGGGTAGATGTAGAACATCCCTTTGTTCCAAGTGCAGGTAGGAAACAGAGGGTTCAGAGCATCTTTCTGTGTGACTATATATTGTTAAATGTAAAAAATGAGGATGACAACCTAATATCCTTTTGCCTCTTTCTGGACCACTAAGCCCTGGACTATTCATGCAAATTGGAGAGAGACAGAGGAGTTGACCACACTGCTAGGTAAAAATTCACGAGAAGAGGAGAGAGAATGTGAAAAGAATTGGATACTATACAAACCCTGGAAAATATAGGCTCCTCTAAGGACCCCCCAGTGATTCTCCTTAGGCCTAGTGCTTTAATTGGCTTATGTTGAGAATCCATGATAAATTACTTTGGTCTTTGTTTCAGGCATATCTGTCCCTTCTGGAATTCTGTCCTCTAGGGTTGGAGCAAACACAACTTTTGTGAAATCAGAGCAGCTATGATTATTCAGGAAACCCTCACAAATCCCCCTAATATTTCTCCCTAAACTGCTTAAGAAGGGGGCATTAAAAACTCTCCTAAAGATGTCATCAGCCCCTTATTTCCTTCTTCCCTGCATTCTACTGCATGCAATCTTTCCCCAGCTGCCCATAGTACTGTATATAATAATATACTATATTATGCTATAAAATACTATAGATAATAGATGTAATGTTAATTGAAGGTGTTAGTGTTTGGTTGGAAGACTCACCCCAGCCCCCTGCCATGCCTATACCCAAAGAGTCTGGAATGTTTGGATGAAGGCTTAACCCTAGCCCTGGCATCCATATATCCAAGAGGTCTAGAATGTTTGAGTGGAAAGTTCCACCCCAAGCCCCCTCCACTGGAAATTGTTGCAGTCCAGACTCTACCTCCAAGAAAGCCCGCCAAGCAATGACCCCTCCCCAGAGAGGGTCAAGACCACTCCCACAGGTTATTTAAACTGCTCCCCAGAGAATGAACACCTGGTCATCCTTTCCCTTCTCCATGTTTTTCCATTCTTCCTTCCCATCTCTTCTCTGGGGGCTGGAAGGCCATCTGGGAGAGCTGGTATCCATTAAACCTGAATAATGATAATATAAAAGAATAAAAAAGAAGTAAAAAGGAAAGAAAGGAAAAGACTGCTTCTATGATGTGGGATTCCCCTCTGTATCATTGGTTAATAAAGAACTGCTTTTAGCCTATAGCAGAGCAGGGCAGGGAAAACTGGACTGAATGCTGGGAGAAGGAAGGTGGAGAGAGAGACGCCATGGAGCCACCAGAGACAGACATGCTGAAACTTTGCCAGTAAGCCACTGCCATGTGGCAATATACAGATTAATAGAGATGGGTTAAACTAAGATGTAAGAGTTAGCCAATAAGAAGCTAGCACTACTGGGCCAACAGTGATTTAATTAATGCAGTTTCTGTGTTGTTATTTCAGTACTGGGCAGCCAGGACAAACAAGTAGCCTTCTCCAACACTCCTAGGTATAATGAAGGAGAAAGTTTACTATAAATACATGGGAAAGTATAGCAAGAGGTAGAGACATTTGGGAGAGTGAAGAATGGACATGACCAAACTGAGGTTGGTCATGTGGGAAGAGGGGGATAGGATGAGAGAGAGGAGAAGGAAATGAGGTGCAGCAGCCAAGAAGGCAAAGGTACAAGAGGGTGGGTAACCAAAATGTAACGATTATGAAGGGAAGAACCTATGGGGAAAGGGCAGCTCAGCCCTTGGCTGGAGAGTTTGGGGTAGAGGACATGGTATGCCATCAATATTCTGTAACAGGTAAGGACTGAGGGATGCTGGGAGAACCTGAAGGTCAGATTCACTTTGATACATTGGCATCTCAGCCATTTGTCCCAGGATTTCAGAACATCAGGACGGACTGTTTCACCTTTTTTAGTCACACTAGAGATTCACATTCAGTGCTCTGAAAGAAACAAATATGAAACAGAATTTGAGAGAATGATGTGTAAAGGTAACAGCTGAAATGGTTCATAACCCTCACCTTGTGCTTCAAGCCCATGTGTTTTGGTCAGTTTTGATTCTTGAATAAATTATAATTAAGTGATGTCACAGGAAAACTTCCCAGGAAAGTGACTTTCAGATTTATTGATTCCAACTTTTTTTTCTGACTCTGGCACTCTCTAATTCTTTCATTTTCATTTTCTTTTCTCAATAAATATATTTCTTTATAAAAAATTTCCAAATTTCAATATCTGATCTTACTGATTTCTAAAAATTCCACAAGATGCAGACAAGATGCCAGCATAATGTTTTGGACATCACAGCATCTACTGGCATGAGCCAAATAAACAATCCTTTAATGTTTCTATGCCTCAGACGCTTTAGTAAAGTAACATCATCATTATCATCATTTATGTCCCAGAAATGCTGAAGCATGCATGGGCAGCCTATTTATGGTGGTTCTTCAGTTGTTCCTATCCTGGACAGTCCTAGATGCTTGTCTACCCAAGGTTCCTCAGTCTTCCTTTATGCTGTCTATCTAGGTTTGTTGGGCCTTCCTCTTCACCTTATCCTGTGCACTCTTCCAAGAAGTGCTATCTTCAGGTATCTGCTGTCATTCATTCTCATAACATGGCCAAAGAGTCTCAAGTGTTGTTGCCTTATCCTGTAGTTGGCTTCCTTCATTAGATAGAGATGTTTCTTAATGTCATCGTTGTGCAGCTTATCTCTTCATGTGACACCTGGAATCCTCCTGAGACATGCCACCTCAAACACATTCAGCCACTGTCTGAGGAGTGTTTCATTGTCCAGGTTTTGGAGCTGTAAAGAAAGCAGCTCAAGACAAGTGTCTCATATACTTGTAAATTTGTTGTAGTTATGTCCCTTGCTAACCAAACCTTTCCTATCTGCTTCTCTATCTGCGTCTTGATGTCTGAAATAGTTCCATCCTTAGAACTGAAGTTTCCTTACAGATAGGCAAAGTACAGAAACAGCAACAACAAAATGTACCTCAATTGGAATTCATGACAATTCCGAACAATTGCCAGGAAAAAGAACTCTCTTAAGAATATGTCAGTTTCTTCTAGTAGAGAGGATGCTGAGGCCTCAAACTAAGGCGCAAAGACCTCAAAATCAAAGCCACTTTGTACTATGCAGAGTAACCTGTCATGGAGTACAAATTGCCTAGTCTGAAACCTCTACCTTGCTTATTGACATAGCAATTTGTTTTTTGTGGAGACAGGAACAATGTCTACTCATGCAAATAGGGAACCAACAACAGGCCAATGTATGGAGACCACCACCAAAGTCCTACTGGGTGAACCAATGAGTTTTGTCACGGTAACTTAGAGTATTATCACTCTGTTTGGAGGTATGAACCTGGGAGAGTGGATCCCAAAAATGAGGCAGACTAAAGTCTCAAGCAATGATCAACTTCATTCAGGGTATCAGACAATTTTATTCTGAGGGCATTCTTAGAGTTAAGCAATGTCATGTGAACAAAGTTCATATGAGTTCAAGTTGTATAAAGTCACACGGGCAAGGTCCATGAATTTTAGGCTTTATACAGTCAAGAAGACAACTCAACTCATGCTTGGAAACATTAGTCTGATTATTAGTGGGTATGATGATAGGTAAGTAAACTTACTCCTATTATTTCACCTAGGAGGAGCATGAAAGTACAACCATGAATGGTGTGTCTATGTGTTGCTTCTGTTGGTTAATGAATAAAGAAACTGCTTTGGCCTGTGAGAGGGTAAAAGAACAGAGCAGGGTGGGGAAAACTAAACTGAATGCTGGGAGAAAGATAGGTTGAGTCTGGAAGAAGCCATGGAGCAGCCACCATAGTCAGAGATGCTGCAACTTTGCCAGTAAGCCACTGCCACTGAGATACACAGATGAATAGAAATGGATTAAATTAATATGTCAGAGTTAGCCAATAAGAAGCTAAAGCTAATGGGCCAAGCAGTGATTTAATTAATACAGTTTCTGTGTAATTATTTTGGGTCCAAGCTAGCCGGGCAGCCAGGAACCAACAAGCAGCCTCCCACTACAACCATGTTCCAACAAACAGGAATTATGGATGGGTGGTTACTTATAGGAATGTGGGGGGGGGTTACTTCTATAGATGTGGGGTTATTTACAGGAGTATAAATGACTCAAAGACAGAGGCATCACCAAGTCCACCCCAGTTAGGATGACAGCTTCAAATTCTGGAAAGATATATCATAGTATAAACCTTGCCAGCAGCTCAACAGATGAGCACTCTTCGCAGATAGTTCAGCTTGTCTGAACCTCTTTCAGGCAACTTGGCTCCTCGTGCTCCTAGGAAACTCAGCTTGACTCCATGTCCTCTAGGCAGTTTGGATGATCTCTATTCTATTTCTTCAAGGTGTCTCTAGTAACCTGAGCCTCATAGCAGCTGGGGTCTTCTGAGAGTATCTCTCAGTTCTTTTGCAGTTTATATAGTCTCTGAAGAGGATTCTAGCGAATCTAGTCAGTTTCAGGGTTTTTCCTGAAGCTATTTTGAGTTGTTTACTTCCTGAATTTACCAAATTCCCTGCAGAATGGAATGGTTCACCTCCTGTAAGAACATGCTGTTGCTCTACCTTCCTGTAAACACCCTGTGTCTTAAGGAACTTCCCCTTTAGAAAAAAGCTGTCACACAGCACAACTACAGTTTGTCCTGGTTAATTTGGAAAGACTCAGAGGCAGTCCTTGCTCTGCTCTTTAGGAGCATTTCCTATTGCATTGCTAGGGAAACAGGGATGTTTTGCAATAACTCCTTGCATGTTATTGATGTGCTGGCATCATCCCATAAAAAGTTTAGTGTGAAAAATGTATGCATTAAGGACATGATATCATGTTAGACAAGGTAAGTGTGTTGATCTAGCCATCCCTAGGCAGGTTTGAAACCTGCTGCTTACTAACTATTTACTAGTGTTCTGCACTTTGCTTTCTAAGTCTCAATTATCTCATAATTTGCATGAGGATAATAATATGCACTTTGGAGCATTGATGAGAGGATATCTTTGACACTGATTTATTCATAGTAATCCATCTGTTTGAGTTTAGTGTCCTTATAAATTTTGTGACCATGAAAAAGACAACTGAATTTTGTAGGAATTGTTCTGTTGGTGGATGTGGGTGAATGGGCTTGTGAATGCTTGTCTTCTTACATTGTGCACACATTCTTGTAAGTGTGTACATGTGTATACATGTGTTCTCAGGTCAGAGGTCAACATCAGGTGTCTTCATCAATAGATTTTTTTTAAACTAGTGTTTCCAAAATTTGAAGTTCACTGCTTTGGCTAGACTGGTAAGTAAGTCCCAGGGGTCAAGTTTCTATCTACCGAGCACTAGTATTATTGGGATAGCACAAACTGATGCACCCAACTTTATATGTGTGTGTTAGAAAACTGAACTCAGGAGGCAAGCATTTTCCAAAGTGAGCTTCTCCTTAGCCTATAATTTTTTTTTATATATATTTAAAAGTAGAAGCCGTACCTACATTTAGGACTCAAGGGAAGATGAAGGGATGCATATGCCTGGTAAATACTGAATGCTAAGGAAGTGAACCTTTCTGCCATGTGTCGTAAAGTGGCTTCATTGAGATGTACTCTTTACCAGGTGTCTCTAGTGCTGGTTATAAATTATCTTAGTGAGGTCATAAACAGGCTTTCTTCTCAGGGCTCTTGATAGGATTAGAGTTTATTTACTTTTGTTTATCTGGTTATTTGCTTGCTTTGCTTTGCTTTGTTTATATCATGGCACCTAACATAGTACTTAACAGGCCTCAGTCCTGTTAGGTTTAAGGTTAGTCGGTCAATTCCATTTCATCCTCTACATGGAGATATGCATGCTTTTATCATTTCCTGCCACTATTAAGTCACAGGTATTTCTCAGTATAATTTTTACTCTAAAAAAAATCTAGGTTGAGTTCATTTCAGAAGTGTAAGCTAAAATATTAAGCTAACATCTTGCATAGTTTATTCTATAGTAATTCACAGTACAATAAACAGCCACGAATAAATAGTCTCAAAGCCGAGTTACCTGAATATATGATTTACTCTATATAACTAATTAATAAAAGGAATCATCTTTGCTTCATAGAACTACCCAGTCCTTTCTCATTATGTTTTCCAGTGTTTTGCTGTCTTCACACTGTATATTATCTATGCCCACAGTAGCTCCTACTCTGATTCATTAAGCTTCTCATCCTTGCCTATCTTTTCTGCCAACATGCTATATTATTGGCCTTTATTTTCAGCATCTCTAGCTCACTGCATTTTCATTTATTTGATTAGTCTTTATTTTATATTTTTAATTGTTTATTGCATATATGTGTGCCTGGACACATACCACAACATATGTGTGGAGGTCAGCAAACGACTAGAGGGAGTTAGTTCTCTGCTCCTGCCATGTGGGTCCCATGGATTTACTAAAGATAACAGGCATCTTTATCCTCTGTACTATCTCGCCTGTCCTGTTATGCCTTTATAAATAGGAAAAAGCTGATTCATTCAACTTTCTATAACTGAACTATTCAAATTTCTATTGATGAAATTGTTACATTGTATTTAGCATCCCGAGTTAGCACCTAATCCTTAACTGACGTTTGTGCTTTCCCTCATTATTGGACAATAATTTGATATTTTAAAGCATTTTGAAATTGGCTTAAAATCCCCATCTCCATCCTAGTGAAGTGAACAATATGTCTCCTGGATGAAAACCCCTGGCTTAACATCTCCAAATGGTTAATATTCAAGTGAGCTGTCAACAGATTACCATTTATCTTGCATTGATAGGATAATAGTAAAATGAATCATTTCCTTTCTGCTGCATTCCACAGAGCACAAAAGTCTTATTGAGCACCTAAATCCTTTAGGTTCCTATACCTGAGTTGTTACAGAGTCACAGATATATGCAATGCATACTCTGTTCTCAATCTTGAGATATTGTTGAAGACATATACTACAATCAATAAAAATTTCTCATGATTCTTATAATACAAATGCATTCTTTATAGAAAACTGGGAAATACTGCTAGATAAAATGCAAGCATCCCAAATATAGCAAACTAAATGTGACCCCTGGTAAAATTCTGATGCATGTTCTTATCATGATTACCATGTGCTATAGGAGCACATTCTGCTCCTTCAGCCAATAACCTTTAAGATATCAGCCCACTTGGGTGTGGTCTCTTATACTGTAAAAGCAGCTGTAAACATGTGCCTGCTCTCTCTTGCTTCCAGCTCCCACTTCCGGCTGCTAGACTCTGTTCCTGTTCAGAGGACTGTTGTCTAGGACAGTGATCTTCAAGTTTTCCCCTTAAATAAATAACCCTTTTATTATTCATAATTCTGAACTGGTGTGGGATTGTTTTGTGACTTACGTCATCAACCATGCATATATAGAACAATATCATTGCTTAATTGATGGCAATTAAGAACTTCATATTCTATACAATTTTATATACAGTGCTTCTGAAAATACAATTTTAACAATTATTAACATTGAAAAAGCAATACAAAACATTGAATGGTTAAATATAGTCAACATATCAGTATGTGTATGGGAATGTCATCTTGAATTTGAAAAGACATTATAAGGTAATTAAAGTTTGGGCTTTGGAAAGATGGTTAGAATTGTGATCTGAAAAGGCCTAATTGAACTCCACCAACAGGGGGAATAGTATAGTCAAAAGGTAGTTCAGCTTGTTCCTGTGATATTTTCTCTCAACTTTGTTATATATGTTATTTGTTTAAATTTTGATTTATTGTACAAATGTTTGAATTTGAGAAGACTGATATTTTCACAGTACAGAGGGAGTGTAGGGACAGGTCCTGGTTTTCAATCCTCTTTCCAGGATGTCATTATACCTGCACAGGGTTTGGTGGCTTCAGGAATGATGGTGGTGTATAGATCTTGAATGGAACTGGTCTAGGGAGCTGTTCAGAAAATGGTGAAAGAGGAAATGATGAAAAAAAAACTCTGTAAAGAACATCCTTAATTCATGGCAGAATTCCTGTTTCCTACTTAAAGTCAAAAGAACAAGAAAGAACATTTTGTCATTTTCAACTTATTGCTATTGCACCAAAATCAGACAGTCACCTTCAACCACCTTATCAATAACTATATTCTAAGTCATATTGTTAAATTACCTTATATATTCCTACTTTCAATAATCACTAAACTAATTCATTAAGTCACATGAAGTTAACACTGTTATCCCCCTGAATAACTGGACCATAATATAAGAATATTGAATGACTGAGTCTGTGATTGTATTTCTAATAAAAATGGAAAAAAACATGAGGAAAACTGAGGAATCATATCAATAGCAAATATGAACTTTTACCTGTAAAACAGGCCAGCAAAATTTTGTGCAAACTATGATTTCTTGAGTACAATCTACCCACCAGCAAGTTTGAACACTTTCCTCTAACTAAATAACCTTAAGCTTCTTGCTTGCATGTTTCTAGCTAATTAGCTTTCAGCTAATGCTGCTATAACTGACTTAAGGCATGGCATTAAAAATAACAGAAGGATCATTCTCCCACCGTTTAAAAGCATGGAATTCTTTCAGTTATATGAGAAAGGAAAATGAATACAGTAAATAGAAACACAAAGATAAAAGACACTTTATAGATTCTCAGTTTCAAATGAATGAACAATCAATCTGTATTTCATCATTATGAATAAGATTTAAAAAGAAAATACTATGAAATGAAGATGGCTAGCAACACAGGTAAAAATCTTAAAATAATATCAAACTTTCTCTAGGAATATTGTGTTAAAATTGCACATAACACTCTATAGAACATAACAATAAATAAACTAAAATATTCTGGAAGCATGAAAATAGCATTTCTCAGCTAATTTTTAATTCCAGTTCGACGGCATTAGTATCTACAAGAAGCACTATCATTCACTTCAATGGGAAGCAAGAACAGGGCTGTATTTAGGCATTAAAGGTATTTTTAAATTTTGTCAGTGGAAGCAGATGGGGATCTTGTCAGAAGTCAGGTGCCTGGGCTCCCACAACAGCAATTCTGATTTCATGTTCTGAGTGACATTCTGGACTAAGTGAAAATTACATCACCAGTGACTGGCCTGTGGAGATGTGGAGAGTTGGAGAATGACTTCTGTGAGTTAGTGACCACACAGAAAAATTAATGTGTTAGTAAACGGAAACCCTGAAGAACTGTCATTTCACCATGGGGTTTATTATATCTTCTCAGGACTATTTCAGTGGTTACCTTCCAACTGGATTGAATTCCCTACAAGTCTATCTAATTTCAGAAATAGATAGGTTGGCTTATTCCAAATTTATATTGTTAGGTGAGTCATCTAAAATGCCTTGTTTATGTAACTTTCATCAGATTTCACAGCCAAGAAGCACATTCCCTTCTTTCTTTTCTAGGTCATGTGACAGATTAAGTAGCATTAGAATCATCTACAATTTCAAAAGCAGTGGATGATATAGAATGAATACTTGCTTCAAACTGGGCATGGTGGTACATGCCTTTGAAGCCAGTACTGTGAGACAGAGGCAGGCAGATCTGAGTGATTTTGAGACCATCATTGTTTACATAGTTCCAGAATATCCTAGGGCTAAATAGAGAGACCCTGTCTCAATTTTTTTCTCAAATTAAAATTCATGTTGGAATCATGATGGTGAATGTGATGGCAATAGGATTTGAGATATTTGGCTATTGAATGTGTCTTGAAAGTTGTCAGCGGGAATACTGACATCACAAGTACCTGAGAGCTCTCTTCTCCTCATGTCCTTTGTGAGAGATGGAAGAGATCCTGGAGTTCTAAGATCCTAGAGTGTAAGAAATTAACTCTTATCATTCACAAACCACCCAATTCGTGATATTCTATTATAGAATTTCCAGGCAGCTAAGACATTAAACTAAGATATCTCATGGATGGATTGTGTAAGAGGAAGTGTCCCAATTAAAATCTCTACTGTGGCTTATTCATTTTAGAGCCACTTTTCCTTGGTTTTGGAAAACTGAACATCTCATCTAAGTTTTCAAATGTTATTGATTTCATGGGGCCAAATGAATTAATGTTATATGCTTCTTTAACTTCTTCAATTTTGATGAATATTGTTTCTTTATTATTTTTCATAATATTTTTACTTCTTGCTTTCCTCCTTCTAGGTGAATCAGGAATAAAATGGTAACAAGGTAACATGCTATTAAAATATTTTTAAAACCATAAAATAATCTAACACATGTTTATTCAGAAAAAAAAAGGTTCATACTAAGACATCAATGTACAAATGAATCTGTCACTTTCAACTGCAGCTGATCTCTGGTGTTCTTGGTGATGATTTTGTGTTCTTTTGCTTTTTTATATCAAGTTTCTAAGAAAATATAGGAAAAGTCTGTTTATTAATAATACATGCTGTTTGTATATTAGATTGTTCTGTTGTTTTTCCTTTCTTGAAAACGAGGATGTTACTATGTAGCCCAGACTAACCTGGAATTCATGATCCTTGCTTTCTCACCCTTTGTACCAAATGCTCCTGTTACAGATATGGCCATGATGCCTGACTTATTAATGTGTTTTGATCTTTAACATTGATATGTTAATGATGATTATAGCATTTTAAATATATATATGTGTATATACCCATATACATACTTACATGTGTTTGGATCTTCATAAATATACATACACATACTTACACATATATGTCTATCAAGTTCATTGACTTAAATTTGTTTTCAGAATACTGATACTTATAGATTTGTTCAGTTTGTTTATATATCTAGTCAAATGCTAATCTCAGGAAATCTGACATGATGAGATAGCCAAGAAGGAAAATAAGTTGTGTTGATATTTGTTAGTAGTCACAAAGTCACTGGTCATTAATTAACATACCATCTGCAAATCATAAATTTTTTTATTATTGGTTTTGAATAAAGATTTTGCTTTCTTGTCTGAAAAGTAAAAAAGGTTAAAATGCCTTTGTTGTATTTGATGATAACAGCAGCATTTTATTTATTGTAGTTTAACAGATACCGTTCTGCTAACAGTATTAGATACACAAATTTGTAGGTGAAAAACATTTAAACTTGGCTCCTTTTGTGTATTTGTTTTGTTTTGTACAAAACAACAAAGACAGGTTGTTTCCTACCAGAAGGTAAGTGATGGGTTGAAGGCAGAATTCTAATAGCGTTTTCAGCAATTGTCGGCACCCGTGTCTCTTCTTTCCCTTGTGGGTGAGGTGGCAGAAGAGCTCATTACATTCGGAATTGCTATGACAGTTCCCTGTGCTGCAGCAGCAGGAGTGGCCCTGCCAGTGCACAGTAGCTAATAGATAATGATCGGACATATTCACACCTCAAAGATGAGGTGCTGGATTTTTTGAAGTTCCTTACAGAGTTCAGCACGATGAGAATCCCTCTGGAGATGCATAGATTGAGGACCCATCCTGCAATGCCAGGTGTTGACAGAGGGCTCTGTTTCAATATGTGCTGTACAGAAAATCACAGCTTCAGAGTACCCAAGCTGGTGAGTTTTTCTCAGGTGTGCACCAGTAGTGTTACTGCCCCGTGGAACTGTCATTCCAATGCAGTCTGAGAGCCACAGAATGCCTCATACTCCAGGCAATAATAATGTTCCGAGGCACTGAAAATCGTATGGTTACAATAGGAATTTCTATGAGAGAAACTCAGCTTTGAAGACAGCTGAGAACATGATGTATTTCAGATTGTAGACAAAAGGAGTAAAGCCTTTGGCCTCTTTGCTAAGGTTTCTCCTGTCTTACAAAGGTACAATCAATGTTTGGGATGTATGTCACCACATTCACATTAGTTAGGAAATGCAGATGGTTTTCTGAAGCTTCTAGTGGAATGTCAAAGATGAATGGCAAGTGTGTGCAGGGTACTGTTCGCTTGCAAAAAATAAAATGGAGAGTTATAGCAATGCTTGACCCTAATTAAAATTGGAAATGCTTTTGTTTTTCATTTTTTATTTATATATTATTTATGTGTGTGTATGAGTGTCTGTATATGAGTATGTATGAGTATTTGTGTGGTGTGTGTGTGTGTGTGTGTGTAGGCATGCACAGGCATGGCACTAATGCAGACATTTGAAGGACGAGTCTAGGGAGTCAGTTCACTTCTACCACTATGGAGTCTAAGAATGGAACTTAGGTTTTTCAGACCTGTACACAACCCGTTCTGTCCACTGGGCAATCTCACCGTATGATTTTTTTGGTATGAAAGTTGCTGAGTCTATTAATGTTTGCTGGTCATCATTCAAAACAGTGTTTTGTTGAGGCATCTTTGGTTTGTCCAGGTGGGTCCCAGAAGTTCATGGAGCAATATGTGACCATATGGGACCAGCCAACCTGCTGAATTTCACCCAAAATCTTCTTGTTTACCTGAGGGAACCATGGCAACTAAGCCCTTCCTTACTTAATGGGTGAGTCAGCTCTCAGTTGAGCAACAAGGAAGGTCCTTCTGCCTCTAAAGGTCTTGTCCTTAGACATTGAGTTAAAGGACAGGGTCATCCTGACCTATGATCCTAAGATATAGACATTGAATTTTTCAAAAACAATTACTTCCCATCAAATCCCTTCACTTTCCCTCTGTAATTGTCCCTATTTGATTTCATCATTCTTGAAGCAGATGTTTTTCTGATCCCCTTGTTGAGGTAAACAGAACTGTCCTAGGAAACCTCCAGTGGACAACACATCATACATTAAAAATATTTTCAAGTATGTTGCAAACAAGATTTCATTCCCTCAATCAATGTTGGACATAACATAATAAAGAGATAATTTCCTTGATATACTTACAAAGCCATAATATTATTATTATTATCATTATCATCATCATCAATCTTAAATAGTTAAACTGATTGTGAAATGTAGTCAATTAAAACAAGCCTGATGTGCCTTAATGACCATGTGGATTTGATGAGTCAGTTTCAATTTCTTCTCTCTGGGATGTACATTTTCTTAATGTAGGATGGCTTATTTCTGGTCCTTTAAATAAAGGGTTTTGGAATAAGCTGAGCTTTTTTCCCCCTTTTCTAGATGCACTCCCCTGATCTTTCTGTGTGAATGACAACAGGCTCACAGACTGTGTGCGATGTATCTCTCTCATATTTCAAGCTTCCTTACTTTTTCTTTCTGTAAGTCATTGTTTGGGCAGGTATTAGAGGGTTTTGGAATTTTGCCCTAAGATTCTCAGACAGGAATGTATGATTTAAATTCCTATTGAGGATCATTCCCATCCCGGGGCCAGCCATCCTGCTTATTTACAGAGTCATGAGTAGAAAGCTTTAGAGTGCAGGACAGTCCCATCGCCACTCCTTTGAGTAGCTACTACAGATATCACTTGGTATATCTGCAGAAAGGGACTATAGGATTCCACTGTGGCTTGTCTCTTTGGTGTTTACAAATGTAGTCTTAGATGCCAACTTAGTTTATCATTAAAAAATATAGGTCACTCAAAAATATTTCATAGTCAAGTTCTTTTGTTGTTGTTGTTGTTTTCTTTGTTTTGTTTTGTTTTGTTTTGCTTTGCTTTTAAAGGTAACCAAGACCATGTGATTTTACTGCTACCTTCTGTACCATTTCTGAGATCTCAGCCTATGGCTGTTTGCAGTAGGGTTGAATGGTTGAATAGTAAATACAAGAGTTTTACAGTCCAGAGGGACTCTAAGCATTTTAAATGATTCCTTTGTTTTTTTTAACCCAATGATAAATCTTTACAATACAGAGCAATTTTGTTTGCAGTTTGGTTCTCAGTTTGGGACTTAGAAGTGTTTTGAGTTCCCTGTCCTCTGGGGAAGAGCAAAAGATGCTGGAAAGAAATACAGAGAGACTTGAGTTTGAAACTGCCAGAACTGAGACATGGAGAGACTGAGCATGGCCATCATGACAGTGGGTGTTTGAGGAGAGCGCTCATCCTTGTGCACCAAGGTAGAGAAGAACGAGGGAAGGAGAACTCATATTCAGAAATGTGGTCTTTGCAGGCCTCCATTGTGCAAAGCTTCACCTCCTTTTGACTTTGGCTCTAGGTGCTTATAAGCACATGCTACTCAGAGACTAGACATGTTTGGATGAGCTAACCGGAAGATCTCCAGCTGCCATTGTTATGGGTGTGGGGCATAGATTCCATATATTAAGCTTTCCTGGTGCATAGTTAGAGAGGAAAGCAAGACAAAAGGAACAGAACTCCCAAACACAGCAATCCAGGTGACTATGTTGAAGAAAAGCTACTTATCCAGAGGTCAGAAAGCAAAAACAAGATTTTGAGCGAAAGGGATGAACAGCCAGTAGTCAAGGCAAAAATAATAATAAAAAAAAAAGGGCTCAAGTAACCAAGACAAAAAATACCATGGTAAAGATGCCCTGTGAATTCCTTGCGGACCTGGGCCTCTCATTATCTGTGTGTGGACTACTGAGGAAGGATACAGTGTAAATGCCATATTTAAGACGTGTCAAATAGTAGATTTACATGGTAAAATCCAACCTCTGTTTTTAGCTTATTGTGATTTACGTACAATCTGAGTTATGTCCTTATTCCCTTTTCAATGTTAATCAAGTTCGTTTTGATGTCTCAACAATTGTTTTTTATCATGACACCATTTTTATGAAATTGTTATATTAATTAATCATCTGGATATATTGAGAACTTTAAGCCACTTCCCAGTGCCTAAGACGTTGCAGATTTAGAATGTAGACAAGCCAACAAGTCATAGCTCAAAATATTCATTGTGTTCCTGTGATGAATATTGACTCGGGTGTGTACGCATGATGTCAGGTAAAGACATCAGGTTTCTTCTATTGTCCACATTATTGGCTGAGACACGGAATCTCCTATCCTGAACCTTGTGGTGTTGGCGATGCTCACTGGCAAACAAGCTATGGGAATTGCCTGCCTCTGTTCTCTAATGCTACAGTCACAAGCAGGGGCATCCAAACCTCACTATTACATAGGTACTGGGGATTCAGCCTCAGGTCATGATGTCTGCAGAAAAAGAACTCTTGCCTGGTGACCACAGCTCAACTTTTGACTATTTGAAGTTAGTCTTTGAGATTTCTATAGTTATTGTTCACATTGTTCTAATTTTGTTTGGAGTACCAAATGGTGGGCCTTCTTGGCTTTCAAAATCACGCAGCAGGATTATTTCTTGAGGTGTATGTACAGAAACATAGATCACAGGCAGTAATTTGTACATGTTTCAACTGGGAATTGTGTAGCTGCAGACCCTGTCAGTGGGATGGCATTTCCTGTTAAGAAGATTCTATATTTTATTGATTAATGCTTCTTTCTCTACTCCAAGGACACTGGCTTTCCTTTTGTATGTGGAATCAGAGTTAAATTTTCTGTGCTAAATCCACCCTCGATTTCATGCTGCTGGGGGAGATTTTTAACTTAAGCAGCAGCTTTGCATAGAACAAATTACATTTTGTTCTCAGGAATTCTGGGGACCTTCAAATCTTAGTTCTTCTACAGGATGTGCCGTTAGATACCCAGTGTGGGAGAAGCCCACTGCTTAGAAGGTTCTCATTCTTCATGGACTGTATCATTTCTGATGTCACTGTGATTTCTTTCCTGACACAGCCTTGCCGTCAAAAGACTCTCTGAGTGAGCACTGTTGTTTCTCCACTTGTCATTACCTTGGGAACAGACCATCATCTGGTTACTAAATTAAAAGCAATTAAGATTGCAGTAGTGGGTCTTTGGCCTAGTGTGCCTAGCAGAGTAGAAAGTCATATGGCGTATCTTTTGAAGGTAACGTGGCTTAGTTTTGACAAGGTTTTCATTTTGAAATATCTATTTCATTGTTTTTAATTGCGCGCGCGCGCGCGCGCGCGTGTGTGTGTGTGTGTGTGTGTGTGTGTGTGTGTGTGTGTGTGTGCTCGTGTCTGTCATGTATGTACAGAAGTTCTGGAAGCTGGAACAGGGTGTTGCATCCTCTGAAACTGGAGTTAGAAGTGGTTTCTGGCCCAACCCTGGAAGTGGGTACTGGGAATAGAATTCAGGTCCCCTGAAAGAAAAGTAAGTGAGAAAAGCCACTGAGCTACGTTTCCAGCCTGTTTTCATTTTAAAGTCTAAAAAGCAATGCCATTTGACTCAGAGCTAGCATTTTAGGCAGTTCACATTTCTCCCCTTGCGATGTTCCTGGTTTAGTTATGAAGTCAGTGGATTTAAGGAATCTGAACAAATTGGCATAGCATTTATAGACAAATATTATTTCTCTCACTGTATATTCATTTAAGCTTTTCTTTTGTTATATTAAACATATAAAAGAATTTCTGTCATCTAAATCAAAATTTCACCATTTTCATATCTTCTCTGAAGTGTGCTATATTGGATCTGGTGAGGTTACTCTATGCTTTAATTTGATCTAGAACTGCAGAATAAGATGCTAGACCCATACTCATTCTCATTCCCCCATTCTCCAGAAATCAGTTACGAAATACTCCAAATGCCATGGATGGGGCCGGCAACGAGGAGTATGATACAATGATTGGTTATTAGGGCCCCTGTTGTTCCATTGCTTGGGAATGATCCACATCTGCTTCACCTGAAACAGTCTCCTCCATATCAAAGCCCAAGGTCCTCTCATTTGATAGCCAGGCTAGGTCCCTCCCCAGAGCCATGACTCAGCATCCTTGCTCTAAGGGTCAGAGAATTGAGGCAGGCTTAGCCTTTATTCTCCGCAGGACGCTAAATGACGGAATGCCTGAGAGATACAGGACTTCCCTGAGGCTGTGTATTCACTGCAGCTCTTTCTTCAGTCCTGACGCACGTTGAAATCAGGAGCTCATGAGCCTTACTGGGGCTTAGGTATTGGCCTCGGATTCTCTGGTTTTGTTGGTTGGAGATAGACCTCTGTATCATACTTTAAAAAAAATGTCTTTCCTGGTGATTCTCAAACATAATCTAGACCCAATATTCTGCTCGAAATGAAAGACTCAGAAAAGCCAAGGGAAGACTATTCTGAAATCTTTTGACTTCTGACACATTTGAAGCTCGTTTTTCCAGTACTCCTTAGTGAGGACCCCATAACTTATTTCAATGCGATATTTCCTATTTAATTATTTTGCAATCGAAAGTGCTCAACTCTGAGATCACATACACACAAGTCACATTAAATGGCTGCAACAGGTTGTGTTCATATACTTATTTATATATGTGTAACAACAATAATCCAAAACAGGCTGTCAATCTGAGAGTAAGGGAAGTGGCACATGGGAAGAGTTGAGGGAGAGAAATGGAAGGGATCGGTGGGAGGACAGGGAAGGAGAAAATGATACAATTATATTTTAATTAAAACATGATAAATATTTTTCAAAAGAACTATAAGTCTGTACAAACAGTCCATTTTCCCTCAGTTTTCTAGTTAAGATGAGGCACATGGAGAAACAGATTGAAGCCGCATATAAGAATGAAGGACAGAGTTGTACATAGAACCCAAAGAACACTAGTCCCACATCTTCACTTTCAAAATATTAAGGCCTCAAGCACATGAAGTAAATACATATTAATCAACAAATTGAGGAAATATGTATTCAACAGTCCCCACCACCAAACTGCATATGGCCACTCAAATTGAGTTCTAAGAAAAGTCTCCACCTCCAGGAGTTATGTGCCTTCCATTTGACCACACAGGACAAAAACACACTGTTTTGCTTATTTCCGAGATAACTTAGATACCAAGTAATATTTAATCAGTAAGAATAGAGGGACAGAGAGGGAGAGCAAGGAAAGAGATATCTTGATAAAGAGATCCATTATGGGGCTAGGAAGATACCTGGTGCTATGTAAATTCCCAGGAATCCACAAGGATGACCCCCAGCTAAGACTCCAAGCAATAGAGGAGAGGGTGCCTGAACTGGCCTCCCCCGTAATCAGATTGGTGACTGTCGTAATTGTCATCACAGAGCCTTCATCCAGCAACTGATGGAAGCAGATGCGGAGATCCACAGCTGAGCACCAGGCCTGTCTCCCAGAGAGCAGTCAAAGAGAGGGAGGAGGAATTATATGAGCAAAAGGGTCATGATCATGGTGGGGAAACCCACCGAGCTAGTGGCAGCTCACTGACTCTGGACTGACAGCTGAGGAACTTGCATAGGACTGAATGAGGCCCTCTGAATATGGGTGACAGTTATGTGGCTTGGTCAGATTGTAGGGCTACTGGCAGTGGGGCCAGAATTTATCCCTAGTGCATGAACTGGCTTTTTGGAGGCCATTACCTGTGGAAGGGATACCTTACTCAGCCTTGGTTTTGCCTCAACTTGATGTGACAATCTTTGTTGACTCCCAATGGAAGGCCTTACCCTCTCTAAGGAGTGGATGGAGGAGTGAGAGGGGGAAGGTGGGGAGAGGGGAAAGAAGAGAGAAAGGAAGAACTGGGATTGGTATGTAAAATGAAAAGAAGATTGGTATTGAAGTAAAAGAAAGAGTATCACGGATGCAGAAAAAATTGCTATTTTTACTTTCCTTCTCACACTTTACAATTTTCATTCAAGTTGCCTTACTTTATAAGTCTTAAATTCTAAGCTACAATAAACGTTCTTCTGAACTAAGATGCATTGACTCTGGAGAATGTCTAGTCTGGATCACACAAGGATGAGTGACATGTTGTTCAGAAGATACCCACTGTAATAGCTACTAAAACTCAAGTGGCATGGCTTTTTGAAATTAAAGATGTTCTTTGAAATTGCAAATACCAGAATTGAGAGTTGCAGCAATCCATGTTGAAAGAAGGATGCCACAAGGCAAATGGAAATATCTTTTTAGAACACACCTTGTGCAAAATAGTTAATATTCATAATATGTACTGAAGACTTATAAATAAAGGTTAAAAAAAAGAAGATAGACTTTAGGAAAATGATCAGATGAAAAATTCACCAACTACTAGAAAGTGCTAATAAGATTATCACATTGTGTTCAACATGACTAGCAGTCTACATGAAGTAAGTTAAGCAGATGCTGCGGCTTGTGTTTTAATTAGACACTAATATTCTTTTAATTTGTATTTTATTTTGTTTATTTATTGGATGTGTGTGTGTGTGTGTGTGTGTGTGTGTGTGTGTGTGTGTATCTACACCTCAGCAAGTGCTAGAGGTTACAGGACAACTTTTAGGTATCAGTTCCCCTTCCCATGTAAGTCTCAGTAACTAAACTCAGGTTGTCAGCCTTGGTGGCAAGTACTTTACCAGCTGAGTCATCTCACTAGGACCAGATGCTAATTTTCAGGTCCCTGAAGTAGCAGGCATTCTGTACATAAAAGCTAGAACTCCTGATTGGTATCAATAAATAGAATGGAGCTGTATTTGTAGAAGATTATTGATAGTATAGACAAGTATCAACAGACTTCTTTCCTTTCAAAAGTTATCCCAATACCAGGCATGTAATAAACCTAGATTAAAAATAAATACACACACACACGCACGCACACACACACACACACACACACACTACATGTTCACTTTCTTTGATCACTCAGTAAATAAGTACATTTCCTTCCACATACAAATATTCAAAATCCTATGTAGATAAAATCTTCTACTCAACAGTAACATAGTTATTCTGTAATATGATTTGTCATGAATGTTAGTTAAGAAATAATAAAATAGGGGACTGAAGAGTTGGTTGCTGTTCCAGAGGACACAGTTTCAATTTCCAGCATCCACATAACAGCTCACAGCTGTGTGTGACTTCAGTTACTGGGGAACCAATGCCCTCTTCTGGCCTCCATGGCTACTAGACATACAAGTGATTCACAGGCACACAGGTAGGCAAAAAAGTAAAATTAAAATTAAAAAATAGTGAACCAGCCAGTATGTATAAAAGTCATTGTTTTCATTTTCATACTACTCTGAAGAATTCATTATATAGTTATTTTAGTCATTCCTCACATGCATAATAATTTTGAGAAATATGTCATATTTCTGTGGACTTGTTTTTGAAGAATAAATATTGGTCTTCACCAGAGTTTGAATCTGTTACTGGTGGCTGAAGTAAACCTGGGATTTAAGTAAGAGGCAGCACATAAGGAAGGAAAACCAACAAAATCATGCATTACAGACTTTTTTATTTTTACATGTTTATAGACAAGTGTCATGATTATAAACACTGTGGGCAACTATAAATTTGTTTTACAACTTCTTAGAGTATACAATATTTTAAGCATCAGATCAAAAATTATCTAATTATGTTATCCCATAGAATAATCTCCTTTTCTTATTGAAACAAAACAGTCAATTTTAAGATATTTATTGATACTTATTTTTATGTATAAATGTGACTTCATGCATGTATGTATGTATACACACACATATCTGGTGTCCACAGGGAGCAGAACAAAGTGTTGTATTGCCAGGAAATGGAGTTACGGATGGTTATGAGCCACCCAAAATGGGTGCTTAAAACCTAACGAGGGTTCTCTGCAAAATCAACACTTCTGAACCATTTCTCTGTCCCCCATGACCATTAACATCTTAAAATATAAGTCATCATTTAATATTTTGGAGTATATTTCTATTTTATTCATTTGACTGTTACCTGTACTTTTATGTGTGTGTGTGTAACTGACAGAACACATCAAGCCTGGTTCAGCAGTGATCTTAACAGGAAACTTGAATGAATGTATTAATGCTTACATTATCAAATGCTAGATGTGTGACAAGGGGTTTTTCACGCTACAGAACTAAATTTTCAACTATGACTGTGCCGTTATTACTCAGGGATAGGAAAATTGGTTTGCAGTTTGTAGAGGAGCAAATGTGTAAAAACAAAACGACACACAGGTCAACCTTGGAAAATTGTTAATATGAAAGTTTGACATTTCTTGAATTAAATTTCACATTAATGGATTCACTCCTTTTAAGAATGTCAGTTTTTCATGCATCTCTTGGGTCAGTAATAGAAATAGGAAATTGGTAGAAATGGTAATGAATTTATAATGAAAGATCATTTAAAGGAGAATGGACAGAGGACAATGTGATCTAGGAAAAGTTTTCATTTCTACCTGATGAATTTATTTCAGGCTCCAACTCTCATATAGAAACTAACATTGGGACAGGCGAATCCACCTGGTTTTAGTTAATTTCAGAATATAGGCCTGTTTGTTTCCTAAGTAGGCTTATTTTCACCTCTTCAGTCTTGGCACTGTTGCTGATTTAGGGAAGTTGCTAAGTGATGTAGCATTAATATCGGTCATCCTAACCCTTTGCTACCCAGTCTTCTAGTAGATCCTGTTTAAGCCTTCTTAAGATCCTGGCTCTTTCTTACTGCAGAAGTTGAAGTATTAGTGTGTAGTAGAAACACAATGGTCCAGCCGATCCTGTTACCTTTCCCTGGCCCCAGGTACTGCCCTCCTTGCAGGGCTCCTTTCTCAGGGGAAATTGGGCTAGGGATGGATGGAATGAAGGTGAGTGGCTTCTGCTCACTGGTCTCTCCCCTCAGAAGTTTGAACGATGTCTGATTTCCCTTTTGCCGAAGCACCACTAGGGAAAGCAACGGAGACAGGGCTGTGACTCTGTTTAGAGATCATTTCTTTGCTGTGTGTTTATCTTCAATGGAAGGTTTGAGCAGACTTTCTTCTCTCTAAAATGGCATGATTTCTTCATGTAAGCTGCCGCTCCAGTGTCTGATGCTCTTACAGGTCAGTGAATTGCTCTGCAATTCTTGGTAGTGTGACTCTAAGAAAGCCAATTTGTTTGTGTGTACAAAAGCTCAAAAAGCAAGATTTGTTTGTCCTAAAATATACTTTCCAGAATTAGCTACCTTTATTTGTTTTATATTCCCTGTGCTGAAACTGAGGGACTTTCATATGCCAGACCAGCACCACCACTGTGACATTGAGGCAACTATAACTCAGCCCTCAATTTTAATTTTATTATCTTCCCCCTGAAGGAAATAAGCCCACATTAAAGATATTTTCTATGCAACCAGACAAACAAATTGGTAATAAGTTGAAAAATATTGATTAATAATTATAATTTTATGATACTCTAATGTATTTCTTTGGTGCTCAGTCTTTCATCATGGGATGATATGGCTGAATGCTGTTGCTAGATTGGGCTGCATAGTACATCAGATGTTCTTTCTTTGGGGCTTAGAAATTCTCAGGATAATTCTTACATTATGTATTTCTTTGGTATTTGGTATTGTATTTGATTGTTCAGTTATTGCACATCCATCTACTTTTGATGTTTGATGTCTCCAGCCATCTAAACCTCTCCTTTTTGGACACTCTCGATGAGCCTAGAAGACCCACTGCTAATTCAAAGAAGAGCCTTTGCTCTGGTGAGGTGCCCTAACTTCATTTATCAGTTATCATGGAACATAAACTGGCAGAGTAAATCAGCATACCACACTACCAGGCCTTTAGACTGAGGATTAGCTCTATTTTGTATCCAAGTGACAGTAACTTTCATCTTGTGTTCTAATGATGTTCAAACCACTTCCCTTCACATGCATTCTCTTTATTACCTATGAAAAGTCCTGCCGGTGTGAAGGGAGATGCTGGGAGTCCTTTAGATATCTCCAGTGTAAAATATTTTAATAATCTGTGGAAGGAACCCATTTCATGTTTTATATACTACATATAAGAAGAATATTGGATTATTTGTTAAAAACATTTGTCATATTAGTGTAGAAATCACAAATATATACAATTTACTGCTTCTTTAAGATGAAAATTATAATAGGGAAATTAAGGTAAAGTAAAAATTAAGGTGTTACAATATATTTGAAAGGGCCACAGGAGAAAAGTGTCTCCAAGCTAGTCCCTTGCTGATTTGAATTCAATCATCACCTCACTGGCCTCAAGCTTCTCATTTATGAGAGTGATTCCCATGCTGTCAAATCTAAAATTCAGTCTCCCAGTAGTATCTGGTTAATCTACACAAAGAATCAACAAGACTAATAACATTTAAGTTGGAAATAAGTATCGCTGGGGTCAACAGTTAAAGAATGAGATTTGAGTCCTGGAAACAGTTAAGATTTTTTTTCCAATATTGTTATATTAACAGCTATACTAAAGAAAAGTTAGTTTATATCTTGTTAACTCTTTGTGAATTCTCGAGAAATTGAACAAGTTTCTATGCAAAGTTTCGGTATGAGCATATGGATTATGGAAGGTTTCCTTAGCTCTTTTATATGTCTTGAATTGTATAGTACAGAAAACCACATGGGGTCTAGACATTATTCAATACCACTGGCAGTCAAGTCATACCAGAGGCCCCTTTAGCTGCATTTCAATTGGGTTTGGAGGATGACTTCATCCAAAATGCATAGAAGAGGGGTTTTATGTAGTCTCTTATCTTTTTGTCCCCCTCACAGAATGGCTTAATAGTTCTTATCCTTGGAAGGGGTGGGGAAATTCCGCACCTGCCAATAGTGTGTTCATGCTCATTTTCATAGCCTGGATTCTTCCTGACATGGTTAATGAGTTCCAGGATAAAGCATTTCTGTACTCTTTAACCTGAGGTATATAAGATTCCAAAATCACAATGCTAAAAGTATTTGTTTACTGTGGTCATTCATTCCCTTATTCATATTGAGATCCAACTTTAACTCCTCTACTTGGGGATTAAATAACAGTTGATACCCACCAGGCTGGATGGAGAATTGTCAGAAAGACAGAACAGAAGGAGAAGCAGAAATTTTTCTGTTTCTAATGTGGTTTTTGTTCTGTTTTGGTTTATTGGGAGTTTTTAGTTCTTGATTTGGTTAACTTGTTCGTTTACCTTGTTTAGTTTTCTTTCATGGGGGATGGAGCAGAGATAAGAAAAAGATATGGGAGAACTAAGAGGTGAACATAATTGGGATGCATGATGTGAAACCCCCAAAGATTCAATGAAGAAGTAAAAAAATGAGAGAAAAAAGAAGTTGATGTGTATCACCTTCAAGAATTGTATATTATATAGGGAAATCATGTATTCTAACAAATAAGGGAGATTCAATACAATTATCAGATGTTTAAAAGAAAATATAATATTCATTACATATCTAAAACATGTATTATAAACCTTAACCATCTAATGAAACAGAATATCTATCATAAAGTTTTAATAACTATGAAAAAAATCAAATAATTACAATGCAATATTTCTTGATCTTCTTGCATGCATATCCAAGAATTATTTGAATAGAGAAGCTAGGATTGCAGCAAATATCTATGAATCAGTGGGTGTTTGGGTCTGTTTTGTGAGAGCAGTTGAATAAAGAGAGCAGTTTTGGAGTGATGGTTAGGCTCTGGAAAGATCTAAGGTTTCTGGAGCTTTCTTCTAATTGAGGCAAGTGGAGATGGAATAGATTACAGAAGTCATACATGGAATACTTCCTGCTTCTCACTGAAAAGCTACCATTCTGTCATGGTGTCCCTTCCTTCCTGATGTGGAGTTCATGGAGTTCTGTGGCTAACGGAAACCTCTTGGACCCATGTGTTTCTTGGGTATTAGTGTGTTGCTATCTCTTCACCATAATCAAGAATCTCAGTCATTTAAAACATTTTAGTATTGAAAACAAATAAATACAAGCACTGGAATATTAATTCAAAATACCAGAAATCTAAAGAATTTCTTTAATGAAAGGGAAGGTTAGACCTTCATGCTCAGAGCCCCAGAGGCTTTGGTGTGGGTCTGCAATGTCTCTCCCCATTCGTAAGGGCTTCTTTGCCACAAGACTTTGGAATGATTTTGTGGACAGTAGTGGAGTTTACCAGGCTTGCTTTCTAAAACATATAGTAAAAGAAGAAAATAGAGCAATTCTTCACAATGAAATAGAGCTCAACTTATGTGTGCATATGGGTGAATGACAATTAGAAATATATGTAACAAAATAAATCCTTATTAATAGTAAAACTACATCCAATATAATGCTGTGTTTGTGATGCTTAAACAGTAAAGTAAAATAATCCCTAGTCATATGAGAAAGTTTAGTAGACATTCCCATTGCTCATTAAGGAAGCTGGCCCATCAGACTGCCACCTGCCCTACACAGCTGTCAGTCAGTCTGCAGAGCTGATCTAACATCTAAACAGTTTTTTTATGCTGAAAATTGACATTTAATATCATATTTCACCACTATTATAAAGTGACAAGTCATAAAGCTTCATCTCACCATGAAACCTGAGGAGAAACAGAACAATGATTATTTTCCCTGGAGTTTCTATTAGTCATGTCTTACATGGATTTTTTTTAATTTTAAAGGGAGTAATCACTTAAACATGATTATTTCAGGGCTGGAGAGATGGCTCAGTGGTTAAGAGCAGTGCCTGCTCTTCCTAAAGGTCCTGAGTTCAATTCCCGGCAAGCACATGGTGGCTCACAACCATTTGTAATGAAGTCTGGTGCCCTCTTCTGGCCTGCAGACATACACACAGACAAATATTGTATACATAATAAATAAATATTTTTTTAAAAATGATTATTTCCAAAGAATTTGGTAACAAATATCACATCCAGAACAGACAGAGTTCAGTAATTGCTTAGCTTAATTGAATATATTGATAACACAAAGAGAGACATAAAATCATTTAGCATAGCATTATTTCAACAAATCACTCAAGAAAAGGATTTTAAAGTTTTTTTTTTAAGTCCAGTCCCATTAGGGGAGTCTAAAAGCCTTTGTTTATTTATAAAGAGAAACAGAATGAGTAGTGAGCACAGTAAAGTCCAACAAAAATCCCACAAGCTGTTCCCAGCCAGGCATTTGGAATCCCTCTGACCTTTGCAAAGTCACTCCATTTCTCAGTCTTGTTTCTCTTTGGATGAAGGAGCTCACTATTTTCCTTGTGTCTCAGATCAAGTAGGACAATAGCTCAAATAAGAACCTTTTCTACACATTCAAGGGAACATTAATGTTCTTCAGGTTAGTGAGCAATTCTGTCATAGATTAAGGCATTCTATAGTTTTTTCAGGGGATTTGAATCCCAGTTTTATCCATACACTCTCATCAGAGTGTTCTGCGTCTTGAAATTCAATCTCTATTCACACTTCTTTTGCTTTTCACTTTGCATTTTCATAATTGTGTATTTGTCATAGCTTTATAATGCAAAATCATTTATATCATAAGAAAAAGAAATAATATGCCTGTGTTACATACACTTTTATCCCCCATCTCCCCATTTCAAATATAATAAAGTACAACCAACTGGTTGCCTCTGCTTGGAGGTACTGTCAGCTGTATGATATCTCTTGCTATACTTCCTTCTTGTGTTGCATATATGCACTTCAAAGAGAGGGACAGGTTTTGCATCAAGAAGAGGACGTCTAAGGGAAAGTGGAAAGAGGAGAGGGCAATAGGATACCTGCCATGAAAGCAGAAGGGAGACTGGTTGGGGGAGGAAGGGAACAAGCAGGAATGGCAGAGGACAGAACAAGAGTGGAAATGGAAGGAGAATAAGAAAAATGTATAATGACGTAGATCTGAGATAATCATTTATTTGTATCTTACACAAAATTAATGTTTTAGGAGTTATACATCAGAAAAATTGAAATAACACCAAATACATATTTCACATACACATATGCATTCAATATATAATTTGTATACACATATGCATATATTTAGAACACATACATTATTGATATACAGATATTTATAACATCACAAAACTATAAGGCATTGCATCCTAAATGTATAAGGAGCTCATTGCAACTACATAACAAAAAATTTACAGTGCATGAAGGACTTGAATAGACACTCTATCAATGGAGATGCACAAATGATCAATAAGCCATTTAATTAATATTATTGTAAATTCATATTCATTATTCTTTTGTGTGTTTCTTTTATGTTACTGTGATAAAATACCACAACTGAGGTAATTTATAGAAAGAAGAACTTATTTGAGTTAACATTCTAGGGAGATAAGAATTCCTCTTGTTGGGAAAGCATGGCAGCAAGCCAAAGGCACGGCTGAAGGAGCAGAAAGCTGGATGTGATCACAACAGGAAACAGAGAGAAAAATATGGATGAAGGAAAGGCTTGCAGATCTCAAAGAACAACGTCCTCAACCTCCTCAAGGAGTGCCACCTAGTAGGGATCAAGTGTGGAAATGTCCCGCCTAAGGAGAACACTTTTCATTCAAGCTGTTTTTGTGGATATGTTCTTAATTGAGAAGAAGGCAGGTGTGGAGTTCAGAGGTTAACTTGGTAGTTTGTCCTCTGCTTCTACCTTTGCATAGGCTCTAGCAATCCTGTCCAGGTCTACAGGAACTTTACAACAAGCACTAACTTTACCCACTAAGCAGTTTCACTAGTCTGTAATGTGTGTATGCACACATATGAATATTATAGTTTTCAGAAATATGATACCTTTTCCTGAGGCCTGGCATACTTATTTCTGCCTATTACTAACACTATATTTAATCTGTTTGTATGATTCTGAACTTGAATCTTTTATATCCCTAAGTACTTGGAATATATTAGCTTCTCCTTACCTCTTGAGTTGTTCTTATAATAGTCCTTTGTAGATGATTGCCTACTCTCAATCTTGGGATGACCTTAGAATTCTCTTTTTGACCATATTTTTTAAGCTTCTATAAGATATATTGATGTGGGATTCCCCTCTTTATGCTGTAAATACCATTGGTTAATAAAAAAAAAACTGTCTTGTCCTGTGATAGGGCAACAAACAAGAGCTAGGTGGAGAAAACTAAACTGAATGTTGGGAGAAGGAAGAGGGAGTTTCTAGAAGCCATGGAGCCACCTCCGGAGACAGACATGCTGGAACCTTGCCAGTAGGCCACGAGCCTCATGGTAAAATATGAAATAATGGAAATGGGGTTAAATTAAGAGGTAAAAACTAGCCAATAAGAAGTTAGAGCTAATAGGCCAAGAAGTGATTTAATTAATACAGTTTCTGTGTGGTTATTTCAGGAGTCTGGATGGCCAGGAAACGAACAAGAGGCTTCCTACTACATATATGTCATTTCAGAAGTTTTTCTTATCTGTTTATTCAGTGGCATTCTATGAAGACTTTTAGTTGGAGAACGTTTTAGCTATTCACACCCTATTACCTGACTGAAGGGACATGTGCCCAGTATGCTATGTTTGGGGCTATATCTATGAATTTCTCTGTGGAAAAGGCTGGGGAGGCCTCAGAGATAGGCTAGGTCCCCATCACCATCAACTAGGAGTTTGAAATGAACTAAAGTAATAGGAAATAATAAATAATAAAATAAAGGAGTAGGTAGGATATTTATATAACCAAAATAAAGTAAGGATGTCTTAAGGGGTCAAGAAAGCCATATTGTTGGAATTTTGGATTGTTTTATTGAATCATTTTGATAGAATGGGCAATTGCTTATGAGTTGTGGCATGGGGGAGAAAGGAAGATGCAGGGTATTCCAGAAATGGGCTGAGGTTTTTGTAAATTTGGGTTTATTCCACTATTCTGTTTTATGTGAGGTTTTCAGATGTGTCTTGGCATCAGTCTCATGGAAGGGGCAGGAGATATTGTTCCAAAGCAAATGACAGTAAGATGCCACGGTAAAGAAGCACATCAGCTGACGAGATGGTTTGCTGGTTAAAAGTACACCCATATTGCTCTTGCGGAGGATCCAAGTTCCCTTCATTTAACCTTTGTCAGGTCACTTACAACTGCTTATAGCTATGCTTCCCGGAATCCAAAACTTCTGGCCTCCACAGTCCTAACACACACATGCACATACCCACATGCACACACATTTACATAATTAAAACTAAATATCAGAAAACCAAAAGAAATAAAGATTCAAAGGAATATTAGTGAGAAAGGACACCAGAGCCTGGGATGGTGATTACAATCTGTCATGCTGGTCCCCTGAGTGGTCACTTCATTTCTTGGGAGAGTACAGATCTGGGTTTGAATCAGGTTACAGCTACTAAGCAGCTTGTCTTTTGTTTCTCCTATGTCTGTTTAACCTACCTTGTGCGTATGTTTTGTTCCTGTTGTTTTTAAGGCCCACTCCAGTCTGACTGATAGAAGCCCCGGTAATACATACTCATTATCAAGACTAATGAGGTTACTTGAATCAAGAAGTTCAGAAAAGAAACGGAGAGCTAAAATAGTGTCACCTGAAAGTTGGAAGACATCCATTTATTTTGCAGAAATAAACCCATGACCCCCAAGCCTGCAAAGCCCTATGGAAATGCTTCTTAAGACATTTTCCTGAAGAAAAGTCATCTACCGAGATCTCTGCACTAATCCACATGGAATTGTCTGGAACTTTACAGCATGACCCCTATAAACCTTCTCTAAATTAAGTTCTCAGGCAGGTCTCCCTCTCCCATATTAGCTAATTGTCCTATACTTGTGGAAAAGAGAAGCATTTATTATCTTATTGTTCTTATACTGCTCAAGTGCTCCCAGTGGCATTTCTGCCTCTTTTCTCATTACACAGATAAAGCAAGAGAGAGTCATTACTCAGTTGGTTATGAAGCCAGACTCTCTAACTTCACTGCCAATAATGTTCTCAACCAGTGATCCGATCATTTTGAGACCTGAGAGAAATAAAAAGCAGTTCTCCATGAAGTACTTGCCTGGAGACCCTGGGGAGCATGGGTAAACTGACTAATTTAGAAGAAGAAGAGCAACTTCATTACGGTGTAGAGGAATCAGAGTGAATATATGATGCTTATTTTCTGTCCCCTGAGAAAGTGTGATGAGATTTTCAGATCTATTTGTGGGATATGTAATATAATGTAAAAGGAACATGCGCTGTTGTGCTTTTTCTTTCATTGTAAGTTACTATCAATGCAGACAGCAGGAAAAGTTCAAAATATGGTTCAGAATTTTTTAACCATCATACTAAACCACCAAGGAGTGCTTATGCTATGTATTTAACAGTGTAAAAATGTTTAATTAAGCTGTTAAAAATTAAAATTACTTTGTTTCACTTTCACTTCCTTCTAGTGAAAGGTGTGTTTTCTGTATCACTAGAAGGAGGACAAGGGAAACAGAATGACATTGTATCAATTGATAAGACAAGACACAGGAGCAGTATGGTGATCACTGGCATTATGTCCAACTAAAGCTCTTCTGGTGGCTATCAGTCTCCTATTTAGAGTTAAACAGAAGAAACATCCAAGTCTTTGAGGCTGCCATTCCTCACAGGCAATGTTTGCAAAGAAAATTAGCAAAATATAAACAGAACCCTAATTTCAAAAGCATCACATATCTCAATGACAAATATAATGAAGGAAACTTTGAAGAGTGTACTAAGGAGAATTGTGTAGTTAGATTGGGCCTTCATCTAGGGATTCATGGGTTTGCTGTCACTTAGGCACACCTGTGGCCAATGAATCACCCAGGAAATGGTCATCAGGCACCTACATCAGAACATCCAGAGTTAGACACATCCTGATGGACCGAGAGTAACTCAGGCATGGATTCCTCCTTCTTGTGTTTACAGTATAAGGGAATGAGACAGTACCTGGCATAGAAAATAAAATATATGTGTGCTAGTCAGAGTTACTGGTAAGTCAGAGCCACACTGTGTGCTGTTTATTGTATTGTCATATCTTCAAATTAGTATGTGATTTGACTTTTGCCATGGTTTCTATATCAATTAAGCAACAAATAACAACTATAGAGTACTCAGGATTTTCATTTAGCTTGAGAATTTAGTGAAGATGGTGAATAGATTGTCACATATACAAAATAGGGCCTTACATTTCTTATTACATCTGCCCTTGTTAAAATATATGTGACTGAAATGCTGTGTAGATGCTCACTCAGTTTTGTCATACAAGTGCTATTTTCATCAAGAACTGGTGTACTCTTAAGACAAGGTTGTATATTCTGTGTCAACAACTTGCAAATGAGCATAATCTCTGCATCTATAATAGGAAAGACATTGTTTTGGGCAAACCAGGAGATTTCAATTTTTTATTACTTTGCATAGGATGCACAACTGCTCACTGTAGACTATTTATTAGGTGTGGGACGTATATAGGGCATTGCTTTTCCATGGGGATCTAATTACTTCTGTAGAGTTCCCTTATGTGGAACAGGAAACCTGACAACATTTATTCATGGAATGAAAATTGGTCATATGAAAAATGGCCCGTGTGCAAAGTCTTGGAGTCTCACGCTATTAGACCTTGAAATGATCAGCCGTTCTGAGCTTTAACCCTCTTATGTTACAGTTGAGAAACTGAGACATGGAAAGGTCTGCCCAAGGACACCTGATTATCTTAGGGGATCAAGCAATTTATAACCTTCTCTTATAGTTCCTAAGATTTACATGCCATAAAATGGTAGTGTGAAGTTATAATATCGGATTTGTAGGACAAGATGTCACCCTTGAGAATTGTTTTTAAGACTCTTTGAATTTATGTGATTTTTCCCCCACCTCCCCAGATCCATCATTTCTGGTGCTTTATTGCTGCAAGTTAATGCATAACCCAGACCTAGATGGCTGCCATAGGAGAGCAAATATCAATTCACAAGACAGTACAGAGTTTGACTTTAATTTAAAAATTGAAATGGAAACCTGTTTGGAATTAAGATCTTGTTTTCTCTAAGCTTCCTTAAGACTTTACTTGAATCTTAATAGTGTTGTATCTTTACTATGTGGTGTAGGAGGTCCTTCTGTATTTGTGCTGCGTTCATTGGTTAAATAAAGAAACTGCCTTGGCCTTTTGATAGGGAAGAACTTAGATAGGCGTGGAAAAGAGAACTGAATGCTGGTAGAAAGAAGGCAGGCAGAGAGAGCCACCATGGAGTCACCAGAGTCAGACATGCTGAAACTTTCCCAGTAAGCCACAACCTCATGGTAAACACAGATTAATAGAAATGGGTTAGATCAAGATGTGAGAGTTGGCCAAGAAGAGGCTAGATATAACAGGCCATGCAGTAATTTAATTAATACAATTTCTGTGTGGTTATTTTGGGTGTAAGCTAGCTGGTCACTGGGAATGTGGCCCGCTCCTCTTACCACAGATTGACTCCACGTAAAACCTAAGAGGGCTTAAAAAGAAATTCTAGACTAAAAAAAAAAAAAATTACAGAGTTCAAAACAACTTTTTGCTGTTTGCTGGCGGGGTGTTGCAGAAAGAATTTCCTCACTCAGCAGCCACAACAGTAAAAAAGCCATGGCAGTTTTAAAATGCTGGCTTTCTGGGCTATGCTGCCAGCACCATCTCTGGCTCCTGCTGGAGAAAGAACATTTGGAAGGGGTTTGTAACTAAAGTGCTACAGCTTGCTTGATGGCAATGTGGACTACTGTGTGCCTGGAACTGTGCGTGGCTCAGGGGCACCAAATGGCTCTGAAGCAGGAGAGGCTCCACCGTGCTCAATTGAGCTGATCTCAGGCAGGAACTATTGTAATTATCATAATAACAGCAAAGTTAAGGTTTAGACTGGGCAGGAAACAGGTGGTACCGTATTACCCCTACATGGTGCAACTTAAGGTTTTAAGGAGTGCTTAGCATTTTAAGAAGTGGTCCTGAATAGTAAAGAATTACAGATTCACAATAGGACAGATACAGACATAAAAGACCTCTAAATGGGTCACACTGTTGAATAAAGGTAGGTAGTAGGCTTAAAAGAGAAAAGAAATAAAGAGTATAGACAGATGCTTTTAAAAAAATGATAAAGTCTTTAAAGAGAGAGTACAGATAGTCATAGATTAAAAAAATTAAGCCATGTAAAAATGGAAAATTTACAGAGAGTCTGGATTCTATATATTATTGTGTTTTCTTTGAATTTTTTGACTATAAAGGAGCTAAGTACAGAGAGACATTTCATTGTATGGGCTAAGCTAATCCAGCATGAATATCATAAAGGTATCTTGACTTCAGTATTTGGGTCTAAGGATGCGATGCTTTGGAAAAGAGGTTCTTCATTTGTTTTCAAAGAGGATGAGACCCTGTGGATTGCTTCTAGACCAGTATGGTATGAGAGACCATGCCTTCCTGAAAGGTTGCTGTAAACACTCTCAAAAAATTACTTTGCCCAACTGATGACTGAGATGTACCCAGCACACAGGATATACCACAAACCTGATTAACAGTGCACAAAACAGTTTGGTGAGAAAAAACTATGCCATATTCCCTAATATTGTTTATAAATGTTCTTTTACATTTAAAGGGGGATATGATATAGATATGAATAATTTACATTGGTATAAATTTTGCTTTATTGATATAAACTTAAGGTCAATCTTGTTATATTTCTGCTCTTGATTAAGGTATTGTGATTGTGTAGTTCATTTAAAAATGTAATGTATAATTAGGAAATATAGGTTGTTAATAGATAATCATCTATAGTAATCAAGCTTGTAGTCATGTTAGATTTTCTAGATATATAGAGATATATTTCAGTTAGATAGGCATTCTTCATATCTTTCAAAGATGACAGAATATGGTATTTAATGTTTTAATAACTTAGGGCTTTTCATGATAATGAGACAAGTCTGCTCCTGACAGCACCAATCTACTTCAAGAGGAAGATGGGCATCGAAGAGGCTCCTTATGGAGTTGATTAGCAATTTGGGCAAGAAACTACTCTTGCCTGGACTGCTTCACTGGACATGCAGTACCCACAGAGAGATGCCTGCTGAACTTGACTAAATGTGAGATGGTTGTTTGGGGTTCCTGCTTCATGAAAGAGTCTGTAATACATTCTGCAGGATACAGAAGAAAGTGACTGAACTGTCTTTGAAATTTCCTGCTTTATGAAAAAGTCTGCTGGATACTATGGGCTTGTAGGTTGAAGATGGATACCCCAATGGTACAGAAAAACTTTGGGTGACTGTCCAGGCAGTGAGATGTCTCTGTCATTTCTAGAGTCTTGGAAGTTGCTTACTTCTCGTTTACTTAGGTAATATTATATCTTTCTGGAGTCTTTGATGGAGTTGAAGAATGGATAGTTATAATTATAGTTTTCCTTAGTTATGATAAAAGATAAAGTAGATATAAATATGGTAATTGTAGTTCTTGCTTGATAACTGTTTTGTTATATGTAATTTTACTATGTTAAAGTGAAAGCCTTTCTTTTTTGTTTAAACAGAAAAAGGGCAAATGGTGTAGGAGGTCCTTCTGTATTTGTGTTGCTTTCATTGGTTAAATAAAGAAACTGCCTTGGCTTTTTCATAGGGCAGAACTTAGATAGGTGGGAAAAAGAGAACGGAATGCTGGGAGAAAGAAGGCAGGCAGAGAGACCTGCCATTGAGTCACCAGAGTCAGACATGCTGAATGCTGAATCTTTCCTGGTAAACCACAACCTCATGGTAAACACAGATTAATAGAAATGGGTTAGATCAAAATGTGAGAGTTGGCCAAGAAGAGGCAAATATAATGGGCCAGGCAGTAATTTAATTAATACAATTTCTGTGTGGTTATTTCAAGTGCAAGCTAGTCGGGCGCTAGGAACACGGCCCACTCCTCTTACAACAACTATGCATAATTTTCTTCACATATTATATTTCCATTAATTAAAGTGAGCACTCTGATTGCACAATGATAGATTTCCCTTGGTTTACCTGGGATCTTTCAGATAGATGTGTTCCCTATGTGTGTACCGCTTCCTAAGCAAGTGAAAGGATCTATCGCTTTTCAGTTTTAATTTACTAATTGTTCTCTTTATGAAACGTTGCAATAAAAGCAAAGAGGAGCAAAATCCACAGCTGAACATGTTTTTCAGGCTGATTGCCATAGTGAAATGACCAATGGATGGCACTGTGTTAGGAACCTTTACAAATAGCAGAGAGAAACCCACAAATAAACAGAAAAGCTGGCTTTGCCTCATAGCTTTATAGAGATCCATTATCAAACTCATCGGCACCATCGCATGTTGCTCTGAGCCGATGGTGAGGTACATCAGGGTGGAAGTATGTCTCAGATCAAAGTCTTTCAAATGTGGCCCAGAACTAAAGGGTCTTAGTGTCCCACTATTTCTTTCAAGAGCACAGGAAGTGTGTGGACAATGCCCCATTGGGATCCATGTCCTCAATATCTAACACTTTTCTCTGACACTTGGGCAAAGCTTTAACATATGGACCTTTGGAGAACATTCCAGATTTAAACTGTAGAAAAGTTTAACTTTCCTACAGACATGAACTTTTTTTTTAACCATACCCAGAAAGGTCGATTTCATAATATTCTTTATTTCACAATACTTGTCACAGGGCAACTTCAGTGGATTTCTGCCTTATTCTTGTGTGAGAACTTCTTTCTCAGACCTGAACTGCTGTACAAATTTATTTTTGCTGACTCCTGTGGTGAATTAGAGACAATGTTCTGGTAAGACTTGGTATTTTCATTCTTTCTCAGTGTTAGTAATTGCTGGCTGTAGTAGTTATATATGATGATATCTTTCATGTACTATCTGCTCTTCATCTTCGATTGTTTCAGTGGAATAGACAGATGTATACTGAACTGTATATTGAGCTACTGACCCCATCCACATTTCACCAAAATTGCTAGTTTGCATTCAAACATGTGTATTTAAAAGTGTTTTGTTTTTCTTATTGAATATTTACTTCTATTCATATTTAGAGAAAAAAACTAAAGATGCCTTCATAGCAAACCCATTTATAGTCAATGGTACACAAAAATCATTCAAAACTTAAAAAAAAAATCCACTGTGTATAGTGCTAGTAAATACGATAACCCATGTTAGATTTCCAAGTTCTAAGAGCTAGTACTGATTCTAGAGAGGGAGACACATACAATATTTAAAAACTAATAACTGGTATGGCAGCAAACCATTCATTAAGGTTAGAAAAGATTCACCAGTATGTAAATAAAAAGGCAGAAGCAATATTGTCAGACTTTCCTGAGAAATTATCATTTGACCCAAAAGAGAAGGATACAGGGAGGATAAGAGATTGTGAGCTTTAACTAAATCATGGAAAAGAAAAATTAAGTTTAAAATACAGAAAGTGTTGTTTAGGGAGTAGTGACATATGCCTATAATTCCATAATTTGGGAAGTAGAATCAGGAGATAAAGATCAAAAGACTGTCAGCCACAGTAAGTTTGAAATCAGCATGGGCTAAGGAAAAGTGTTCCCCTCCTACCTGAAAAAGCATAAAACAAAAGCAACAACAACAAACAGTTGAACAAACAAAATGAAACTATCTGCCAAATGCCAAAAATGAATATTCGATGTTGGTTAAAAAGTTATCTATATCTGTCTGTCTGTCTATCATCTATTAAAAATGGATCTTGTTATGTAGTCCAGGCTAGTCTTGAACTAACCGTCCTCAGTATCCTGTATACAGGAACTACAGGTGAGTGTCAATGTGACTACAAGCCTGTTCAGGTAGCATTTCATTCTGGCAATGTGAACCTACATAATAGAAAATTTGAAAAGTAAAAGCCATTCAGTCTTCCCTAAATACTCCCTATAAATACTACTTGCTATAGTGACAAAAACCAGTGCCACCAAACAAGAAACACAGGAACACAGACAAAGCTACCATTTCATCTGTACTCAGAACTAAAATGGATATTGTATTGAAATTTAAGCTTTAAATGAAAGAAATACTTGTTGAACTGTTGAGTTATGTTGGTGGCCATATTTTATTTTGTTCTTGTACTCTATCATAAATTGTTCTGGAGAATCAGTCATGGTAAACTACTGACATGACAGTTAATCTACCTTCTTCTTAATTGGAGTGAATATTCTTCCTTCTCCTTCTCTTCTTCCTCCTCCTCCTCCTCCTCTTCTTCTTCCCCTTCTTCCCTTCTCCTTTTTTCCTTCTCCTTCTTATTATTCTTCATTTTCCTAGATGTTCTAAGAGTAGTTGTGATGGTTTGAATGTAAAGGGCCCTCATAGGCTCATAATTTTAAATACTTGTTCTTCAGGTGTTAGAACTATTCAGGAAGAATTAGCAGACAGGGTCTTGTTGGAGAAGATGTATAACTGGGAAAAGCTTTGGGGTTTAAAAAGCCTTCAGTTGTTACCAGTGTGTTCTCTTCCTCCTACTTGTGGTAAAAGAGCTTGCAGCTATTCCAACTACTATGACTTTGCTTCATCACTGTGGACCATGACTCTCTGAAAATATAGTCTCAGTTAAACATTTACTTTTCTTAAGAATAGATAGAAATTAAAAAGAACCCACACAATAGAATGCAGTATCAGTAAATTCATCATTTGGGGAGGATATTTTTAAATTTTTGTTTATGTGTGTGTGGATGATGTATATTTAGTTGTATTTGTTTCTGTGCAAGGATGTTCATATGCCACACTGGGTGTGTGGAGGTCAATAGACAGCATCTATTGTCAGTTCTCATCTTCCATCTTGTTTAATCTGGGTTTCTCCTACTATCTGTCACTGCATTAAGTATTTCAGGAAAAATGGCCCAATAGCTTCGGCCATGACTCCTGCCCAGGATTCAGATACTTGAAGAAGTCTACTGCCATAGCACCCTGAACGTGCCCCATCGCGTCTGATACTTGAAGAAATGATACAAAGCTCAGCGTCAGGTTTTTCTGGCATCTGTAGCACCTGGAAATGTTGTGGTTGGACATCCCAAAGCTAGTCATCTCCCTTCCAGTGGTGGCATCTTGCCTGTATTTGACCATCATTGTTCCTCCTCAAGCCTCAATAATCCTTACTGTAAATTCTCTGAGCAATGAAATTTCTTACTAAATTATCTAGGATTCAGATTGAATTCAAAGTACTATATTTTCTTCAATTATAAAACATTTATTGTTTTCTGAGATGGCTTGGTGGACTAAATGAGTCCAAAGGAAAGATCCTTTGTATGGGTCCTGACCTATAGTAATCACCTAATAAATGTTGGATGCCATCTTTTCTATCAATACAATTGCCTTGCGTGAGATTCTGCCAAAATCTTTTGGCCTGGGTACTATACCAGCTTGCATGAATGGAGTAGGCCTGTGAGTTCCATGACTGCCTTCACTAACTTCCTATCATCTGTTTACTCCTCTGTGGCAGCAGAAACTTTGAGGTCTTGAATAGGAAGTGGATGTGGTTCTCTGTTCAGTATAACACTTTCATATATAAGATGTCATTGGAGCACCATAAATTAAGATCAGAGATTAAGCAATGCTTTAGGGCAAAATTTATGGTAAAGTTTATAAATATATTTTACTGGATTTAACAAAAATAATTTCTTTGTGGCTAATGTGAATGGTTTGGCACAGGGCCAGAGGTTTTCTAAGGAAATTGGGTCTAAAATAATGTTATGACTTTCTTAGGTCATAAGAACAGAACTTTACAGACAACCAGTGCTCTCGAGTTATTATGAGAAAATGTGAGTTCTATTTCTTTATACTAGGTGCACGGATGCACTCTCTACTGAGTTGGCCACACACTGACAGCACATAATGCTCTCATTGAAAAATGAATGTATCAAAATGCCTACGTAGAGATTGGCGTGTGTTTTGCATTATTTCAGTTACTTCTATGTTTCCATCATTAAGAAGGATGACTAGTGATTATAAGACAAAAGAGAAACAAATCATAGAAACTTCCAGCAATTCCTCCACACAAGAGACTTTCAGGCCATAATCAGGATGGACTATTTGTTTCTTGAAACTAAACTTTAGTTTCAAGTGTCCTCCTTTGATAGAAATTTTTTATGCTAATTTGATGAAAACCAAAAACTTTCTTTGAAGATTTTTATTTCTAAAGGGCTGGGTTTTAATTGATGTAATGCTGAAAACCCAACAATATGTATTTTGCTTTTTTGTTAATTTTGCTATTGATGTGAAGATGATGTTGGAAGCATTTGTCTTTGCTGGACTGGTTTGAACTAGCCAGATAATGTTCAGTGTTGTTATTCATTAAAGGTAGCTGGTTTGTTTCTGTGTATGAAGGATGCTTGTCAGCACTGGATTTTTAACTCCTTGTGCTGTCAAACATGACAATCAGTCTGTTATGTTCTTTCTTTCTTTGTCAACTTGCACTGTAAACAAGTTTTCCACATATTCAGATTTATAGATTCTCCTATTTTGATCCCTTGTTACTATATATGTTTGTATATATGTATGTATGTGTGTATGTATATCTCTAAATTTTCTTTCTTCTCTTTGTATAAACATGTGCACTAAATTTAACATTGGTAATTGAGAATTTGTTGGTTGGGTTAAGGCTTAGCATACAAATATTACAATATTTACACAATCCACAAAGAAGTGAAATAGAAATGTAGAAAACCATTAATTAGATCCCTATTAAAACAATTATTACAGTGAGTTTTAAACTTCAGATTGAAGCAAATTGTCATTACAAAGATATTCAAGTTCCAGTATTTTCACATACTAATTCTTAACTCTCACCAATGTACAATTTTAATTCATGTGTAATACATATTGAAGTTTTCAATTGTTTCTGGCATATTAGCAAAATTCTTAGGGAAACTAGATTGTCACACGAAAGCTTTTACAGCACACACACACACACACAATTCTGACTGGGCAATAATGAACTTTTATCTAAGAGGTAATTATAGTAAGAAACAACGGATAAAGAGCTAACCTAAAATTCTCAAAAATGTTAAACATACCGTGGGCCCTCAGGTGGACTTTTTGGTATGAACTGAATTATAGAAAATCATACCAATCATCCACATATAGGGTGTCAAGCTGACAACCTGGAGAGTCAATACCTCCAGACTTAATGCTGTCTCTCTGTAGCAAAGAAGTCAAATCATCCACATATAGGGTGTCAATCTGACAACCTGAGAGTCATACCTCCTGACTCAATGCTGTCTCTCTGTGGCAAAGAGGTAACTAGTGAATCAATGTCTATTGCATGCTAAAGTGGGCTAAAGGTATGGAAGAGAAGGCTAAGCAATTAAGAGCACTGGCTGCTCTTTCAGAGAACCTAATTTGACTCCTAGTACCACACAGTGGTTTACAAACATCTGTAAGCTCAGTTCCATGGGACCCATAACCTCTTCTAGCCTTCCTGGGCACCAGATACACACATGGTACACATACCTACATTCAGATGAAATACCCAGAAACATTTTTGGGGAACTTTTTGAGGTAGACACAAGGTTTCTCTGTGTGGTCTTGCCTGTCCTAGATCTGTAGACCAGTCTGGCTACAGGGGATCAGCTTGTTTCTGCCTCGTGATTGCTGGAATTAAAGGTGTGTGCTGCCACTGATTTTAATGGAGCTAAATTATTATTTCTGTGTGTGTGTGTGTGTGTGTGTGTGTGTGTGTGCAGATATACATATGTATGAATGCATATACATATATATATGTACATATGAGTATGTGCATGCATACATTTGTACATGTGTGTGAGGACCAGAAGTCACCCTCAAATGTTATCCAGTAGCTGTCCACCTCATTTCTTGAGTTCAGGCACCTGAAGATCCATGATTAGGTAAAGGCTGTCTGTTCAGCATGCCCCAGGGACTCATTTCCTTTTTCCTGCTAAGCACTGGGACTTCAAATACACTGCAGCACGCTCGGGTTCTCATGTGTGCTCTGGGTGCGGAACTCAGGTTTACATGTTTATACAGCACATGCTTTACCAACTGGCCTGTCTTCCAGCCTGTAATTTCCTACTTTTTACAGTGTTTTCAGAGGTCTTACAAAACTAGCATTTTCAAATAAAAATAGTCCTATAGATTGCTCAGGAAGGTAGGCAGGGGCGTATAAGTGGCATCAATCAGACTTGGCTTTATGTCTTTACCTGCTGGATTGTAGTCCTTCTTCATTCTCCCACCTTCATGGGTAAATATTCATCTGTGTATTTATTAGTCATGTCTGTATGTTTTCCCTTTGTTCCCCAGAGCCTTTGATTTATGTTATTAGTGTCTCTTTCTTATTTTGTCTCTGTTTCTTTTATTATTTTCTTCCATGTTTTCAGGAGCAGGTTGACACGATAAGCTTGCTGCTCTCATTGTCCTGTCCCCTTAGTTTGATCTGCATCTTCTTTTGGTCATCTTATTGGGAAGTGAGTGTGGCAGGGACTTGGCAGCTGCAGAGGGCCAATGAAATGTTGGGCTGCCAGACTACTCTAGGAACCCATGACAGGAGTGAGGAGAAAAACCAGAGAAATGTGGCTTGCATTTCTTTTTGCTATGACTGAGTACATAGCACGACACCTCTTAGAGGAAAGAGAGGTTTCTTTGAACTCATGGTTCCCTTTAGATTATTCCATCATGAAATCTATACATATTTCTCAAAATGAATCCTCAACTTTTATCGAACTGGGCAACAATGAGCATTGTCATCTCACTTTCAGTTACTTAAGGTAAAATCTATCCTTCAGACTTAGACTAACAATGTTCAAAGATTTTCTTGGTCCCTTTCTTGGTTCATGGACATTATTTTTCTCTGATCTACTTAAGCCATTATTTAGCACAGCTTTAGTGTCCCTCTTGACATATTTTCTCTCAATAAATTCTCCCTTTTCACTCACAGTAACCCGTAACTGCCCCCAAATACCTCCATCCTTACCAGCCTGGGCCTGCCCCCTATGTAAGTGTTCTGTGTCTTCAAGTTGTTTTTATACACATGGTCCATCTAAATAATCTTGTCTTTGTTTTTGTTTTGGTTTAATTCAAGATTTTTTTTAGTATAATGAATCCATCAAACTAAATTGTATGCATCTTTCAAAGGGATTATAGCTAAAAATATAATCCAAATAATTGACTTGTATCTTATCAAGCATTATTATGGAAAAATGAAATAAAAGTAATTAAATTTAGATACAAATAATTTTCATTAAATTACTAATATGGGCTAGCATCTACATAATATCTTTAAGCTATTGGCTACCAGAGTACTTTAGGTATATCTGTGTTATATTCTGTACTAGATAGAAGGCTACTATTCTCTCTAAAGTAAAAGTTGATGAAGTATTAAATTTTTCATATGGCTCATTAAAGATGAAGTATAAATTAAATGTTAGTATCTCTCCACTCCCAGTCTAGAGGCATTTCTGTACTGAGAGTGAAACATAAGACAATGATCAAGATGTCTAGGTAGAGTCGGTCAACCTAGCTTTGTTACTAACAATCCATGTGGCATCGGACAAGCTATTTAATGTGTCTACCCAAGATTACTCAAATTTAAAACAGGGCCAAAATAACAGTCTTCTTAGTTTTTTTCTATTGCTGTGATAAAGCGTCACAATGAATAACATGTTGAAACAGAAGGGATCAGTTAGCTGACATGTCCTGATCACAGTCCAGTATGAACAGAAATCTGTAAAAACTCAAAGCAGAAACCTGGAAATATAAACAAAAACAGAGAACACGAAAACATGGCACTCACTGATTTTCTTTACAGACATAGATTCAGCTATGTTTATTATACTTCTCCTTACCATCTGCCCAGGAGTGGCACTGGTTGCAGTGTTATATGTCTTCCCACATCAAAGATCAATCAAGAAAATGCCCCAGAAACTTGTCTACAGATCTTCCTTATGATTCCCTGTTCTCAGATGACTCTAACCAGTACAACAGTCATTCCATAATAAGGATGCTTTGGTTAAATGAATTCATATTGGTAAGAAACTTAGAATAGCATATGGCAACTTGCCAGTCAGTAGCATTTTTAATAATTATCATTAACAATAAGCTGTTGCATTCTAGTCTCTCTAAATTTCTAAAATGACACAGAAAATTGTCTGCTACAAATTGTCTATGTGAACTTCTTTATGAAATAAGAAATAGGTCTGCCCCAGACTCCGAGGAGAAAGTATGGTCCTGCCCAGGGCCATGATAGACTGAGTTGTACAAAGAGACCAATGTATATACCTTGGCAATCTGCCCCAGGCTCTAAGGAGAAAACCACAAACCTGTGTCATCTGCCTGTGATGGCACTGATGAGGAAAAATTGCCTCCTTCCCCTTGTTCCTTGCCATCTGTGGCAGGTGGAGGATCTGACCCAACCCCTCACCAGTTGCAATACTCTGGAGAACAGGCCCTGTTCCTCTTCTGGACATCACAATAGAGTTGACCCTGTGTTGACTGAGGTTTCTCTCCTACCTGATTCCACAGCCATTCAACCCAAGAAATACACAGAGGTCTACATTAATTATAAAACTGATTGGCCTAATAGCTCAGGCTTCTTATTAACTCTTATAACTTATAATAGTCCATAATTCTTGTCTGTGTTAGCCACGTGACTTCTTACCTTTTGCATCAATAAGGCATTCTCATCTTGCTTGCTTTGTGTCTGGCTTCCTCTGTGTCGACTGTGGACTGAATCTTTCCACTTCCCAGAATGCTTGTCACCCAGCCTCTACTTCCTGCCTGGTCTCCTGCCTATAGTTCCTGCCTGGTTACTGGCAAATCAGCATTTATTTAAAATACAATTGACAGGGTACAGACCATTATTCCACAACAACACTGTAGACAGGGACATGAGTGAGCCAGCCCTGAGGGTGCGAGAGTAGGATAGCTGCTACTACCTCCCTCATCTGCAGTGTGGTGGTGGGAGCAGGTGGAAAAGATGCCTTCCCCCTTGCCCATACTATATCCTGCTGATGAGAAAGCTGACCAGCCTGTTTACCAGCAGCAGAATTCTGAAAAAAACAGGCCCTTCAACTCATCTGGGCAGTGTAGTGGCAGGTAAGCCAGCCCCAAGAATCCATGAGCATGGGAGATCTGGCCCAACCCCTCACCTACCATATGGTGGCTAGGGCAGGGAGAGATGTCCTCCCACCATCCGCTGGTCCTGAGATTATAAGAGAAGAGCAGTCCCCACGCTTTACCAACTGCAGCAATAGAGAGAGTGACCCCCTGTACCTAGTTAGCACAATAGTGCTGCCCCTAATTATGTAGGAATGGGAGAGCTGAACCTGAAGGCATGAAAGTAGTAAAGAACCAGTCCCTTCACTTGCTCATTGCTGAAAGGGGTGAATTTGTTGGGCTATGCCAGAATATTCACCCTATTTGTGTGGACGAGGGAGAGTTGGGAGGCTGAACTACTGCAACAGAATTAGGGTTATGAGTTGGCCTACCTCAACATCCACCCTATCTGTGATCTTTTGGAACACATGAAGGGACCCATCCTGCATACCCAAAGCTACGAAACCTCCACAATACAGTGCAAAAGTAGGCTATCCAAGGAGAGTCCTAGTAATGGTCCAGAATTGATAGTGCAGAATAAACCAGAAATCTTGAACCAGACCAGTGACTCTTTGCAATGAACACATATACATAAATATATATAAATAAAAGGATAAACTGCATGACTCACTTTGTCATACTACAGTTTTTTCTTTATTTTTCTCTTATGCATTATTATATTTTATTTTATTTTGGGGGAGAGGTTATAAGAGCAGAGGGTAGATGTGAAGGGACAGGGAGATGGATGGGATAGAGATGCAAGATGTTAAAGGCACAAAGAATAGACAAAAAGTTATAAAAAGAAATGATAAGTTGCAAAGGAAAATTATGGAATATTTTTTCATATGGAACCATTAGAGGAGAACAGATGATTCTCCAAAAGTAGTGAATTTTAGTTATGTTATTTGCTGGAGGTCAAGTAACAGATATCACTTTAGCCTCTTAGCAATGCATGTATGATTTCAGTTGGTCAAATACTAGCTTCTTTTCCACAGTCTTTTAGGACCTTCAAATATAATTATATTATTTAAAAACTCATCTTTTATTGATAAATTATAGCTAAATTGTAGCTATCATACACTAATCATTTGTATAGAATGGACATCTGTCTTACTAACACCTTTTGTACATAGCAAAATGGGGAAATTCCAATGGGACCAGAAAGGTCAATCCTGTAATTCTTAGAAGTAGAAGTGGTTGTATCTACCCTCTCATTGCTGATGTTCTAGAGGTAGATACAAGGCCAACATTATTGAAATATTCAACTGTATTTCTTACCCGCCTAAAAGACACCTTTGCATCAACTGTACTATGTAGTGTGACACACATTTGATATGACGACATCATTAAATCCAAGCATCATCATCAATATGCTAAGTTTGTGCTCTACAAATTCTTCATCAGTCTGCCAAACTGGGTCCAATTCAATTCAGCAAATATTCATTGAAAGGTTTTGTTCTGGGAATGGTGGGTCCAGAAGGAACTGGGCTCTAATGGCATTATGAGCTACCCATTGATGTGACTGGAACGATAAAGAACAGTGAAGAGTGTACAAAAGGGCAGATGGGGAATAATGCTGCTCAACTGGAGCCAGGCTATGCAGATTTAAAGCTGGGCAATGTGATGAGCCAGCACTGCAATCTCCCGCTTCAGTAAGAGTGGGAGTATTTTATCAGAGCATTTCATTTGAAACCTGCACACTACAATGAGATAAATGTTAATTCCTAACCTTTTTGGATAAATCAATGGCTTCTTAAATGGTTAAGTAACTAACAAAATGTCACAGACCAAATAAACCATCCAGCCAGGACTGAAATTCACACAATGGAAGCACAAAACACAATTCCTTATCCATATATGGTTCTCAGTTTTCATAATTTCATTTTCTGTTCTATGTTATGAAGGAGAGTATATAAATCACTTTGTCACCTTCTATCCCTTCATTGTTGCCACCGCTATGAGGGGAAATGGTTATCATTGTTGTTCCAGGTAGACTGGGGGTTAGAAAGGCTCGGCAGTTTGCCTGTATGATTTAAATCTGCAAAGATGGAAGATGCCATTTTAACATAATTCTAACTCCACAAAAAATGATTTTAATATGGGGGATCATTAAATTTATGAAATGACCAAGGCTTGTCTTTTCTCTCTCTAATGTTCACGTTCTATGGTTCCCACACCAAATTTTGTCAGATGATACCTCACTTCCAGTTAATGGAGCTCTTTCAGGAAAATGTAATATAATGATTGTTTTACCCCATTCTTTTTATATTTAGTGACATCAAGAATACTGCACTGGAACAGGAAATGTCACTTAGATAAGAGCCATCAAAAAATACACCAACCTTTAATGAAAATTTCACAAGGTTTTCATCTGTCCAGACCTCAGTGTCTCAAACACATACTCAAGTTATAAGTAAGAATTGCAAGAGGTGAATTTGCCTACCCCTAAAAAACCTAACTGGCACCTAACATGAAGGAGAACTCCAAACCCAACAGTCCTCCACTTGATGCAGTTTTCATAAATACCTATTTTCTGCTGCTTTATAACCCCTTACAATGTTTGCCTACTGCACAAAATCTTAATTTTAGAGCAACTTCCAAAGAAACATTATTTTGCATGTGGTACGTGTACTACTTGCTTACTTATTTTGAGAGTTAACTGTTTTCTATTAAAGAAAATTAATTTCTTATATGATATGCCATGGAGCGCTTGTAAAGCTCAGGTGACAATTAATAGAAGGCATTTTTCTTCCTTTACACCATGGGACCTGGAACGGAGCTCAGGTCACCCAGGCATGGGCGGGCCCCCAGATATTAAGCCATCTCTCCAGCACTAACTAAATACTTCAAAAGAAGAGCTAATACCAATACTCCTCAAATTGTTCCACACAATAGAAACAGTAGGGACATTGTCAAACTCTCTATACGAGGCTACAATTACCCTGATACACAAACCACATAAAGACATTACTAAGAAAGAAAATTACAAACTAATCTCACTCATGAACACTGATGTGAAAATACTCAATACAATACTGGCAAATTGAATCCAAGAACACATCAGAAAAAGCATTCACCATAATCAAGTCGGCTTCATCCCAGAGATGTAGAGATGGTTCAACATATGAAAATCTATCAATGTAATCCACCACATGAACAAACTAAAAAATAAAAACCACATGATCATATTATTAGATGCTGAAAAAGCCTTCGACAAAATACAACATCCCTTCATGATAAAGGTCTTGGAGAGAGCAGGGATACAAGGAACATAACTAAATATAATAAAGGCAATATATAGCAAGCCCACAGCCAACATCAAACTAAATGGAGAGAAACTCACAGTGATCCCACTGAAATCAGGAACAAGACTAGGTTGTTCACTCTCTCCATTTCTATTCAATATAGTTCTTGAGGTCCTACCTAGAGCAATAAGGCAACAAAAGGAGAGAAGGAGATACATAGCAGAAAAGAAGAAGTCAAACACTCACTATTTGCTGATAATATGATAGTTTTCATAAGCAACCTCAAAAATTCTACCAAGGAACTTCTTAAACTCATAAACACTTTCAGTAATGTAGCAGAATACAAGATTAACTCGAAATAATCAGTAGCCCCCTTATACACAGATGATAAATGAGCTGAGAAAGAAATCAGAGAAACATCACCCTTCACAATAGCCACAAATAGCATAAAATATTTTGGAGTAACTCTAACCAAACAAGTGGAAGACCTGTATGATGAGAACTTTAAATCTTTGAAGAAAGAAATTGGTAGAAGACACCAGAAAATGGAAAGCTCTCCCATGCTCTTGGGTAGGTAGAATTAACATAGTAAAAAATGGCAATCTTACCAAAAGCAATCTATAGATTCAATGCAGTTCCCATCAAAATCCCAGTAAAATTCTTCACAGACCGACAAAGAATAGTACACAACTTCATACGGAAAAGGAGCATCTGATTCTTAACCTCAGTGGCATGGAACTAGGTATCTACAGAGCCCTATTTGACTTCGTATCACAAAATATTTGAGTGTGTTGTTACAAGTTGGCTATCATATATCTCTGGTCTTTTAGATCTTACTCTATTTGGCTCCTTACCTTGTCCCATTCTGGTTATGGGTATAGCTCCTGGCTCCTTCCCATCCTTATTTTTATGCTCTTGTTGTGCAGTAAGCTGTGTTTAAGGTATCAAGGTACATTTATCAACATTCCTTTTATAAAGGTAAAAGGTTTGTTTTGATTCATAGATTTCACATTCCATCCATTCACTGGTTTTAGACCATTGGGGGAGATGCCAAGTAACCAATGATAAGGAAGATGGAGTAGTACATGACAATTCAGCTAGCGCTCATGAAGTTTTAGGTTCCCTCAATCCTTTTCTAGTCTAAGCCTCCAAAGACCTAGAAGTCCATACTTTTAAAGTGTCAACTCCCAATATTATTATTGTTAACATATAGGCTATTGAGTGACATTCAAGATCTAAGCTATAGCAGACAGTATTTGGAAGGTAAGCTTTAAATGACATTTTATAGTGCATTACTATTTGTAAGCTACTCAGGACACTACTTTTACTGGTTCCTACAGTGATATGTGAGCAAGTGTGATTGACAAACCTCATGATAACCTAACAGAATATCTAGGACTAGGTATTTTACAAGCTATAGGAATGTGTTTCTCCAAAGCCTCTGAAGAACAAGGCCAAAGTGTTCAAGTTTGGACTGTGGAGGCTCTCCCTAAAGAAGCCTCACATAGCAAAAACAAGAAGGGCATGTGAGCATGTTGTCCAAAGGATGCATAAGACTCCCTTCTTGAATGAATCCTTGGAGACTGACTGGCTCCTTGGGGCCACAGTTCTCAATTGTAGTGGTCACATTGGGTTCACACAAATTATAAAGGAGACACATTCAAACCACAAAACCAATTGTGTGATAGAGTTCAGGAAATTGATGTCATCTGTACCAGCAAAGAACCTTTTAAAAGAACACTGTGATTTAGCTTTCCTTTGAATATTAATATTGCCTAAATCATTGGTAACCTCAGGAGTTTCAAACCAGTTTGAGGTTTTCTGAGACACAGACTCAAACAATTACTCTATCTCGTAAGACTCAAACTTTTCCCTATTTCCCTCATAGATACTGATAACCAAATAATGGAAATATGTATGGAAAAAAGAATGACTGTTTGTTGTTGGGGGTAAATTTGAAAATGTGTCAGCGTCAAGTTTAGAATCCCTTCCATTGGAAATACATCTAAAATTGATAAATGATGGGGGTAGACTTGTAGTGGCAAAGATATGTATCAATTGGAGTAAGCAGTTAGTGAAATGGAAGCTGGGTAAATTCAGCTTGCCCAGTCCTGCCAGAAGTATTGTCCTGTTAGACAGGACAGGACAGAATACACTTAATGCAGAATGAATGAATAATTGAATCTGTAAACCATTTCTAGTCTTCCTGTGCATACACATATGAGCATGTGTACATGCATACGCACCCACAACCATATCTCCAGTCATTGACAAATGCTAAAATTTTATACAACTTAAGAGCTCATTTTAATCTAATGAAGACACAAGCTTGCAGACACCTAAATTAACTTCCACGACAATTTTTGTGGTCAAATGTTATATTGTTTCTATTCTTTTTGTTATGTATTAAGTGCTGTTGAATATAGAATCACAAGAAACTGTCCTCATGGTCATAATATTTAATTCAAGGTTACCTAAAAGGAAAAGGACAGTGAATTAAACTTTTCTACAGGAGAAAACCAAGGTCCTAAGGCAGTGAAATTCATTTTGCAAATACCAAATCAAGGCCAAATGCACAATGATCCCTGACACTCTAAATTATACAATATCAACTCTCTGAAATCCTGTGATGTCATTGGCAATAAGCACAATTTGTAAAAATCTATTCTACCCTAACTTCCATGACAGCATTCTTTCCTGGGCACATTTTGAATCTCAGCCACACTTTCTCCACTATTTCATAACTGCACTTCCTTCATTTGCTTATTAGATGTCTGTGCTTTCCTGGATTTAAACTTAGCAATCCTCTATACAATTCTATGCACTGTTGTGGCAGGGTTTTCAGTACTTACTACGTCTTCAGTCCTTAGATGCCAATTACTGAAAATCATTATCTCCATTCTTCATTGCACAATTATTTCCTTAGCTTGTGAAGGGTTTCTTTTTCTATCATCTATCAGGATCTCCCACATGAACAATCCAATGTACTAAAAAATAAACACTGACTTTTTTCTACACCTGCTCTTGTTTCTATGTTATGAACATATCCAAAGCCCAGATACAATTATGAACTCATATATTTCCACCGATACCAAATCATTCATATTCATCTGGTCACTAAGTGGTATAGGATCTCCTTACTTCGAATCCCTCGATCTGCCAATCATCCTTCAGACTTATTCTCACTGCTCTGTTTCAGGTCATGTTAATTTTTCTTTGTGCCTATTTTAAGGATTTTCTCCTTAAATGCAACACCATTGTATCCCAAAATGAACTGAAATAATTGCCACAGATTTCATGCAGCTCTAAACTCATTCTGATTTCTCTATTGATGGTACCATGATGACACGAGGATATTTATGATTCTGCCATGAGAAGACTTTGAGTGTGGTGCCTTGAGAATGATAGTGTTTAGGATAGCATTTGATACATACAGAACTATAAAGTAGGTATTGACAGAGTATAACCACTGGGCTGAAAACAGTCAGCATGTGGTTCACAATCCCATATTTAAACCCTTCACCCAGGGTGATAGAACATATATCGTTTTGTGTATAGCCTTGACAAGAAGTCATCAAAGCTTCTTTACTTAAGCGATTTTCATTTCTATTAAGAATTTAAGAAGATAACACCCCTATTAAACTTGTATCCAATTAAGAGAAGTGAACAAAGACCGTTTTATGTTTTAGAGTTATAACCAGAACAAAATAAATTCATTAGCAAGCAAGATGGCAGTGGGTTCATTTTGTGCATTCCAGAAGGTCCCATAATGCCAGCATGTAGGCAGTTAGAAGGAATATGTGAAAATATAAATTGGCTCCAGAAAATATTAAACATTTGCAAAGTGCCCAGTGCCTTTGATTCTGCATTAGCTGACTCTGGATTGGGTATGTATAATATGTATCTTCTCTTTCATCCTCCTAATTGAAAATTCTGGGGAAAGCAGTTATCTTGGGGGAGGACCTGAATTTGTTTGATAAGTCTCTGACACTGATTTTCTCTGGTCCTTCTTATAAAAACATGAAATGCAGTTGTATATGTGTTCTGAAACATTTGTGTGTTGAATACCCACATTAAAACATATAGTTTAGGTTGACTGACTTCTTTAAAAATGGATTTTTTAAAACTTCTCAATGAAGTTTTTGAGTTTGATATGTCTTGTATTTTCCTTTTCCCCCATGATGCTAATATGTCTTTCCACTGAACATGCTTTCCTACATAATTCTTTTTTCTTTTCACTCATTTCGTACATATTTATTGAGAGTCAAGAACTGAACTGGGTGTAAACACAGAGCTAAGTGAACATGGGCTCTCTTCTCAAGTATCCGACAGTCCAGGGAAAGTGATAAACAAATATGTCATGAAGACATAGACCAATGGGACAGTTGTTAGAAGGACTGAGAGGACTGAATGACATAAAGACTTCTGTAAGATGAAGTCAGTAAGCTCAAGATGGTAACTTTAAATAGTGAACTTTGACCTGAACAAATTAAAAGAAGGATAAGTGAGTTGTGGTGTGTGTGTGTGTGTGTGTGTGTGTGTGTGTGTACAAGCATGTGAAAATGCACTCATGCTTGTGCTTATTGTGTGTGTCTGTGTGGGTGTGCATGTACATTCATGTGCATTCATGCACATTTATGTTATAGGCATGTGCTTCCAACAGCACTTGTGTAAAAGTTAGAAAACAACTTTGGGGGTCAGGGTATTATCTTCTGCTTTGCTTGACACATGACCCCTTTGGTTTTTTTCTCTACTGTATAAACCAGGTTGACCCGGCTGTGAACCTCTGCAGGTTCCACTCTCCATCCCTTCCATCTTGCTAAGGAGTGCTGGAATTTCAGACATGTGGTGCTGTGTCTGTTTACATGGGTCCTGGGGCTTTAGCTTACACTTTCATGGCAAACACTAAATTCTTAGACTTCCCCTAGCCTGGTAGAAATATTTAGATAAATGGAGCATTTGTTTTCAAATTCTTAATTTTGATATTAATTTTGAAATACTGGCCATGTGGCCATTAGAAATATTCTCACATCCCCCAGTTACCAAACCTCACTGTGATTTAGTTGTGTGACCACATGTTAGCTGACAGAATTGTCTGGCTGGCTTCTTTCTCTCTCTCTCTCTTTTTTTTAACCTCTGTCACAGTAATCGTCTTTACTCTTAGCTACAGTAGGATGAAGCAGAGAGCTGGGCATTCAGTTCCAGCTACTGACTGACACAAAAGAATCACAGCTACAGAGTGAGTTAAAGGCCAGCTCAGGTAACTTAGAAACTATGAATAGAAAAAATAAATAAACCAAGGTGGTTGGAATATAGCTCAGGGTAGAGTATTTGCTTAACAAGAATAAATATTGTGGAATAATCTTCTCGTACCTTGTGACTATGTGTCACTAGGTTTAGTTTAATAAAAAGATTAATGGCCAATAGCAAGGCAGGACTTCGAAGGTAGAGAGGATGCTGGGAAGAAGGGCAGAATCGCGAAACTCCATAAGACACACAACAAGCAGGATAGAAAGTAAGTAGTTGAAGGAAATGAGAAAGGAAGAGAGGAGGAGAGGGGAATAAGTGGAAAGCAAAGAGAGGAGAGGACAGGACAGGAGAAAGGAGGAGAGGAGAGAGGAAGAAGAGAGAAGAGAGGAGGGGAGGGGAGAGGAGGAAATGGAAGGAGAGGAAAGGGCAGGAGAGGAAAAGAGAAGAGAAGAAGCTACAAGTAAAGATATCATCTTTCTTCAGGATAACAAGAAAAGCCTCTTAATTTTTCCACATGAACCTGCTCTATTAATTTTCTGTCAGTCTCATTCTTGCCTGTAGTATTGATGGATGTGGATCACGCTTTTTTTAAAATACAGCAACTTGGCATTAGAGAGAACAGCAGGACTTATAGGGCACTTTTGCCACTGTTCTCTCATCAAGGACCACAATCTTCTCACTTTGAGGTTCCCACTATGCGCTGGGGATGGGCAGGAAAAGTATCGGGCAGATTCATGTGTCAGAGTCTGATACCATCAGCTCTTTTGTCCAGTCAAGAGAGGCAGTTAGCCCCAGATATCCGCTGCCTCTCTTTCCTGTTTAAGGAAAATTAAGAGTCAGAGTTGGTGAAAGAAAATAGATTTATTTATAATTTAGCCAAATGGGAGAAGAAAAAGTCCCACTATCTCTCCCTTTGTCCTGAGGCACTTACCCTTTTATAGAAAAGAGTGAAACAAAGCCTGGGCTGTGAGGTCTCTTTCTGGGAAGCCAGACTTTCCATTGGCTGGGCCTATCAGTCCTCCCTTCTTCCAGCAGGAGTGTTCTGAGGAGTTACCCATCTTCTTTTGTTTGTGTTTGTGTTGAGATAGGATCTCCTTATGTCACCCTGTCTGAGCTGGATCTTGTTTTGTGGACCTGGCTGGCCTCAAACTTTTGATGATACTTTCCTTGGCTTCTCAAATGTTTGTCCATCACCTCCCTGATTTGGGGGTCTGTTGACTCATGATCTCTATTTCAGTGCTTAGCCAAAGAAAGGGAAACAAATCTCTTAGACTCTCCCTTTAGACTACCTTTCTCCTCACATACCTGAATCATAGGATCATAGTTGCAAAACACCTGAACAAATTGAACACGTTGCTATCATACCTAGCATGAAACCCCTCTTTATTTGGATTTTTAATTCCTTGCAGGTATTTCTAAATGTACAGTTTATAAGAAATGCATTTTTAAATATTTACTTATTTCTTTTAAGAATGTGATTCCTCTATCTGCATGTACAACTTTTTGCCAGAAGAGGGAATCAAATCCCACTAAAGATGGCTGTGAGCCACCATGGAGTTGCTGGGAATTGAATTCAGAACCTCTGGAATAGCTGCCAGTATTCTTAACTGCTGAGCCATCTCTCCAGCCCCACAAAATGCATTTGTATGATTTGTTCTTTTTAATCTGTTCTTTACTCTTCCTTAAAGCAGCCAGCTGTAGGACTTCACAGTTGTTGTTCCTGTCCCAGGAATCTGAGCTTCGCTTGAAAACTGAGCAAATGTATGTTAGCAGAGGCACAGCTGGGGAAACAGACAACAGTCTGTCAGACAACAAGCAAACATACCATTGCTTGTTTCTGGTTTTCTCTTGCTCCACTGTAAAAGCCAAGAGAGCAAGTCCAGCCTAGCCTGCTGAGGATAGGCAAGGGCAGAGAAGTCAAAAGGCCCCAGTCCTTATAGACAGATAAGTACATCTCAGGTATGTAAGGGAGCCCAGGCAATACCAGAGCTGTCTAGCCAAGTCCACCTGAGCGCATCAAAATCGCTGACTAGATCAAAATACATGCTTACTCTTTAATACTACAGACTTTAAGGCAATTTTTCATAGAACATATTTGCAGCAATAAAAAGATAATAATGGAAATTTTACCATGTAAATTTAGAATTTCTTTTTAAAAAATCAAGTCCAAACTTGATTTTTCAGGGGAAACAAGAAATGATCCAGTAGACAGGGACCAAGTGGTCAAAACATGAGCCTATGAGTGACACCTCATATTCAGACCATTACATTAGATTTGCTTAGAGTCCTCCACAACATCTGCAATAGATTGAAGAATTACTCCATAAATGTTTCTTTAAATGAAGGTCCAGATAATTTCCTGATTCCTAAATCATCACACTATCCCTGGATAAAAGTCATTCTTTTCTCGTAAGTTTCTTTGGAAAGTATGAAAGATTAATCTGACCTCAAATAAGCCCCCGGCTGTGATGGTCAGTCTCAGTGGTAAACTTGACTGGACCTGGAATAAACTAAAAGGAAAGACACTGGACACCCCTGTCAGGGATTTTCTTCATCAGATTTCTTCATCACCTTAAATATGAATCTTCCCAGTTGCAGTCCACATATAAGAAAGAGGAGAAAGGGGACTGTGCTTTTTCCCTGTCTGCCTTCACTCTATTGGCAAGTTCGTCTACCTTTTATTGCTGCGTTCTTTTACTGATGTCAGAACCCAGCTTCTTAACCTGGGCTTTCTGAGGATTCTGCAGGTAGTGCCAGATTGGTACTGTTAAGGCCCAAAGCTTCAATGATTGGGTCCTCAAACTTCCCAGATGAGATAGTCATCATTTGACAACCCAGTCTAAAATAAACCAATGAAACTAATCTCTCTCTCTCTCTCTCTCTCTCTCTCTCTCTCTCTCTCTCTCTCTCTCTCACACACACACACACACACACACACACTCAAACATACTATGTTCCTCTATAGAACTATAATCCACAGCTCATAAATTCCTAGTTACCCTTTGAATTATTCATGGGAGTGTGAGAAGCCATATAACTTTAGAGTGCATGTGTATATTAATAGACTTCTTATACAGGACGGAAGCAGCAGTCATTTCTGCTCATTTTTTAGTTATTTGTTTTGACTATTAATCTACATATTTCAATACATGTAAAAAATAAAACAAATAGTAAAGCCTACCTTTATCCCTTTAAAACAAAAAAATAAGTTTATGAGATAGGCAGGGTTTCAGACATATATTGAATAATGATTCTCACTTGATCACCGAGGCTTCTGAGAAAGAATGGCAGTCCTTTAGAAAGCAGACCCAGCAGACTGGAATAATATGCTTAAGAGCCAGAACATGACCGAGAACGGTGGAATTCAGTTGTTGTTGTTGTTGTTTTTCCTGTTTTTCCCAAATTACACCTGTGCTCTCAGCCTAACCGTTCTCCTCTATGCCTGACTTTCTTCATCTGTCATTTAGGGACACTAATAGCCATCTTTTCTTGGGCAATATTTTTGAAACCTTTCCTTGAAAGATGATGGTCATTCCTCTTGTTAATAACCCTGTCTCACTCTTACAGCCCAGTACTCAAAAGGACAAAATGATCAGACCTTGCTTGACATTACTGTAACCCTATGAGCCAGTCTGCTTGCTTTTATGTCTGACCTTCATGTCCTCTGATACCTGATGAAATTCCACCTTTTGACCACTGGCCCAGGTCATTTAGCCCAGCCCAAAAGTGGGCCCTGCAGACATGACACACAGCAGGCTCTTTGACTGATCCAGCTGGGGCGGTTTCAGGTTCCTTTTGTGCCAGATGGAAAATGAAATATCTGCTGTCCCAGGTCTAGGGAAGCTCAGCATTAGGGAGGGATCAGGAGTTTTCCTACCTTTCCCTAAATTCATATTTAGTCTGAACAGCTGCATTAAAGCCTTGGTTATCCAGCACTAACCATAAACATTCCCAAAGCCTCTTGGCTTTGAACACTTGAACTGTAATGGAAACTTTATAATTTTATGTCTGCTTGGCTGAAATCCACTTTTCGGAGAGAGGAGAGTATGATTGTCTTCTGGGTGATTTCACCTACACCAAATCTTTTCATGCCCACACAAGGTTTGGGATAGAATCTGAAGAAAGAATCCTGCTTTCTGTGCTCCTTCAAAATGAGAAGTACAGATCTCCATGGCAGCAGCCTGTGCTTAAAAATCTCCTGGGCCCCATTTCTGTTTTTATTTTCCTGTAGATTGAAATGGTTGTAGTGCAGAAAACAATAGTTGGATAATACCGTAATCCTCTTGGCTCCCACACATGCACACTCACAGACCCACGACTTCCATCCTTATGCAGTCGGTAAACAAAGGACCCCATGCTCTGCTGACTATCCCTTAGGAATTAAAAGCAAATATATATACTAGAATATTCCTGGAGATTAAGTTATTTGAAAGGCATTTCATTTTGTAATCATGCAAATGCATCTGCTCTTGTTTTCCAGGCTGGTAACCAGATCTCAAACTGCCAATAAATCATTCTCTTCCCTTTCTTCTTCAACACTGGAACAGTCTCCCCTTACTCCTTGTGCTTTGATGCATAAGATGGGATGGCTAAGTAATAAGGCATTGGAAATCCACAGCTAGCAGGGGTCATTTTTCACTCATTGTTCTGCCGCTGCTCTGCCTTTTCCTGACTTGACTTGGTTAAGGAAGGGGGAGGGAGAAGGGTTGATGAGAAGGTCAGTCTATTGTGTTGCCTCTAGATTCTGTGTTTGCCCTTCCTAAGCCTGTTTACACTCCAAATCACTCAGACACACTACACATTCTTCTTCTATAAAATCTAGTTTTAAGGAGCAGTCTTGGCCACTGGGGAGAGAACACCAAGTAATTATAAGAGTTCAGTAGGTAAAAGAACTAATGGCTGGGGGTTTTAAATAAGACAGTTTTATTATTAGTGGTGATCATCTAAAATGAATAATTCAGCCTCCTTTCTTTGAGATAGGATAGGAATATTATACATAATATGAGGAAGTGCCTTTTTAATTAATAAACTTCCTATCACTTATGGTTGTTTCTGGTTTACTAAATGGAAATGAATATTTTAAATGCTGACCTTAACATTACATGACAAATAATAAAAGGAAGAGAATTAACGGCTACAGTGGACAATTAGAATTCACTTGAATGAGCTGAGGACACAATGATACATTACACCCAGAGGTAGAATGAGCCTTTCATGGCCAAGCCCAAATGTGGACCCTGCAGACATGGACACACAGCAGGAACATATCTACTTATTTGCAGATCTGAAAATTAGAATTGCTACACAGTTCCTAATTTTTGTAGTAATCAAATGTGATTTTTAAGTCTTTAAGTTCATTTTGGGCCCCAGCATTCAAAAACATTAATTGAGCTGGCTGAGAAGTGTGGCATGTGTGAATGTTAACCATAATGAGGACTGAAACATAATCTGTTATCACAGATATATGTTAAGGAAATGTAAGGTGAAGGAAATGATTGCTGTATTTAGAATTGTTAATTATAGGTAGCTAGAGGTTTTTAGACAAAATATCACTCAGAAGCAAAAGAAGTCATTATGTTTTCAAAATGTATTTATTTAATTGGGTAAATGGTACAGTCTCTATAATCTTATTGTAAAGTAATCCACAATTTGACAATTTTAGAAGTCATTAATTCAGGCTAACGTCCCCAGGATCATACAGGCCTGCCGAGGAATACTTTAGTTCACTCTTTTTTTTACCATTTTTATTTTTTATTTTTCCTTTTATGACAAGGCTTAAGTGGTCTAAGAGGCTAGCAAACACATGCTCAGTGTTTGGACTCTCCACCTCCAGACAAGGTCACTTTATATCCCAATATTACTACAGTGTGCTAACAGTTATATGATACAATGGTTCTCACCTCCTCTCTGGTTCTATGATTCTTTTTTTTCCCATACATTGTTTTGTTTTATTTTTTCCATTCAAGAACATAATTAAAGAAATAAATTTTTTTTTCCTTTCTTCCCCTTCTCCCGGTCCCCTCCCACTACCCCCCATCCCTCCTCCCTCCCCCTTCTTCCTTGAAAGAGGGCATAAGTCCTAGGAATAGATAATCACTGACCTAAAGAAAAATTTTTTAAAAAAATGATCAGCTCTCTGTTTTACCAGCAGACCCAGTTTCTCAGAGGCAGTCTATCACCCACCAGTCTATGCCTCTTGTGGAGCCCACATACCATATACTCCTTATCTTCCTCTCCTAAAACTCTTCCCTGTGCCCATGCCCCAAATCAGGTGGACAACCACTGCTCAACCAAGGGTCATGCCTGGAAGAAGACAAGGTGGCCTGCCCATAGACCTTCTCCACTCTCTCCGTTCACCCAGGGCCCAGCAGACCCAATCCTCAGGCTTGTCCATAGTGCTGCAACAGAATAACATCTGCAGTCTCCATTCTCCTCTGTCCACACCTCCTGTGGATGCCCTAGACAATTCCCTCTCGATCCCCCTCCTATTCATCTCTGCATCCCAGCCTCCAACACCAGAAGGCATTCCCTGTAAATACACCAGCAGAGCAGGCCAGTAAAATCGGCAAAACGCAGTCACCACATTCTGAAAATCCAGAGAGAAAACAGAAACCAAAGAACAGAACATCCACCCAAAGGGAACAAACCCAGGAATCAGCACCTAGACCTATAATTACCCCACACCCAGATGCCTAAACACAAGCCTAAGAACAAAATCAGTAACAGCCAGGACAACATGTCTCCACTAGAGGCCAGCTGTCCTACCACATCAGGACCTGAATATTTTACCATAGCTGAAGCTCAGGAAAAAGACCTTAAAACCAACTTTATGAAAACGATAGCAGTCCTTAAAGAGGAAATGAATAAATCTCTTAAAGAAATCCTGGAAAATACAAGCAAACAATTGGAGTAAATTAATAAACCCATTAAAGAAGCCAAGAAAAATAACAATTTTAGGAAATGAGTAGAAACTGTTCAAGATCTGAAAATGGAAATAGAACCAACAAAGAAAATATAAACTGAGAGAATTCTGGGAATTAAAATTTTGGGAATTTGAATAGAAGCCACAGAGGTAAGCTTCACCAACAGAATAAGAGATGGAAGAGAGAAGCTCGGGTTTTGACCATAAGAAAGGAGAAATGGATACATCAATGAAAAAGTTAAATCTAAAAAACTTCCTGAAATAACACATTCAAGAAATCTGGTGCAATCTAAAAATATAGAATAATGGAAATAGAGTAAGAAGGAGAATACCAGCCCAACGGCCTAGAAAATACTTTCAACATTATAGAAGAAAATTTCCCTAATCTAAAGGACATGCCTATAAAAGTACAAGAAGCATACAGAATACCCAATATATTGCATCAAAAAAGAAAGTTCCCTTGCCACATAGTAATCAAGCACGAAACATACAGAACAAAGAATATTAAAAGCTGCAAGAAAAAAAAAAGTTAAGTAACATATAAAGGAAGATCTATTAGAATTACACCAAACTTCTCAATGGAGGTTCTAAGAGCCAAAAGGGCTTGGTCAGTTTTGCTGCAGACCACAGAAACCAGCCCCGTTACTATACCTAACAAAACATTCAGTTATCATAGATGGAGAAAGTAATATATTCCATGATAAAGTGAAAATTAAACGACACCTGTTTACAAATGCAACTCTGCAAAAGGTGCTAGAAGGAAAACTCCAACCGAAGTAAGTTAACCTCACCATGAAAACACAGGAAACAAATAAGCTCAAGGAAGAAAACCAGGAGAGGGGAAGCATGAGTGGAGTATGTGCACATGCATGCACAAGCCCCTCTCCCCAACATACACACAAACACACCCCACTACCACCACCATCATCACCACCAACGACAACAATAAAATGACAGGAACAATAATCATTGATATCTCTCAATATCACAGGTCTTTATTATGCAATAAAAAGACACATACTGAATAAGTATAAAAATAGGATTTATACTTCTGATGTATCCAATGTATCAATATCAAGGACAGATATTATCAGGGTAAAGTGTTAGAAAAAGATATTCCAAGCAAACATACCTAAGAAGCAAGCTGATATAGTCATTTTTATATCTAACAAAATGGAATGCAAACCAAAACTAATCAAAAGAGATGGGGGGCACAAAGATGATGTTTTAATTCTTAAAATCTATGCCCCAAACACAAGGGCGCCCAGTTTTGTAAATGAACACTGCTACAGCTTAAATTACATATGGACCATTACACACTGAGAATGGGAAACTTCAGTGGCAAACTTCTCTTGCCAAGGGACGAGTCATCCAGAGAGAAACTAAACTAAGCAGAGGAATACTGAGCCTATCAAATATTATAAACCAAAGGGACCTAAAATATATTTACATAACATTTCACCCTAACACAGAAGAATATAATTTTTCCCAGCATATCTGGAACTTTATCCAAAATTGACCATATACTCACCGCAAAAAAATGTTTGAACAATACAAGAAAATTGAAATAACTCCCTGCATACTATCAGGCCACCATGGATTAAAGCTGGATATCAACAGAGACAAACAAAAGAAAGCTTACGAACGCATGTAAACTGAACAACCCTCTATTGAATGGAAAGTACATCAATACAAAAGTAAAAAAGAAATTAAAAAATGCAAGAAAAATAAATACACAGCTTACCCAAATTTATGGGACACAGTGAAAACATTACTAAGAGGAAAGTTCACAGCACTAAGTGTATACTAAAAAATTGGAGAGATTTCATTATTTATAACACATTTGAAAGCTCTAGAACACCTCCTTTAAAAAACCATACCCAAGAGGAGTAGATGGCAAAACAATAATCAAACTGGGGACTAAAATCAATAAACAAAATTAATTAAAAGAAGGTGAGATGATATCAAAATTAACAAAATCAGAAATAAAAAGAGGGCATAACAAAATGCACAGAGGGAATCCAGAGAATCATAAGGGCATATTTTAAAATCCTGTATTCTGGCCACTTGGCCCAAGTGGATAAAAGACACCCAAAGGCCAGCAAGGGTTTTCACAGTCTTGGCTGGGTGAAGGCATTCATAGAACCACCCAACTCTGGGTGGGCAGGTGCCATTATGATGAGCAAATATATGTTGTATAAATTGGAGAGGAAGAGAAGCAGAATGATTCATATGCTGTGGAAAGAGGCAGAACTGAAGAAGCAAAGACATTTAAGAAGAGGATGATGTGGGTAGCATGTTTGCTACCTGGGACCAGGGTGATATCTGGGCTGGGATGCTGCCAAGGGCCATGTCTGGGTCTGTGGTCCTACCACAATTGGAATCTATGTTGCCATCCATGACACACATTGTCACCAAAGGTCACAAGAATGCCCAGGGTCTGGGCTACCATCTGTGGCCATACTGGTGTCCAAATCTTTGCCACTCCTGGAGCCATGTTGATGTCCATGGCCCTTGTTACCACAGGGGCCACAGGAACCAAGCATGTTGAAATTCAAGAGCCCTGCTGAATCAACTCTGCTCTTCTCTAGTCCTGGGACAGCTAGCCCTGCTGCTGACTGGACACTGCAGCGGGAGAATTGGCCCCATCCCTCATGGGAGAGCCTGCCCCTGCACATGAGTGGGATGTGTCCCAGCCACTTGGACTGACCACCTAGGCCCATATCTTGGGCCTTGGTTTGGCTCACCCTAACATCTACCCCATCTATGACCTGCTAGAATGCATGAAGGGACAAAAATCTAACATCCTTTTATGGTATAAGTCTTGGAGATATTATGGATGCAAGGGACATATCTAAACATGATAAAGGCAATTCGCAGCAAGCCTATAGCTAACATCAAATTAAATGGAGAGAAAATCATAACAGTTCTATTACAATCAGGAACAAGAACAGGCTGCCTACCCTCTCTATATCTAATCAATATAGTACTTGAAGTAGTAACTAGAGCAATAAAGGAAATGAAGGATATGAAGGGAATACAAATAGAAAAAGAGGAAATCAAAGTATCGTTATTTGAAGGTAATATGGTAGTATATATAAGTAAACTTAAAAATTTTACCAGAGAACTCCTAACAGTTGATGAACACTTTAAGCAAACTTGCCAGATACAAGATTAACTCAAAATATAAACAAACAAAAAATCAATAGCCTTCCTTTATACAAATTACAAATGGACTGAGAAAGAAGTCAAAGAAAAAAAATTCCTTTCACAATAGCCTCAAACAATATAAAATATCTTGGGGGCAGCTCTCACCAAGCAAGTAAAAGACTTATAGGCCAAAAACTGCAACTCTATGAAGAAAGAAATTGAAGAAGCTATCAAAAGATAGAAAGATCTTCCAATTCTTAGCTTCATATTGAAAAACAAAAATCTCAAGATAGCTTAAATAATTCTAAACAGTAAAAGCACTTTGGGAGATATCATCATCCTCAATTTCAAGTTGTACTACAGAGCTATAGTACTAAAAACTGCATGGTATTTGCTTAAGACAGGTAAGTTGATCAATGGAATCAAATTGAAGACCCTGACATAAATTCACACATCAGTGAACAACTGACTTTGATAAAAAGAAAAAAAAGCCAGAACTACACTTGAAAAAAGGACAGCATCTTCAACAAATGGTGCTGGTTGAACTTGATATCTGTATGTAGAAGAATGTAGTAGAACCATACTTATCACTCTGAACAAAACTGAAGTCTAAGTGGACCAAAGACCTAAACATGAAAACAAATAAATTGAATCTGACAGAAGACGAAGTAAAGAATAGCCTTGTATACATTGGCAGAGGAGACAACTAACTGAACACAATACCAATAGCACAGGCACTAAAATTAATAAGTAATAAATGTGATCTCATAAAACTGAAAGGCTTCTGTAAGTCAAAGGGCACTGTCAGTCAGACAAAATGGCAGTCTACATAGTGGGAAAACATTTTCACCAACTCCACATCTGATAGAGGTCTAATATCCAAAATACATAAAGAACTCAAGAAACTGGATATCAAAAAAGCAAATAATACAGTGAAAAATTGGGCACAGATCTAATCAGACAACTCCCAGTAGAGGAATCTCTAAGACTGAGAAACAGTTAAATGGTCAACATCCCTAATTATGGGGGAAATGTAAATCAAAACTAATTTGAGATTCCATCTTACACCTGTCAAGATGGCCAAGAAAAATGATACGTGTCATACATAGCTCATGCTGGAGAGGATGTAGAGTGAGGGGACACTCCTCCATTGCTGGTTCGAGGACAAATTCTACAGTGACTGTGAAAATCAATATGTCAGTTTTTCAGAAAACGGGAAATCAATCAAACTTAAGACTCAACTATACCAGTCTTGGGATATACCCAAAGGACATCCCATCCTACCATACGGACTCTTGATCATATATTTTCATAGTGGTTTTATTCATAATAGAAACTGAAAAAAAATCTAGATATCCCTCAACAGAAGAATGGATGATATAATTGTGCTACATTTATACAATGGAGTATTACTCAGCTTTTTAAGAAAATGATATCATGAAATTTGCAGGCAAATGGGTGCAACTAGAAAAACATTAACCTGAGTGAGGTAATCATACCGAGGAAGACAAATATGGCATGTATTCACTTATAAGTGCATATTAGCTGTTAAGAAAATGCTAATCAAGCTACAATGTGCAGACCTCGAGAGACTAGGTAAAGAGAAGGGCTCTAGGAGGACACATGGGTTTTCCAGGGAAGGGGACATAGAATAGATTTGATGGTAGACTCGGGGCAACTAGGGACTAGAGCAGGAGGGATCAGGAGAGGGGTATTGGATCAAGAGAGTGAGTGCTGGAGGGGTGGCTGGAAATTGGCAGCACATCCAGGGGATGGTGTGGAAACCTAGTGCAGTGAAAACTTCCTAGAATCCTAACGGTGATCCTAGTGATGAGTCCAAGCAATGCAGGGTATGGAATCTGAGCTACCACCTCTTTTAGCAAGGCCAGGCTCCAATTGATGGGACTGAGCTGCACTTGGTTGAGTCGTTGGTCAGTTGGGTCCCATGGAGATTCCTAAACATCCCAGGCTGATGTTAGGACAGAGGAGTGTGCTCTGCAAACTGACAGCTCAGTGTCATTGCTGAGGACAACATCCATCAGCTCATTGAGCATTGAGAGGTCAAGCTGGTAAGTGCCTGAAGCCTTCAACCCTATGTACCAGTCTTTCCGGTGTGCAAGGTACCCTACAGTCTATCAAAACAGAAATGTGGATGCCCATGCAGCCACAAAACCTTTGCCCTACAATCCGTCCTGCCTGCAAGATATGCAAAATTTTAGGGCAACAGTGGCACTGAGCTTGTGAGTGTTACCAACCAATGTCTGACTTAATGAGGGGTCTTCTCCACAAGGGAGAGCACCTGCCTGACTCAGCTTTGATGACCAGGAACTGGATACTGAATAGCCCACAGAACCAAATGTGACTAGTTAAAAAACATAGTTCAGTGAATTTGGTTCTAATGATATTCTGCTCGACTCATAGATCAGTGCCTAGTCCAATCATCATCTGAGACGCTTCCTCCAGCAGCAGATGGGAGAGGATGCAGAAATCTACAGTCAAACATTGTGAGGGGAGAGAATCTAAATTGGAGGTCTCTTTTAGGTCCCCTCACATCAGAGTTTGAGGAAACCTGTGGAAGATGGAGAAGAAAGATTATAGGAGTCAGAGGGGATGGAGTATACAAGGAGAACGTGGATAGCCCACTGAAACAACTAACCAGGGCTCACAGAGACTGAAGTAGCAATTACTACACTTCCAGCGTCTTTCCTAGGTCCTCCACATACATGTTGAGGCTGTTAGCTTAGTGTATTTTTTATTTTTATGCGACTCCTAACTGTGGGAGCAAGTGTGTCTTTGACTATTTTGCCTGTTCTTGGGACTCCTTTCTTCCTACTGGATTGCCTTGTCCAGCCTTGGTGTGAGGGCTTATACCTGGTCTTACTGTGTTTTGTTTTTGTGGTGTTTCGTTGATGTCTCATGGAGGCTTATTGTTTTCTGAAGGGAATAGGAGGAGAAGTGGATACTGGTTAGAGTGGAGGTTGAGAGGGAACTGGGAGGAGTGGAGAGAGGAGAAACTGTGCTCGGGATGTAGTGTATGAGAGAAGAATATATTTTCAATTAAAAAAGAAACAATGTAAATATCAGAGCTGGGGAGATGATTCAGTGTATAAGAGTGCTTGCTGAATACACATGGGGACCTGAGTTCTAATCCCCAGAACCTGTATACAAGAGTGGGTATATCATATACCTCAACACTTAAGTCTTCAACTGCTGCCTGATAAGTTTCCCATTCTCAGCAATTTGTTCAAGGTGACTTTTCATAATCTGTATCTCAGTTTCTCCATGAATTGAACAAAAATGATAGTGTGTAAACTCCAGGAAAAAGCCCTTAGCACCATTTTCTTTTTTAATGACATTAGTGACTTCAAAAAGGTAAATATTAATATTCTAATGGATCAGGATATAGAGAAGCGAATATCAGATAATCAAGTGGGACTTTCTAATATGATGCAAGTAAATTAACTGAAGTGCCATTGCCAGGCTCTCCTAAAAAACACCTCTGTTGGAAACTCCAAGAAGACCATGCACCATACTTCTACCAAACACTTTTTATATCATCAAATTGCATGCATGCTCACCATCGTGATTAAAAAAGAAATTCCTTCATCAACTGTTAAAATCTTTTTATTTCTAAAATTTCTAAGTAGAAATACAATGAAACTTTATGGAGAAGAACCTATACTATGATGTAGCAAAAACCCTAACCTTTTCTGCATCTTCCCACTCAGCTGCCTTATTGCTTAGACAGAAATAGAGAAATAGTGTAGATGGTCAGAAGCATGTGTGAATGTGAAGACTTCAGAGGAAGAAAGCATGAAGCAAACACACTCACAATTAAGGCTTTCTTTTTTTCTCTCTCTCAAAATGTATTGGTCAGTCCTTAATCAACCAAAATTCAGGTTAACAGCAAAAGGGTACCCTGGAACAATTCTCAAATATGTATGACTGTGTGATTAGAGAGCCTGGTCAGTGCATACCAACCATGCCAGAAAGTACATTAGACCTTGGGTCCTCTTCGGAGCCCTACAGCAAAGTCAGTGGGGAGCTTTGTGTAAATAGAGAACAAAGAACTGGGTTCATTTTATTCACCATTTTGTGTTCGGTCACCTGCCAGTGGGTTTTAATCTCCCTCTCCCATACTTGGGAGTCATTAAAGCTTGCTTATGCTTCTTGTTCATTACTCTTCCTTGTGATATCTTGGTGATTTTCAAGAGTTCATATTGGTAATTGTTCCCACTCCCACAAAGTCTTATGAGCTAATAAATGATGCCTGAAGCTGGCATTGTTCAGGGCCTACAGCATGTTCCCAGATCAATAATATGAAGTCAATGAGAAAGCAATGAGAATGAAGAAGAGGTGAGAATTCTAATGTAATCTGGTGACTGACTTGGTTAAAGAAGTTTAGAACAAACATTACAACTTCATTTTCAATTCTAGTCGATGCAAAATCCAATGGATTTGTTTTCACATGCTGCAACGAACATACAGTTTTGTTATAACTCTCTTAATGTTCTGGCTTTTGATTGAATATTCATTCTTCTTTTTTTGCCTAGGGGTTTTGTTTGGCTTGGAGTAAATGAAGCTCAGAGCTCAAACGCTCAGTTAAATTGAGCTTGAAAGTAGGAACCCATGACTCTCTGGTGGATGCTGAATAAGAAGAATCTCTGTGTTTCACTTCAGTGAGATTCTTTCTTTTCTCTTTGATTTCAGAATTAAAAAATAAACTTAGGAAATTGTAAATCATTATACTTATTGCTTTCTTTAAAACTAATACACTTGAACAGCTGAGATTCCACTGACTGCATGGCAGGGAGATGCCCTCAATCCACACTCACATCCAGCTGGCCAACCCAAAAATGTTACACTTGCTGCCGATAATCATCAGCCCTGTGCCAGCCAACATCATTGGCATAAAACCATGGTTTCAAGGGAAATGGATGAGGCATGACTCCTTCTTTGTTTCTGCCTTCTTGACTCATTCTAGGCTCAACCCATGGTTGGAGCAGTTTAGAGAAGTGCAAACTTCCAACAGCTTCAGAAAAACTGATGCCAGAGGCATTTGTTTAAGACTTAAGTGAAATTCAATGGATATATCCAGGAACCCTTGCAATAGTCCAGCTTCTTGCTCTGCATCCTGTAGAAAAGTCTACAAATAAAGACACAGATACAAATGACAAGGATGGTTTCATTGTAAACCAAAATCAGGGTCCATAAGAAACATTTTAGAACGAGAAAATGAGGACTGGCTGGCATTTGAATATTCCTCTCTGCTTATAGATTTTATTTCTGTCTTATCATAACCCTTGGTAATTACATTTTGTATATCTCTTGAGGCTCTGAGACTGACAAGGCTGTTGAAAGAAAGAGAAGCCGCCTTTAATCCCAGCACTCAGGAGGCAGAGGCAGGTGGATCTCTGTGAGTTCGAGGCCAGCCTGGTCTACAAGAGCTAGTTCCAGGACAGGCTCAAAGCTACAGAGAAACCCTGCCTCAAAAAACCAAAAAGAAAAAAGAAAGAAAGAAAGAAAAGCAATGGGAAACTCCCAACATCTCTTGAGCAGCTTTCTTGCTATTCAGATAATGTCTCTCCTCGCTATACTAATCATGTTCAGTAACTCGAGCAGCATGTTTTTTTTTTTTTTATCTCTTCTTGTTTAGAGATTTCCTTTGTAGCAAACATTTTCTGTAGATAATAGCATAGATCCTTCTTAATGTATCTTTTCTAGGAAAATCAACAAAATTGAGTATACCAATATGATTTTGCATCCATTTGGTATTTTAAATTTCAACAAAGAAAATAAATACACTTACAAATATTTACTTGACTTAGAACATTTACTTATATCACAGGAGTATATCACCTTTCTATTATTCTTTCCTCTGTATAAGTGTGTAAGAGTATTTGTATGTGTCTGTTTGTGCTTGGGTGAAGGCACATAAATGTAGAGGCCAGAAGTTGATCTCGTGTCTTCCTTAGTCACTTATCCAGGATTTCTATTTTTCTCTACCTTTATATCCATTTCTTTTCTCTCTCTGTGTGTGTGTGTGTGTGTTTAACCATACAGACTTGGAATTCTAGCAAGATGTTGAACATAAGTGGTAACAGGCCTAAGTTGACCCAAAAACAGGGCTATTTATAGTCAGGACTAATGAGGGAGCAACTTCTACTTAATCACAATATAACATGTAGTAAATTTTTGAATTTTTATTTTTACTCTAATTTTTCTTCATTTCTCTACTTATTGATTCTCTTTGGATTTCACATCGAGTATCCTGATCCCACTCATCTCTGCCCCCACCCCCTATTTCCCTGCATTTTCCCTCCACCCTTACAATCACCCCAAAAAATTTTAAAAGAAAAACCAAAAACCGCAAATAAAAAAGCAAAAATAAACATCAAACAAAGCAAAACAAAAATCGTGGAAGCTTCGCTATGACTTGATGTAGCGTTAACCCTTTAGTCCTTTCATCTTTACTTGAAATTATTCATGGCCGGGTCATTGGTCTGGTTCAAGGCCCCTGGCATCTGCTACACATCTACAATGGGCTCTCACTGGGGCTCCCCTTGGATATCTTCTTGATGTCCTGCATCATAAAGATCCTACAGTTTTAGATATGTAGGTTTGTACCCTTAACATGCTCCTATAATTCATAGACCAGGTGGCTCCTAGTTAAGTCCTGCCTGTGCCAGCCACATGCAATGGCAGGGAGCTGTTGCTGTCCAGGTTTATTTTTTTTAATATTCTTTTTTTTTTCATTCAAAATATTTACACTTCCTCCCCTTCTCCCAGTCCCCTCCCGCTCCCCCACTAACCCTCCTCACTCCTCCTGCTTCCTTAAGAGGGGGCAGGGTACCCTGCCCTGTGGGAAGCCCAAGGCCCTCCCCCCTCCATCCCGGCCTAGGATTCCCAAAAAGCTAATACATTCAGAAGAGATAGGTCCCAGTGCCATTATCATTGGCTTCTCAGTCAGCCCCCATTGACAGCCACATTCAGAGATTCTGGTTTGATCATATGTTCATTCAGTCCTGGTCCAGCTGGATTTGGTGAGCTCCTATTAGATCAGGCACACTGTCTCGGTTGGTGGACCAGCCTCTCCCAGTCCTGACTTCCTTGCTCATCTTCTCCCACCTTCTGCTCTTCGACTGGACCTTGGGACCTCAGTCCATTGCTCTGATGTGAATGTGGGTCTCTGTCTCTATCTCCATCCATCGGACAAAATTTCTATGGTGATGATCAAGATATTCATCAATGTGACTATGAGACAAGGCTAGATCAGGCACCCTCTCCTCTGCTGCCCAAGTACCTAGCTGGGGACATCCTCGTGGACACCTGTGATCCCCTCTAGAGCCAAGACTCTTGCCAATCCTAAAATGAGTCCCTTAATGTAGATATCTTATTCCCTTCTCCAATATCCACCCTTCCTCCATCTCCACCCTCCCACTCCCCCAAGTTCTCCCCAGTCCATCCCTTCTCCCTCCCTCTCTCCCTTTCACCCACCCCCCTCCTAAATACAGGCTCTTTAACTGAATCTGCAGTCCTACTTGTTAGCTAGAGCGAATGGTCTATAAGCCACAAGGAGCCTCCCAGCTTTGCCTTTGCCCCTCCATGGACATGAAAAATCATCCTCGACTTTAAATATGTTGTCTGGTTTTCTTCTCTTCATATCAGAGTCCATTCTTTGCTCTTCTAAAATTAGCATATAATTAGCATAATTTAGCATATAATTAGGCTCTTTTACTAAGAATAGTATGGGGCAGGGAAATACTGAAGAGATAGCTCAGTCAATCAATACTTGCCTTACAAATATGATGGCATAAATTTAGTCAGTCCTTTACTTATAGCTCATAGCTACAGGGCTACTATCTTAGTTAATTTATGATGCTTTGAGAGTACTCAGACAAAGAACACCTTAGGAAAGCACGTTTATTTTGGTTTTCCATTCCAGAAGGAACAGAGCCCATTACAACAGGGAAGACATAACAAAAGCAAGCGGTACACCTGGTAGTCAGGAAGTTGTCCGGTCACATTTCATTCACACTCAGGAAGCAGAAAGGGAACAAGATGCTTAAGTCAAGCTGTAAAATCTCAAAAGTCACCCCCAGTGATACATTTCCTCTGGCAAAACTCCATGGTGAATCTGATAGAAGCAATATGACCTCAGAGATCACATACTTTAGGGGATTGGATGTAAATCAGTTGGTGTATTGGAAGCATGATTCAGTCACCAGCACCACATAATCTGGGCATTGTGAAACCTACCTATAATTAACAAAAGAGAAGTGGATCTATCAGACATTCAAGACTATCCTCAGCTATATAGTACACATATACACATACACACATACACACACACACGTGCACGCACACACGCATACTTTTTATTAAATGTGTTAGGGTGCTCAAAATTCTACTGATTCTTGATGAACTGATTAGTCTCTCGAGATTTTTCCTTTCAGAGACTACATAGTACTTACTGGTTGATAAAGCTGTGATAGCTCATCTCAATTATCAGCTTGCTGAGATCTAGGATATTCTGAGAGTAGGGTCTCTTCCCATGACTGTGACCAATTGTCTTGATTAGATTAATTGAGGCAGAAGACTCACTCATTATCAGCGGTTCCAGTCCGTGGGATAGGACCCTGAGCTGTATATAAAAGGAGAGAATGAATTGTGTGCAGCTGTCCCTTGCTCTCTCTATGATTGTGATTGCACTGTGACTGGCTTATCAAGCCCTCGCTGCTCTCTCTTCTCCATCATGAGTGTTGAATGGGGAGGCAAAATAGGCCTTGTCTTCTCTAAGTGAATTTTGTCATAGTATTTTGTCAAGACTACAGGAAAAAGTAATGAAGACAAAAGCAATGAACATTATTTCAATTTGTGTAAAGCTGCTTCTGTAGTTTCTTTCCAGGGTAGAAGGAATGAAAAATGGATAATGAAAATGTGTTACAGTTACATGATAGAATATTAATCACTGGTAAAAATGAATGAAATACTGATGCACATTACAGGAGTAAATCTTGAGAATATTTTATATATACATATATATCACCAGCAAATGCTAATTATTGTATTATTCCACTTATATAATGTACTCAAATATACAGAGACAGAAAGTAGATTATCAGTTGGTAAAGGTTGTGGGCAATCAATAGTAATTGATTGCTAATAAATAAGGGATTTTTTGGGGTCAAGCGTGGGTGGGCTTGGTTAGAGGATAGCTTATTGATAGGTTTCTGCCCTAATCTTTACCTCCAAAATGAATTTGCCTATCAACCTGAACAATGGGGCTTATCATTCCTCTTTGGTCCCATGGAGTAGAAGTCCTTGGAGAAACAGGCTTCCTAATTTACAGAAGCTTTTTCTACAAATAAACATTTCCAAGACATTGCTGAACAGTTTCTACTCACGGTGTACTCAGTGTACACCTTTTGTAAAGTTCTTTAAGGCTTTGGTATTCAAAGTGTAGTGCCAGGATCACACAGCCACCTCCTGGGACCATGTTGCAGATATTCATTCCTGGCCTAACTTAGGTCTAATGAGTCTGACCTATAGAGCCAATGAGATTGAGGATTAGGTTACTCCTCTGCTTGGCACAATGTGGAATGTTTTATAGAATAGGAGACTTGATACAAGTACCTAAATTCTGGTGCTGTCCAAAGAGAGCCATGTAAAATGGAGCAGGTCTTATGGAACACGTAAGCTTCATTTTCCATATCAGCCATTCTACTCATTAGCACCTTCATCAGTTTGGTTCTGACCCTAAACTTCACTAGGGAAACGGGATGTGGGCAACATTATAAGTGGTAGATAGAAGAGCCAGGCACTGCCGGCTGTAGGTCACAGACTTTGAAACTCTAGTGTCAAGGATGTTCGCAAAAGCACCAGGAAGGTGGCCAGAGCTCACGGAGACTTGCTGCCCTAGGGTTTATTGGCCCATTAACTTCTGTGGATCTTCACGCATCTAGAGGCTAGCCAGGGGACCTATATATTGAAAGTCGGGGAGAGAAAACAAGGTCAGCAATAAAAGGCTTAATACTCAGGAGTGAGAGTGACAACGCCAGATGAAGAAACACTGGCCACTTCTCATTTCTAAAGGAGTTTTAGGGATGCTCAGTTCACCACTTTCTCCAGCTCTGGGGACTTCTGTCCAGGCTCAGGAACAGAAGAATGGGGATTTTGCTATCACCATCAAAAGGCTCAGAAAACATTTTAAGAATATACTGTGAAAAGAGAACTTCCTCTGGCTCGGTCACACATCCACACATCCTGACTAACATGATTTTTTTTTTTTTTGTAATTGTTTCTCTCTGTTGACAGAAATGCATTTGGCGACCTCAGGCAGCCTGCAGCAAGATCATGAGCCAAGACACACACGCCCTTTGACTCCTCCTAGCTTCACACGACTGTAGTTTTTGACTATGAGCCCTGGCAGCCTTCATGATAATTATGGTCGTTATGTCAATTTATTGTTAAACTTTGGAAAATAAGTTCTTGTGAAGATATATATTTCACGATAGGACAAGTGGTTAATTAATTTTCTGGGCAGAAGAGAAAATGGAAAATGAGGTGTAATGTCTGAGGCATAGCTCTTTGTAATGCAGAAGCCCCTGACCTGATAGGTAACCTTTCCCCGGTCCTGCTCCCTGAGTTGTTTTTCAGGTTATTTAGACCCCATGATCCCATGAATATGAAAAATACACCAACGTGACCCAAAATCTACTGGTGATTTTTCTCACCTGGTTTTGATTATAGTCACTGCAGAGCAAAACAAAAGTAATATCCTACATATGGGCTCGTTTTATCATTTTCATCATTTACACTATTAATTTGTTTTGACATTCCAATTAATTAAACATGACTGTGGTCAGATAGCTAAGGAGGAAAAGGAACCTTCCTAGAACCCACTTGACTATTTATGTGCTCTTTGTCTTGAGTCCTTTGAGACCCTGTCACCATTTCCCAGATTTCTCCAGACCAGAAGCCTAGTGCATGCATAGGTTCTGGATAATTCCACGAGGGAGAGGCCACGGTGTCCTACATCTTGCATTCCACAGCACTGTTTCTTCACTGTTTCCAGCTGCATGTTTCCAGCTTTCACTTAACGCTTGCCACTGCCTGGGGTGTGAAGAAGTGGCTTCTCTGACCAAATGGCGTCGTCGCTTCTTAATCTCCTGTATTAATGTGGACAGGCACACCATTCTGGGCTCAGGAACATGAGAAGACATCAGAAGGGAAGACAAGATGATGTGAAAACATGTCTCTACCATCTTCCAGATGCGAAAAGAAGTAGCCAAATTCACAGCTCTACTTCACAGAGAACCTTGACTAAACCTGACTGGCAAGCAGTTAGTTCTCTAGGCCCTGAGTCCTGAACTCAGATTCTAATTTCCTCATTTAGAGAAGATGCCACAATTACCTCTTGTCATACACCACCTGACAATGGCAGGATACAAGTTAGTTCATCTGTCTAAAGAAAAAACTACAGCAAATTTATTTGAATGAATCTATTTTTATTTACATTTGTCGTTCTAAACATAGGCAAAATTCACAGTGTATCTTGGTGAGCCGGCAGAGGACACCAGCTGTCCACAGGTAGGACAGAGCAGAGGTAAGGACTTCCAAGGACACAGGCCATTTCAAGGTTTTTCTCCTCAGAGGATCGTGGCAGAGGGAACTTACTTTTCTACAAGCTCAGGTAAATGAGGCCACTTCTAAACAGTTGCCAAGAGTCTTCTGCTTTATTAAAGTAGATGAATTAATACATTTGGAAAAGGATTCCATTTCTGAGGTCAGTTTGGTTTTGCTGCATTCCATGTGGGTGACTCCAATTTTGTCTAGTCTTCTGGGGATCGGTGCTGGAGGTTAATTCAAAGCCATGGTCTCCACCAACTGATGTGTGGTTCCAAGTTTAGAAATGATGACCAGAGCAGCCTGAAGGATGCTTTCTAGCTGTTAGGCAGGATTTGGACCCACTGCTGCCCACTCTCAATCACTTTTTACTTTTTTCTTCTCTCTGTAGAACTAACTATTGATGGAGTGTCCATTCTTCTTCCCTACCGTGACTCAGTGAGAGGGGGTCTCATGCCCCAGGCCGACTGACAAATCATGGCGACTTGACCTAATGCTCTTGTCCTTAAAAGCCTTGAAGGTGAGCATATGGTCTCATTCTGTCTGATAAGTTTAAATTTGAGAACATCGTCTAAGGTGATTTGGGGAACTTTACTTTAAAAGGAATACAAGTAAGAAGGAACTGTATTTTGTTTTTGTTTTTGTTTTTTGTTTTTGTTTTTTGCTGCTGTGTTTCCTATGTCTGGATGTTAAACTTGGAATTGATGCAGTCGCTCTGTGAACCACTGGAGGATTTGAGATACTAACCCTTAAAAGATGCCTAACACCTTCACATTTTGTTATTGGAGACAATAAGATGCATTTGTTTTAAACTGAAAAGAATCAGAATTTTCAAAGACACGATGCTTTGGTATGGCTTAGCTAAATTCTTGGCAAAGTTGTTCACAGACTGACTTGCATGCTTATGTGTTTGCTGTTTGTTTTTAGTACTAAGGATCATCCCAGGATCCAGTGCATTCTGGGCCAGTGTTCTACCACGGAGCTATCCAAACCTGCAAAACTGTACTGAAGGGATCCCTGTCAAGGTGAGGAAAGAATCCATTTCCAAACTCACACAGCAATGTTACAGTGTTTATTTTGTTTTGCCAGCAGTTGGCCTCTGGGCATCTTGGCTCCTTCCTGTATGGTTTTTTTCTATAAGTAGCTGACCTGTGGGCATGTTTACTAATAGCCATCTATCTGATACCATACAGCACAGATTTTAGCATTTTATGAAATGTTACCAATGCATATCTTGTGTTTGTTGAGTTCTGTTAGGCAGAGGTGAGTCTTAGGTCCTGACCCTCCTCCAGGAGACAGAGTAACACAGGGCATGATGATGAAGACTGCCTTAGACTTTGTTTCAAAATTTTATTCTAAAAGTAAGGAAATTTGCCAAAGAAATAAAGTGGTTACCAAAGACAGCTGCTTGATGCAGGCAGCAGAAAGAGATACCCCACATTTTTACTTCAATTCAAGACACAAGCCATGAGTCAAAAACTGGTCTTGTGAAATTACCAAGATTATACTTTCTGCATTTGAGTTTACTAATTTCTAAGATGAACATCATAATATTGCCCTTTAAGAAATTATTTTTGGAGAGTTGCAGGTGGTCATATTTGTACATGCCTGTGTGTTTTCTGCATCAATATAAGGAAGCAAGATTCATCTTAGCTCAGAGTTCCGAAGAGTTTGGTCTGTTGTCGCTTGCATCTGTTGTTTCATGGATTGGTGAAGCTAAACACATAGAAACAGAGCATGTAGTGCCGTGATGCTTGCTGTTCATCAAGAGGAGGGCAGTAAATAGAGGGGGATAAAGCAGCCTGAATCCCATACATCTGTAAATGTATAACCTGATAAATTTCTTTCTCCAGCCTAGCTTCTGTGCCGAAGTTTCTGACATCTCAAAGTAGTGCAATCGGCTGAGGACCAAGCCTTAAACACATGAGCTTTTGGGAGACATGCAAGGTATAAAACATAATAATTAATGTTTTTCAAACATTTCTTTCTCTTTCTTTGAAAAACATTTTCGTATGTGCACATGCACATTTGTGCATATGAGTGCGTATGATCAGAAGACAGTCTCAGTTACTGATGTTTCCTTACTGGCTTATTTGAGATAGGGTCATTTATTGTTAACTGCTACAGGAGCCAATGAGCTGCAGGGGTTTCCTCTTATCTCAGCCTTCCATATCTCAAAAGGAGCACTGTGATTACAGACATATCCTACCAGGTCTGGTTTCACGTGGGTTCTGGGAATCTGAATGTGAGTCCTCAAACTTGCACAGTAAGCACTTTTTCTATGGAGCCATTTCCCAGCCCTGTCTGGCTTTCCTTGATTCCCTACGTGATTACATCATACTAATTAACTCTCTGTCATTTCCTTTGTTAAAACTAGAATATTTGGCTAGTTGTGTTTAACATATAACGTTTGGAATAGCAGCTGTCAAATAGAAAATTATAACGAGGGAAACACATGTTTTGAGCTACCTCAGAAGTAAAACTGTACATCCAAAATCAAGTGAAGCGCCTTTATTTCAAAGTTCTAAACAAACTGTGTCTTTGCTTTGGTCACAGTTCCTGAACTTAGAGTCAAAGCAATTTTACTGCAAAACTGAGCCCTGGAGATGTTCTCCCTTGCATTTTGGGGTTTGGTTTTTAAATTAGGGTCAAGTAGTTCCACTGGTGGGCATTTCAAATGCCCACTCATGATTGGTATAAATAGAATACCAGATACGTGCTCTAAAGGGATACTCTGGGTTCAGTGGTGAACGACAAGGTTTGAGCTGCTGAGACAATGCTATGATGTTTGCGGTGAAATTCAAAAATTTCTGTGAGTTCAAAATAAGTTCACTTCATAAAGTCTACATGAAAATTTGCATTCCTTCTCTCTGACTCATGCTGAATTGTTTCACAGCAGAAGGTCAACAGGGTCTTGTTTGTTCCCATTATACTATTAATCTCTTGTTCTCTAGAGACAAGAGCTTCAAGACAACAGTGAACCATCATGTGTGATATTAAAGTAATGGCTTGTGAGAGACTTTATTAGAGTTAAGAGACAGAGTTTGTCCTTGTGTTTACTAAGTTAAACTCCCAAGGGAGAGATGTGAATTAACAAAGTTCCAATAAAACTCTCGAGTATTCCTCTCATATTTTCGTTCTGTGGTACCATTCTGACCTTTATTGCAAATTTAAATTAACTTAGCTAAACTACTTTTATAGTGTCTGTGTTGACGTGGGAAAAAAATACCTGTCAGCATTTCAGATCTCACTGGGTACCAGTCCAACCTGTGTTCTCAGTCTCTTATAAGTATTAATTTAATTAATATTCTCAAATACTCTCAATATAGGACAAATAAATTCTATCAAGTTTGATGTGGGCTGCCCTTCTGTATGCTATGAATATGTCTTATTACCATTGGCTAATAAAGAAGTTGATTTGGCCAATAGCAAGGCAGAATAGAGCCAGGTAGGAAATCTAAGCAGAGAGACAGGGAGAAAGAAGGAGGAGTCAGGGAGATGCCAGCAGCCCCCTGGAAAGCAAGATATGAGGTAACAAGCAGCTAGCCTTGTGGTAAATTGTAGAACAATAGAAATGGGTTAATTTAAGTTGTAAAAGCTAGTTAATAATAAGCTTGAGCCAACAAGCCAAGCAATTTGTAATTAATATTAAGATTCAAAGTGGTTATTTGGGAATTGGCGGGCAGGAAAGTTACACAACATTTTTTTTTAGCAGAAACTGATTTTAATAACTGAACTCACATATGTCTCATTACTTTTAAGCATAAAATAATATTAATTTAGGCAAATCTGTTTTTTACTTTTCTATAGTTGTTGAACAGAGTGTCTCCCTGCCTAATATCCTCTGTTCTCTGCCAAAGTTTGAGAGTCAAGACACTAAAGAGACTTAGAGTTTACTATGGAAATGTTCTTTAGACTTCAAAGGGAAGACCATCTATTATTTTCTATTTCCCTTATAGTAACTTGCCCATAAATCTTATTCATTTAAAATAAAAAATTGGAAATTAGATTTAATATTAATCATCAAGTTATAAATTTGATCATCATCATGTAAAATGGGTGAGTACATAGCAAAGAAAAAAGAAGTGCTTAACTTGGAATTACCTGTAACAATAATGTAAATAACTATACAATGTTCCCTACAAATGGCTTCTGACTGTCGACAACTGATGTATTTTTAGCTTGTTTCCATGTGCTTCCAGAGAGGTCAAACAGCATATGGTACCAGAAGCTTTGTACCCCTTTGCAGCTGACTTCTGTTTGAGAGGGTTTCACTAAGGCTTAACTATACCGTCACCTAATTTTATTAGGTGACTGCTTACTAAAGAGAACTTTAACTTTGTTTTCTATGGAGTAAAACACAAAAAATACATATCTTTAACTATCCCTCAACTTTGATGAAGTACCTATGGAGGACATACACAGATATGCATCCTAATAAACCCATGGGAAATGGGAAGTGTTGCTGAGTCAAAAGTACATATAATGCATCAAACATACAGTAGAATCTCAGTTGTATCTTCTTGATATCAAGAGCCTCACTGTGAGCTACAGCTGCCCAGCTAGCCACCCTGCAGGAAGGTCAGGACTCAAAATCCTAAGCACAGTTTAAACAGAACATATATTCTGTTCACACAGACACATGTATGTCTCTGTGCTTATATGCATGCATATTTATATCATTGCACATGTGTCTGTGTGCATGTAGAAGCTCAAAGACTCTTATGTCAAGCCATCTTTAAGTCAGGAACTGTTTGTTCTTTTGATTCTAGAAAAACTTCTAAATGTTATAATTCAAGTAATTGATTTTCATGGAAGAATTCCCAACTCCTTAATTATTGTCAGCATCAGGACATGAACACACACACACACACACACACACACACACACACACACACCACAGACTTGAGAAAGAAAGAGAGAGAGGCAGAGAGACTACTTATATACTATACCAAGCAGAACTTTTGAGTGAAGTAGTTATTAAATGAGCTCTAAATCCCGGTGTGTGTGTGTGTGTACGTGTGTGTGTGTCCACACAAGTCTGTACATGTCTGTGCTTATATGCATGCATATTCATATTGGTGCACATGTGTCTGTGTACATGTAGAAGCCAGAGTTCAAACTTAAGTGTTAAGGCTTGCATGGAAGATTCCCTCCTTTTATTTTGAAACAGAGTCTCTTACTTGGAGCTTTTCAAACATGCTGGTTGCCTGGCCAGTGAACTCTGAGAATACACTTATCTAGTCCTACCTGGTGCTGAGATTATAAGCAAGTGCTGCCATTCTTGCCATGTGACAAAAGTTTAAGGAGTGAAACTAAAGTCACCATGTGTTCTTGTTAGGTTGTGTCAACTTGATAGATGCTACAGTAATCTGGGAACAGGAACCTCAGTTGAGAAAAAAAAAATTGTCTTCATTGGGTTGCCCGTAGGCAAGTATTTGGGTCATTCTTGATTAAGCCAGATGAATAATTGATGTGGGAGATCCTAGCTCACTTGGAATCTTGTCATCCCTGGGCAGGTGTTTCTGGGTAGTATATGAAACCTGCTATGCCAGTGAGACAAGAATTTATCCCTACTGCCTGAACTGGCCATTTGGAATCCATTCTCTTTGAAGGGATACCTTGCTCAGCCTAGATACTGTGGACAGGGCCTTGGTCCTGCCTCAAAGCAATGTGCTAGACTTTGCTGACTCCCCATGGGAGGCCTTACCCTCTCTGAAGAGTGGATAGGGGTGAGATGGGAGAAGGTAAAGGGAGCAGGAGGAAGGGAGGAAGTGGAAACTGAGATTGGTATGTAAAATGAGAAAAGAGGTTTTTTTTTAAAAAGAAAAATAAGTAATTTAAAGAAAAAAAAGAAGGAAAAAAAGAAACAGGCCAAGCAAGACCAGTAAGCAGCATCTCTGCATAGACTCTGTTTTAGCTCTGCCTTCCAAGCTGTGTGACTTCCTGTCCTGACTTCTCTTCATGAGGGACTGTGAGTTATAAAATGAAATTAACTCCCCCCCCATTATTTTGGTCACAATGTTTTATCACAACAATATAAAACAAACTAAAACATCAGGCTTGCATGAAAAGCTCTTTACCCACTGACCTATCTCTTCAGACCATTATGACAGACATTTTAAAACTAACCAATAGATTTGGTCTGATCTCTGGCTTTTTCAACATAATATACTCCTAACTTCCACCTGACTTGACTTGAAAAAATCTTCACATAATCTAGAGGCCATATGAAAACTAAGTTCAGGAAATTCATTCAAGGAATCAAATATGACTTTGAAAAGAGCTATTATACTCTAGATCTTCAAAATATTGTATATCATAATTTGCGAAGTTTCTTTGCTTTCCTTACTGGGAAAATGGTTTTGGAAAAGTACAGTGGATTTACTTAGAAGCTTTTATCTCTCCCCGAGGCATAGATTCAGAAATTTATAAATACATGAATCTTTATATGACATCTTCATGGCCAATCAACAGCTGACATTTCACTAAACAGATAGGCTTATAAGTAGCTTGGGTGTTAACATATGGTGACATTTCCAAATATTTGTCCCCAGAGTAGCTGTGGAGTTTCTCTTTTAGGTTTTAATTTAACAACATGAAGCAAATCTCACCTTGATGTCCATTTCTTCTAGTATCTGAAAGAAGTCCCAGAATGATTTGAGCCACATAATAACTAAAGGAAAATAATTTGTTTTCTTAGGTAAACATAAAAATGTGTTATCTTTTTAATGGCTTATATATTACAGGGGGTATTGGTGTTTTCCTAAGTGTTCTATTTTATTTATATCTCAGATACAGAGATGAAATCTATATATACCAACAGAAATAAGGACTATAATATTCAGGATGAAAAAGTCCTTGGAAAGGGGATTTAGGAAGTCACCAGTCCATCCTAACAAGTAACAAAGGTTTAAACAGAGTAAAAAGTCAAGGTCTATCTGTGAATGTTTATGTATTTTTTTACTTATGTATTTATTTTTGAAACATGAACTCACTCTGTGATCCAGGCTACTTTACAACTGGGCGTAGCCTAGACTGCTCTTTAATTTATGGATGTCCTCTTGTATCAGCCTCTCTGAATGCTGGGACTAGAGGTATGTGGCACAATATCTGGCTAAGAAAACTTTTAAGATCTGAAATAGACGGGTGTTTATGAAGGGTATGTAGAAACTAGAACACCTGGTCTCAAATTTCAGTGATATTGTAGTTTTATTTCCTTTGGCGCACCTAAACATAGTTTCTCTTGGCTATAAGGATTCCACAGAATAATCTGTTGGGGCTTAAAATACAGATCTCTAGAAAGCCGAGAACTTACAAAGGAAAGAGAAGATCCAAGAGAAATGGAATCATCAATGAAAGAGCAAGTAGACAAAAATGTAAGTGAATAAAAACAGATTTAAAAAAATAGGAAGCAAGAAATGAAAGTGGAATATGCTTTCACTTCCCAGGGCTTTAAATTTATTGTTTTTTTTTTTAGAAGTCTCAAAGGCCAAAGCAATTCTATCAGGATGCTCAGAGAAATAATTTGAAAATGTTCTCGTACAAACTACAGCACACGTACCAGTCACAAAATTCTGGAAGATTACAGTCCTGTTAATAAGTAAAATAGGGCAAACACATGTTAATTGAATATTCCGCCAGCCATCAACATGAATTCAAATGTGTAAAGGCTCTCTCTCCCCTGAAGCACACACTGCCCCAGAGTGCTTACTGCTTATTATCTTCTCACATTCTCCTGCTCCCTTAATGTCGATGTGTAAATTTATACGAGAACCCTTTCCTAAAGAACTCTGACTTTGTTCCATGAAAAAGGATAATTATATTTCCATTTGATTTTAATTCATGTATCTTTGTGCTACATTTTGCATTAATTAACAACTATATGTATGTCGGTTAACTATGTTAATTTTAGTTTTAGTAGTTAAACAATAAAATTACCAATAAAGAGTGCTGAATTGATCAACAGATTTATTAGAAATCTGGCCTTAAAATGATCTTTCTTTCTTTAAATAGCAGTAAAATGACTCCTAATGACATTCTTCACTACTCATAGATCAGTGATTTGCTCAACCATTATCACAGAACCTTCCTCTGACATCTTATGGGAACAAATATAGAGATCCGCAGTCAGACAATATGTGAAGAATGGAAGACCTTGGAGTACGCAGTCTTAAATGAGATGTCTCCATCAAATCCTTCCCCTTCGTACATAGCAAACCCTGAAAAAGCTGAAAGAGAAAAAATGTAAGAGCCAGAAGAAATGGAGAAAACCAAGGAAACAAGGCGTTCTAAGTCAACAGAATTGACGCACAGTGAACTCACAGAGACTAAGGTGGCATGTGGGGGGTCCTCACGGGTCTGTAATGGATACAGTCCTAGAGCTGAAAGGACACATGCCACCACTCCTAACCCAGAGCTATCTCTAATTAATGAACACTTATAAATATAAATTTAGCTTTTTTCCCAGGAAGCAAACTGTTCGTAAGGGCAGGCTAGCATTCTAGGGAAGAAATAGCCAATATAAATTATACTCAAAGATATCCTTTAGGGTTCCAGTCTTATAATGTCAAATCAGGCTTTTGGTTTTTTTTTTTTTTGGTATTGTTGTTGTTCGGTTGGTTGGTTTGGATTTTGATTTTGATCTTATATTTACTTTTATTTTATTTATATATATTTTCTCTTTTTACTCTTCAGGCCCTTTAGATACATATTATGGCTACCAATTTAGTATTTTTCATGGGATACCAGAGTGTGTGAGTAAGTGGGTCTCTGTGTATATATCTACTTCTTGTGCCTTTTCTTAGGATCTTTTCCCATTCCTTGTTTGTTTTGTTATAGTCCAATGTGTCGGGTTTTGTTTCCTATGATTTTGTCTTATTTTACTTATTCCCAATTTGTTTTCTAGTGAGAGACAGAAAGGCGATAGATCCAGATGGGAGGGGAAATGGAATGAAATTGGGAGGGGTAGAGGGAGGGCAATTGATAATCAGGATATAGTATGTGAGAAAAAAGACCCATTTTTGGTAAAAGAAACATAAAAATAAATAAACAGATAAATATGAAAATAAATTATTTCTCAATCTAAAACAATATTTAATACTCCCCCCCTTGAGGCTATCCCGTGGAGATTTTCCTAATTAACTAATTAACCTATGGTCACTTCAAATTAATTTCTCCACTAAAACATACTGTTAGAAAGAGATTGATTAGGTTTAAAGAATAATTTTGAATTGTCTAATAGCCCAGCGGTTTTACAGACAGCATCCAGATTGAGGAATCTGTCTTTGAACATAAAACAGAATGCTTATGCTATATGTTAGAAAAGTTATGTAGACGAAAACACGTACCCATAATCAATTAAATAAATTTGTGTGTGGAATCTTTGCATTAGATTATAAAGAAAAGGACTAATTTCTGCTAACCATTGCTAAAGTTTCAGGATGAGTCTGAAAACGGTACAGAGTACACTGACAAACTGATCCTCCCCTACTTATATGCTTCATAATTTCTGAAATTCAGCTCTTTCTTTTAAAGCACAACTGAAAGTTTAGTATTAAATATCTTAAATATTCTTAATTATTTAAGATATTAAATATTTAAAAAAATATTAAATATTATTCACTTGCCACTTGTTTTGAATTTTTATCCACAGTGCTGGAATGGCAGGGCAATTAGGTTTTCCATTAGAGAATAAAATCTACTTTATTTGACACCCAAAGGAGACTCATTTGTGATTTTACATTTACATAGCCAAAAAAAAATTCCAAAGTATACTCTTTCCTTTGACAGTGGCGACCTAATGAATACAACCCTGCAAGGCAGCACTTTAAGTAGTTTTAACTATAAGTTTCTCCATGAAGAAAAGACAAAGAATTCCTGAAAATAGATGTTTCAATATCCACATGGCAGCTGAGAATGAAATTTTACTGACAGTCTAGTTTCAAGCTCTTCCTGGATACATGAATGAATTTGTAAAGTTTAAGGATTTATAGAAAAATGCAGTGTCTATATAAATCCTCTGATACTGGTAGACAAGCAATGCATAAAACACAAGGTGAAGGAGGAAGAAAGCAGTGTATCTGTTTCCTTCTCTGTATAACCATCCACAGTGAAACAATTCCCTTATTGTGGTTAATTTCTACTGCTCAAGTGACAGGAGAATAGGAAATAAGGCAGTAGTCATGAATGACTTCCTTCATTGCTGATATTTCATTACAGAGAAGATCAATATGGTCATAGATGATTAAATCGTCAACTATTGCCATGTATCAAGGAACAGAATCTCTTGCAACTGACATTTAAAAGACTAGAAACTTAAAAATAAATAATGGAACAAACAAAAACAGATGAGACAAGAATGCCTCTATAAGAGTTTAATGGATGAACTCACATGACAGTATTTACTCTAGTATCTATCCTATCTTAGTGAGTCCAAAGTTTTATACTTAAAACATTTTCCATCATAACTTGTATTACCAGCTAAAAATATTCTTTTAGACTATAAAACATTTTCTTAGATAACTTAAGCTTTTATGTCTTTCAACATTATGAGCTTTGCATCTCTTTTGTAAGTTTCTTTTCTGGATTGTGTAACAAAGAAAGTGGTAAAATTCTATCTTGCTTCAATCTCATCAGAGATCTGAAAAGAAAAAAAATATCAATGAGTGAACAGGAAAGGCAGAGCAAGCAACTTCTGAAACTATAGAAATGATAGAGACAGCTGGTGTAGGAGGTCCTTCAGTTTATGTGTTGCTTTCATTGGTTAATCAATAAAGAAACTGCTTGGCCTGATAGGGCAGAACTTAAGTAAGCAGAGAAGAGAGAACTAAATTCTGGGAGGAAGAAAGCAGAGTAAGGGAGAGACAGCATGGAGCCACTAGAGACAGATGTGCTGACTCTTTCCCGGTAGGCCACTGCCACGTGGTGAAACAAATTAATAGAAATGGGTTAAATCAAAATATGAGAGTTAGACAATAAGATGCTAGAGCTAATGAGCCAAGTAGTAATTTAATTAATACAATTTCTGTGTGATTATTTCAGGTGTAAGCTAGCCGGGCAGCCGGGATGACAAGCAGCCCATTTTTCCTGTTACAGACAGGTGGATGTCTGGACAATCACCCATGGTTTCTCTTCAATGTTGGGGCATCTATCTTTGGCCTATAGGCCTAGACTATCTGACAGACTTTTCTGTGAAGCAGGAATTTTAAAGAACTAGCCACCTTGTTTTGCCAAAATTCATCAGTCAACTTCCTTTATGTTCTGCTTGTACAGTTTGGATACTACACTATTGGTGTAGGGTGTAGAATGTCCTTCTGTCTATGTGTTGCTTTCATTGATTAATGAATGAAGAAATTGTCTTGGCCTAATAGGGCAGAACTTAGGTAGGTGGAGAAGACGGAGCTGAATTCTGGGAGAAAGAAAGCAGAATCAAGAGGTTCCATGGACCCGCTACAGCCCGAGATAGACATGCTGAAACTTTGCTGGTAGGTAATGACTTTGTGGTGATGCACAGATTAATGGAGATGGGCCAAACTAAGATGTAACAGTTAGTCACTAAGAAGTTAGAGCTAATGGGCCAATTCTACCAAATGCAATCTATAGATTCAATGCAATCCCCATCAAAATCTCAACAAAATTCTTCACAGACCTTGAGAGAACAATAATCAACTTTATATGGAAAAACAAAAATCTCAGGATAGCTAAAACAATCCTATACAAAAAAGAAACTTCCGGAGGCATTACCATCCATGACATCAAACTCTTACAGAGCTACAGTAATGAAAACAGGTTGGTATTGGCATAAAAACAGAGACGTTGACCAATGGAATCAAATCAAAGGACCGGATATTAATCCACAAACCTATTAATGCCTGATTTTTGACAAAGTAGCTAAAATTATACAATGGAAGAAAGAAAGCATCTTTAACAAATGGTGCTGGCATAACTGTTGTCAACCTGTAGAAGTATGAAAATAGATCCATATCTATCACCGTGCACAAAACTTAAGTCCAAATGGATTGAAGACCTCAATATATATCCAACCACACTAAACCTGAGAGAAGAGAAAGTGGGAAGTAGCCTGCAATATAAGGGCACAGGAGACAACTTCCTACATATAACCCCAGTAGGACAGACAATAAGAGCAACAATGAATAAATGGGTCCTCCTGAAACTGAGAAGCTTCTGTAAAGCAAAGGACATTTTTTCATTAAGACAAAAAGGTAACCCACTGAATAAGAGAAGATCTTCACCAACCCCACATCAGACAAAGGTCTGAGCTCCAAAATATATAAAGAACTCAAGAAACTAGACATTACAATTCTAAATAACCCAATTTAAAAATTGGTTACTGAACTGAACAGAGAATTCTCAATGGAAGAAGTTCAAATGGCCAAAAGATACTTAAGGTCATGTTCAACTTCCTTAGTGATCATGGAAATGCAAATCAAAACAACTCTGAGATACCATCTTACGCCTGTCAGAATGGCTAAAATCAAAAACACCAATGATTGCCTATGCTGGAGAGGATGTGGTGTAAGGGGAACACTCATCCATTGCTGGTGGAAATGCAAACTTGTGCAACCACTTTGGAAATCAGTGTGGTGGTTTCTCAGGAAATTGGGAGTCAACCTACCTCAGGATCCAGCAATACCACTCTTGGGAATATACCCAGCAGATGCCCAATCATACTACAAAAGCATTTGTTCAACTACATTCATAGCAGCATTATTTGTAATGGCCAGAACCTGGAAACAACCTAGATGCCCCTCAATAGAAGAAAGGATAAATAAAGTGTGGCACATCTACACATTAGAGTACTACTCAGCAGTAAAAAACAATGACATCTTGAATTTTGTATGCAAATGGATGGAAATAGAAAACACTATCCTTAGTGAGATAACCCAGAGCCCAAAATACGACTATGGTATGTACTCACTCATCAGTGGATTCTAGCTATAAACAAAGGACATTGAGCCTATAGTTTGCGATCCTAGGAAAGATAAGTAATAAGGCGAACCCAAAGAAAAACATATATAGATCCTCCTTGAAATGGGAAGCAGACAAGATAGTCAGGCAAAAGTTGGAAGGATGGGAGTAGGGGTGGAGTGGAGGGAAGGGGAGAGGGGGAGAAAGAAGGGAGAAGGGGCGGGTTGGGTAGAGCTTGGGGGAGTGGGAGGGTTGAGATGGAGGAAGGACAGATATGGGAGCAGGGAAGAAGATATCTTAATTAATGGAGCCATGGCTTGGCTCTAGAGGGGTTTACAGGTGTCCACGGGGATGTCCCCAGCTAGGACCCTGGGCAGTGGAAGAGTGGGTACCTTAACTGGCCTTGTCCCATAGTCAGACTGATGACTATCTTGAATATCACTATAGAACCTTCGTCTGGTGACAGATGGAGATAAAGACAGAGACCCACATTGGAGCACTGGACTGAGCTCTCAAAGTCCAGTTGAAGAGCAGAAGGAGGGAGAATATGAGGAAGGAAGTCAGGACCGTGAGGGGCTGGACCACCCACTGAGACAGTGTGTCTGAGCTAATGGGAGCTCACCTAATCCAGCTGGACCTGGACTGAACAAGAATGGGATCAAACTGGACACTCTGAATGTGGCTGACAATTGGGGCAGACTGAGAAGTCAATGATAACGGTACTGGGATTTGTCTCTACTGCATGTATTGGCTCTTTGAGATCCTAGTCTATTTGGATGCATACCTTCCTAAGTCTGGATGGAGTGGGGAGGACCTTGTACTCCTCAAAGGGCAGGGTATCCTGACCCCCTTAGGACTGGAGGGGGAGTGGCGAAGGTGAGTGGGGGGAGTGGGAGGGAAATGGGAGGAGGGGAGGAAGTGGAAATTTTGAATGGTATTATTTATAAAACAATAAAAAATAAATAAAAAGAGAAGAAACATACATAAAGTATGTTAGAATGAAAATAACCTTAAATTTGTATCAATATACAAAAATCCACACCAATGTAAAATAGTTGAGACTAGTAATTACCTTTTAGTTTGAAAGTAGATTCAATAATCTACCCTTTTATCCTATAATTCCTATATTCCCCTTTTCACTAGATAGAGAGAAAGATGGATAGAGGAAAGAAAAAGAGAGAAGAAATCCCTTAATCTAACCTCATTTGTTTAGATTTTTTCTTGATTATGATTAATAACAACTTCCAACAAATTCCCCTAAAGTACAACAAACATCCATAACCCACAAAATGACCAAAATCACCCACTCCACATCTTGGGGAGTACTCATTCCAGAGGACACAATAAGCATTCCATTGAATTGGAAACTCAGACTTCTCCCTGGCCACGTTGGGTTTCTGATACCCTTAAACGAACATGTTAAGAAAAGGAATAACAATGTTAGGAGGGATTATTGAGGCAAATTACCACAGAGAAATTGGATTGCTTCTCCACAATGGTGGTAAAAAAGCTCATGTGTGGATTGCAGGAGATTCTTTAGGCCATCTCTTAGTACTGCCATGTTCTGTGATTAAAATCAATGTGAAACTACAACAACCTAATCCGGAAGGATGATAAGGAGCACAGACCCTTCAGAAATCAAAGGTACGAGAAAAGATCCAAGACCTGCTGGATTGCTTACTGAGGGTGGAGGAAGCACAAAATGGGTAATAGAAGAAGATAACTATAAACACCAGGTAGGGCCATGTGGCCATTTGTAGAAATGAGGACTATGATTGACATGAGTATGTCTGTCATTTTTTGTAAAATATGTGGTTGTACAAACATTTGTGTTCTCTTTCCTCAACTACTTTATCATGTAATATAACATCAATTAAGGGAATATCAATGGTAGCCATATTTGAATTTTGAGATACAAAAGAATGTTCATTAAGGGACATTACTACATAGTCTAAAATTTATAAAGCATTTGTGATTATACATGGCATAGTTTTATCAGGTTAGTTATAATGATGAACTGATTACTGTTTTCATTTGGAAATTAAGCATGACATAAGGAGAGGTGATTGCACATCAAGCTAGTAAGAAGTGGAATTGTAATGGCTAGTCTTGGACATCAACTTGACTATGGCTAAAATGACCTAAACCCCAATCAACTGTGTAATGACTATGAGAAACACTTTTCTTTATTAAATTATTTTAGATGTAGATTAACATATTCTTTTCCTTTTATTGAAAATAGATTTTTTTCTCACATAATATATTTCTCCCTCTCCCTTGTTAGGGTTTCTATTTCTGTGAACAGTCACTATGACCACAGCAATTCTTATAAAGGAAATTGTTTAATTGGGGTGGCTTACTTACAGCCCAGGGGTTTAGTTCATTATTGTCATGGCAGGAAGCAATGCAGAATGCAGGCAGATATGATGCTAGAGGAGGAACTTAGAGCTCTTACAACTTGACTCAAAGGCAGCAAGAAATGATCTGACTGAGACACTGGGTATTACTTGAGCATATGTGAGACTTCAACACCTGTCTCCATAGCAACACACTTCCTCCAGTAAAACCATACTTACTCCAAAAAGGCCACACCTCCTAATTGTGCCATTCCCCTTGAGGGACATTTTCTTTCAAACTATTGCACCCCTTTACTCCTCTCAGTTCCTCCCTGCCTCTGCTCTCATCCTGATCACCTTCCTTTCTACCTCCCATTAGAAAATAAATACTCCTCTACTGCAGGAGGAAGTGCAAACTTATATAGTCACTTAGGAAATCTGTATGGTGTATTCTCAGGATTGGGAATATATACCTCAGACCCAGTGATACCACTCTTAGACAGATACCCAAAGGATGCTCAAGCATACCCTAAGGACACTTGTTCAACTGTGTTCATAGTATCATTATTTATAATATCTAGAACCTGGAAATAACCTAGATGACCCTCAACAGATGAATGGAAAAAGAAACTGTGGTATATCTACACATAGGGTATTACTCACTAGAAAAGAAAAATGACATCATGAAATTTTGCAGGCAAATAGATGTAACTAGAAAAAACTCATCCTGAGTGAGGTAACCCAGAACCAGAAAGACAAACATGGTATGTACTCACTTACAAGTGGATATTAAATGTAAAGCAAAGAATAATCATACTACAATCCTCAGCCCCAGAAAAGCTAGGTAACATGGAGGACTCTAAGGAGTGGGGGATGGATCTCCCTGGGAAGAGCAAATAGATAAGATGTTCTGGGTAAACTCGGATTGGGAGTGGAGTAGAGGGGAGGGGATTGGGAAATGGGAACATGAGGTATCAGGATGGTCAAATTGTGGGATGGATAGAGGGGGAGAGTAATGAAAGAGATATCTTGATAGAGTTGTTCATTATGGGGTTAGGGATAAACTTAGTGCTAGAGAAATTCCCAGGAACCCACAAGGATTACACAGCTAAGACTCCTAGAAAGAGTGGAGAGGGTGCCTAAACTGGCCTTCTCCTGCAGTCTGATTTGTGACGACCCTAGTTGTTATCACAGAGCTTTCATCCAGCATCGGATGGAAGTAGATGCAGAGATCCACAGCCAGGCACTGGGCTGAATTTCAGTAGTTCAGTTGAATAGTGGGAGTAGGAATTATATGAGGAAGGGCTTGGGGTCAAGGTCAAGATGAAGAAACCCACAGAGACAGTTAACCTGAGCTTCTGGGAACTCATGTACTCTGGACAGATAACTAGGGAGATGGCTGGCTTGGGACCATCCTAGGCCCTCTGCATTGTGTGACAATTGTGTAGCTTTTTCTTTTGTGGGACCCCTAGCATTTGAAGTAGGACCTGTCCCTAATGTATGAGCTGGCTCTTTGTAACCTATTCCCTATAATGGGATGCCTTGTTCAGTCTTTATGTGTGGGTAGGGGGTTGGTCCTGCCTCAGATTAATATGACATGCTTTGTTGATTCCCACAGGAGCCTTTACCCCATCTGAACTGAGATGGAGAAGGAGTGAATGGGAGGGGGCAGGTAGAAGGGAGGTCACGGGAAGGAACATAAGGGCAAGTAGGGAGGGAAACTGTGGTTGATATGTAAAATAAAATGAAAAGATTTAAAAAAAGAAAGCAAACAGGATTCTACATGATAATAATAAAATAAAATTAGCTAAGACAAAAGCTAACATTGGACATAGAAGTAGGAGAAAAGAAATGGAAAAGAGCCCAAGAAAGGCACAAGAAACAGATATAGACCCAGAGGCCTACTTGTTCACACACTCAGCAATCCTGTAAAATCACCAAATTGGGACCCATAATATATACCCAAATAACCTGTAGAGTTAAAAGGAAGAAAAATATAAATGATATGAAATTTAAAAATAAAGCCCTGACTCAACACTATGTTTACAAGTTCCCCTAATTGATGGAATTTTTGTCACAGCATCTTAAAATGACTGAGAGAATGATAGTGCTTCAAAGAAAGGCTCCTCATGTAAAATGGAGTACTTACTCATCTATGCACCTTCTGAACTGAGTGAGCCTCCAGTGAACCAGGAGTAAGTAGACCTGACAAGTAGCCTAATGAAATCAGTTTGAGTAAGTCTTGTTCGATGCCCAGGCTGTCTTGATGTTGTACCTATTCAAGCAAGATAATGTATTGAAGCAGGAGCACTCAACCTAGTTTTTTTCTTCTGTTATGACACACAAGTTGAATAATATTTACTCATCACATTCTTTAAATGAACTTTCTAATGTCCCTACTGAAATTCTCACACTTTAACTATTCAGTTATATATATATATATATATATATATATATATATATATATATATATATTCATGATAATTAATATATTATATGGCTGTTCTCATTGTTGTAGATTATATTGCAACAATCACATTCTTTTCAAAATTTGGTTATTTTCTATGAACAATTAATTACACTGAGCACATCTCACAGCTAATGACTGTATGTACTATGTTGTACATCTGAAATCAAAGTACAACAAAAGCAAAACTTTTAGCTATCAATCTTATATCTATGCAGAATCAATGCTGTTTTGAGGCAGCATGATGCCATGGTTATTTCTCTATAAAGCAGGTAGATGTTTTATTTTTTGGTGTGAAAGCTACTATAATTTGAATGAGTCTTTACTGCCTTCCATCTTCTCACAAGAATGAATCTCGAATTTCTGATTATTGTCTAAATTTTTCGTTGTTATAAACTAAATGAAATGAAAATAGAACTTTCTTTTTTAGTGTGTGTGTGTGTGTGTGTGTGTGTGTGTGTGAGTGTGAGTGAGTGAGGGGGCAAAGACAGATACAGGGAGAAACAGAAAGATGATGGAAATAGATAGGTAGGTAGGTAGATAGATAGATAGATAGATAGATAGATAGATAGATAGAAGATAGATAGATAGAGTACTTACTCATCTATGCACCTTCTGAACTGAGTGAACCTCCAGTGAACCAGGAGTAAATAGACCTGACAAGTAGCCTCATAAAATCAAGTTGAGAAAGTCTTGCTAAATGCCCAGGTTGTCCTAGTTGAGGGCTACTATATGCAAGAAACATGGCTTATATATGCTATGTTATTCTCCACCTTCCACCTTGTTTGAGGTAATGTGTCTTTGTTGTTTGCCACTGCGTTACGACTGTAGTCCACTGGTTTCTAGTGATTCTCTTGTCTGCATCTCCCATCGTCCTGCAGGAATACTGGGATTACAAATGCACACTGCCTCACCCAGCTTTGTATGGCTGCTGCAGACTCTAATGCAAGTCCTCCACTTGTGTACCAGACACCTATACTACTGAGTCATGTCTCCTGCCACAGAACTTTCTAGAATTCCTGTATTTAAAATGTGTGCTATTTTATCATGTCAGTCATACTTTGTTTAGTTCAGATTTCCCTAGATATTTTTGTCTATATATATGCTATACCTGTAATAATTGTCTTATAGGTATGACTTTATTTTAAGCTGCTTCAGCTTCATCCTGAGAAGTTGATGGATATAATAATTGAGCTATTATTTAATGAAAATATTTTACTGTGAATTATATAAGTAGCTTTTTGAATAAAACGCCTTGTTTACATGATAGGTATTATAATGATTTTTGTCTCTGGACTCTTACTTTCTTTTCCCTGAGGTAACATAGTCAATCAAAGACATAGAAAGCTTGAGTATTTAAAGCAAACTTTTGCACATGAGTGCTTTGAACCAGAAGTGATTAACTGAGAAAATATTATCATTTTAAAACCTAATGTGTATAAGACAGACTGAGCCTTATAGAGATTGGGTATTTAACTAAGCCACATAAACAAAGACAAAATTAAAATCCAGAATTTCTGTTTCCAAATTCAGGACCCTTCCTCTTTCATAACAATGCAGAGGCCCTCTGTGACCACACCTCAGTGAACTGCTCAAAACCATGAAACTAACTCTACTACACGTCAAAGAGAGGGGGAGTGTCTGATGAACAGCTGAATTATTTCCCTTGGTCATTTGCATCTTAGAGAATAATTTTAACCTTAAAATTTAAATTCTGAAATAGCCTTGTTGAATCTGATCTTTCCAAAGAAAAGCAAAATATGCATCCTTAATGGTCACTATTAATCTCCTAATCAAATGTGGTAACAACAGATCATGGGATTGCCTATGTTGTGAACCTATGAAGGGTCTTAACATAAGATCTTGGAAAGCTGGAAAGAGATCATGTTGTCTCGACAGCTATTCCTGTTATGAATTCAGATGTAAGGGTGTGTGTGTGTGTGCGCGCGCACGCATGTGCCTGTGTGTGTGTATGTGTGTGTTGAGGTAAGAAACGCAGCTTCACTTTTGTGCTTTCAGAAAAAAATATTAGCATTCTAATTGGAAATCATTATCTGTAAAAAATGTAAAACCACTTTTGTGAACTCATTTCTGATACCCAGGTTTTCGTCTTAGGTTACAGTCTCTAACTCAGTGGATTCCCCCCTCCCAGGAGTCCTTTAAACTCAGCTTTTATTATACATGCAATGCAGTTCAGTAAAATTTCAAGCTTAAAACAACACAGTAAAGCATGCAATAATATTGCAAAATTTCCTCTCCCCACAAATCCCATTTGCTCTATATAACCACCTAAGTATTTTGTTTTTCTTATAAAATATGCTCTTAACTATGAGATCATAGCACTTGTGGCTTGGATACATAATATTATGTGACATTCTTTTATTCAAATAGATATTACGTTAAGTACATCAGCAGATATCAGAGCATCTATTGCTGTTTTTATTTTTTCCCAGTGCTGAGGATTTTATCAAGTGCTTGGCTAAGGCTAAGTGTAAATTAACTGTGAGCTACAAACCAAGATCTACCTCTGTATTATTTGAAACATCAGAATATTTCACTGTCCTTTGTACTGGTCTTTTAGTATCTATTCATAATTTCTGTTGGCAGATGGTCAGGAGGAAAACTCAAAGTGCCACATCTTTATCAGTGTTTCTGAGTATCCCAATCAAATACAATGACTTGATGGCATGTATGTAGAATACCTTTTTACAGAATTTAGAATTTCTGTACATTAGGTTTATTTAAAACTCTGAGAAATATGAGTTAGCTAGTTTTCTTTTCTTTCTTTCTTTTTTTTTGGTGGGGGGGGGGGAGGTTCAAGACAGGGTTTCCCTTTAGCTTTGGAGCCTGTCCTGGAACTAGCTCTTGTAGACCAGGCTGGTCTTGAGCTCACAAAGATCCACCTGCCTCTGCCTCCCGAGTGCTGGGATTAAAGGTGTGCACCACTCCTGCCCGGCTGAGTTAGCTAGTTTTCTAAGAAATTTCCCATAACGTGCTTAGTAAGATTACAAGTATATGTACTCCACTCTCTCACTAAAATTAATATTGAAAATATTTGAAATACAATAGATTATGATGTATTCATTTAGTGACTTAAATAGTCATTACTTTAATCATAGGTGAGTTGGATTATGCATTTTTCGGTTCCTTGTCTTTTTCTATTTATTTTGATATGAAGTATACTTTATCATATTTGCATCACTTTTGGTGTTAATTTTTTTCCCACATTTAATTTTTTATTATTGCATTATAAATAGTACCATTCAAAATTTCCACCTCCCCTGCTCCTCCCATTTCCCTCCCGCTTCCCCACTCCCCCTTCCCTTTTCCCTTCCAGTCCTAAGAGAGGGCAGGTTACCCTGCCCTGTGGGAAGCCCAAGGCCCTCTCACCTCCATCCAGGCCTAGGAAGGTGTGAATCCAAACTGACTAGGATCCCAAAAAGCCAGTACATGCAGTAGAATCAAATCCCAGTGCCATTGTCATTGGCTTCTCAGTCAGTCCCCATTGTCAGTCATATTCAGAGAGTCTGTTTCGATCACATGCTCGTTCAGTCCCAGTCCAGCTGGCCTTGGTGAGCTCCCACTAGATCAGGCACACCATCTCAATAGGTGGACGAATTCCTTGCGGTTCTGACTTCTGTGTTCATCTTCTCCCTCCTTCTGCTCTTCAACTGGGCCTTGGGAGCTCAATCCAGTGTTCCAACGTGGGTCTCTGTCTCTATCTCCATCCGTCGCCGGATGAAGATTCTTCTGCTCTTCGACTGGACCTTAAGACCTTTGTGTATGAATACAAATTAGCATTTTTCAGTAGCAATTGTAGTTTTCATGTTGGTTGGATATTTAAAATAGATAGATGAAAGTCATAGATGGTGAAATATACATTTAATCTCAACACTTAAGAGACAGAGACAGACAGATCTCTGTGAGTTCGAGGCCAGCCTGGTCTACAGAGTGAGCTTCATGACCAGTCTACATAGTGAATTTGAGACCAGCCAGGACTACATAGTGAGACTTTGTCTCAAAAATAAAATTAGATAGGCAAGACAGATGATAGGTAGAGAGGAGTCTAGGGAAAATAATTACTTTACAAGGTCGTATTTTTATAAATATTTTTTCTAGTAATTTTACTGCTTATTTTTTTTATAAAAGAAAAATATTTTTTAAATGTCAGTATTTGGAAACTCATTCTGCTTGAATTATGGGGAAGCAGTGTCAGTAGGCAGCATACTTTAAAGAGAAAAGTTTCTGGGTAGTGTTGGCACACGCTTTTAATTCCAGTACTCAGGAGACAGAGATAGGTGAATCTCTATGAGTTCAAGGCCAGCCTGGTCTACAAAGGGAGTTCCAGAGCAGCCAGGACAGTTTCATAGAGAAACCTTGTTTCAAAAACATTAAGAGAGAGAGGGAGAGAGAGAGGTCAACTGGAAGACTTTTACACTATATTAAATATGGACAAATGAGCTAATAGGCTTTAAAAATAATCAGGCTCTGTAGCTGGAATATACTTTAAGATCACCTATTATATGTTTATTATTTGAAAATTCAGTGAATACCAATGAATTTCAGGATGGTGACCATCATGGTATACCTAAGCACTCCAGTCCTTGTGGATGCCTGGGGGTGGAGTCCTCTTCTGCCTGCCAGGTTTCCCTTTAGTTCAGTCTTTTCTCTGTTTTTCCATTATTTATTTAGCAAAGCTGGACCTGGGATCAATCCTCACATGGTTCTAGTTGGCCTTGATTCCTGATCCTCTGCTTAAGAGGATAAAATGGACTATCTGGTTTTCAAGAGATTAAGAAAGGAGACAGGGTGGAGACCTAGCAAAAACCTCCCAAGTGTCATATTGCAATTATTTTATTTCTCATCTAGATTAAGAATGCCGATTGGCATTTGAAAGTTTCTGAATGGGAAAGCAATCTGGGTGCTCCTGGCTTTATTGATTTAACCTATATGGGAGGTGTGAGGACAGGAAGGTAAAAAGGTGAAAACCCTTTCTTGCCTTTAGTGACTTATAGCACCTTAAGCGAGAAATTTATTTCTGGTACATTATATATTCTCACTAGATTACAAAGTTGGCAAAAGGTTCATATAAGGGTAGGTGGAGAGCTAATGAGATGCCAAATGTTGAGTACACTTTTAATGACACATTTTCTAGTCTTGTTTTGTGCACCCGTGTAAGTAGGCATAACCATTGACTATGTGGTCTATTTTAGAAATCCAAGAAAGAGTAAAGTGTCTTCTTTTGGGGAATACAAATCCTTCACAAAATTTAAAGATTCTTGGAACAATTGTTCTGCAATATTTTCCTTGGTATTTGGTATTTAAATTTACAAACTAACATGCAAGTAAATTTTACCATCATTTACTATTTTGAGGCTACCATATTACTCCTCCCCCTCTTTCCCTGCTGCACACTGGAGTCTCAAGCTGTTTCTTAAAAAAAAAAAGACAATGGGTATAAATAGTAATCTAATTATATTTAGAAGAGATTTACAGCTCCAATTATGACTGCTGTAAAATTTCAAAGGGACTGACATAAGCAATCAGCACATCCCATACAAGAATCCATCTTGCTATTATAAAAGCTACCTGCCAATTTTTCATCAGTTGAATGACATGCTACACTGAACACATTATCTCTGGGATTAGTGATACCGACAGTTTTGTCATGTTTAATGTATGTAGACAGCATAACGCAAAGGCATGCAGCCTAGGAATTACTCAATTAGGGTCGGCCACATATCCAATATATGTATATTTCAAGTATGTTTCTCTTTTTTTCTCTTCATGAATTTTCTATTTGAGCTCAATCAGTTATATATGCATAGAATTTTACTATGATAAATATGCTTTCCAAGGCACACATATATATGCAATCACTTTACCATTCAGACAAATTGTATATTTAATTTTGATATTAAATAATAATTATTAAACATTTGCTGTATGGAGACCTAAATTTTTCCTAATTACTTCAGTTGATAATAGCAATTATCTTATATTGAGAATAATATTAAATGAATTAATTTGAACCATTTTTGGAATGGAACAGATATTACAGATATTTTGTGGCAAAACAGACATGTATAGCTTTTAATTTTTTCATAGATAGAGGGTTTATTTAATCTATGTATCACATATACCTTCATTAACCTCTCATTGAAGTGTACATTCATCTCACTTTTGCAACCTCCAACTTAACTCAGATTTCCTGGGCCCACAGAAAGGACATCTTTAATTCATCTAGCACAGTTATCTTATACTCCGAGGTGTAGACTTTGTATGACTCCATGACAATCTTACACAGCCACTCATGTTCCCTATCTCATGTTCTCCATCTCCCAGATAGGACAAATTGTCAGAGATCCTCTGATTCTCTGCAGCTTTGCCAAAGATAGGATCTGCTCTGATGAGTAGGAAGTGATTGGTACCATGCAGTCCTGAGTCCAGACCCAACGATGATAACTTCCTACCATGTTTCTTATGTAAATAACCACAGTTGTAGCACCAATCATTTTTACGGCTCTCTAGGAACTTATACCTTCAGTCTAAAATCATACCTTGTAACAGAATTGAGGTTCAGACACAGTGAACTAGTGAGGACCCATGATTTAAAATAGGAGTAAAATGCTCCCCAATCTTTGGCAAATTGTTAGTGGTCTCAGTACCTCCCATGACCCACTGATGTTCCTCACTTCTTTACCAAACACTGAGTGGACCCCTGAAATATTCAGAAATGTCTGTAACTTTGCTCTTACTGTCACCACTGTCTACGCTGCCTGGTGAGCTTATGCAGACAGAATCTGTTAATGCTTGTATTACATGTCATTACTCCTCAGTTTCATTGCTGTTTGCCTGTCATCTACATAAATGAGATATCCCACATTTTAGGATACATAATGGAGTTTGTGCCCATTCCTTGGTTAATTTTTCACCTTTACTTCATTAGCTCACTCTTATAGAGAATATTTCCACAAATAGTGTATTGACAGTGCCGTTTCTACATATTCTTATGTGTGTACTTTTTTAAATCACAGAGCTAATGACATTTTTGTCTATATGAAAGAACAGAGGCACCAATCCCACAATTTCAGGAATTTAAAGCCAGAGTTTCTCAGTAATACTGCAGTTTAACCAGACTGCAAGTCAAAGCAGTTGTTCACATCGATGGTTTGGTGACATTCAAAAAACATAATTAGAGTAAGCCAGTTGTATCCATGCATCATGAATAGTTTCTTTCTTAAAATAACTGATCCCAAAGGATGGCAGAAATTATTTGCTTATGTATTCTACTAGCATTTGTTTTGTCAGAACATAATAAATTCTACATAAATCCTGTTTTATAAACGCTGTGTTGTGCTTTAAATAAAGCCCAATATGTCATTCTGACAGCGATTAGCAATGGTGAACTGTTTTGTTGATTGATTCATTATTCTGAATTTGTAATTGAAAGAATATTGCCAAATTTGTGATGAAAAATTTCCTTTAAAATGAATTATTTAAATAGCTTATGCTAAAATAATAATAAAGGCATTTTTATTTTTTGCATGTTAAAACTGTTCCCAGTCCTTGACACCTCTTCTGCAGAGGCAGAGTACTGATTATTCCCTACAGTGCTAATGATGGATTTGATAGCTTTATAAATGATGTTCTGTTATAATTAATGTGGAAGCTTGTGACAGAATGAGCAGCTTGTTGAATGGTACCTTGTGTCTTCCCAGAAATTTTGACCTAACTTTGCCTCTCCTCAAATTTCTTGTTTTCTAACTCATGCATATTTCTTCTTTATTTTTAGAAAGTCAAAATGCCCTTGCTGAATTAAGAACACATGGTTTGATTAAACCTAATAATTGTGCTTACTGTGTAACAGACTAAACTCAAAGATTACATCTGAATGACTCCATCTCACCTGAGACAGAATTAAGCCTAGATTACCATCAAATATTTGACCTTTGACAATTTGGCTGCAAATATTTAACTTTTTTTTTGATTTGAATAATTAGAAAAGGCAAAATCCACCTGGTCAGGTTTTGACTAGCCCATTTTTTAATGTATCTAAAACTTTAATCCTCTTTATTGGTACACTATGACTTCACTTAATGATTTCATAGTCAAGAATTTTTTGCTATGGCTTCTGAACTCTAGGCTAATTATCATAAATTATTAAATTGGATTTTTCTCATCCATTTGCCTTTGAGCTAAGCTTTTCTCTCTTTATTGTGGAACGCATTTGTTCCAACCTAATGTAAGCAATGCTAACTATGGGGCCTCTTGTGATATATTCTGTTTCTGGAGGCCAGATAAAACAGATTATTTGATTTTTCTGTGTGGTAATGTATAGAGTTCCCTTTTATCTTCCTCTGGATCAAGGAACAGCATTCTAGTGCTTTAGAAAATCCCAATATGCATTGAATGAATCCTATTTTGTGTGTTTGGTTTAACTCTGGAACCAAGGAAGCAAATCTCCAGAGTGGATAATCTTAGAAAATTTCATTGCTAATAGTCTATTAATTTTCTGTAGCTTTCTTTTCTTCCAAAGATGGGATTACAGGAAACAAGATAATTACAATAATTCAAGTACCTACTGTCCTTGGGTTTTATCTAAATGGGCTCTTTAGGATTCCAAAATTCTAAGTATCTGAGTTAAAAACTCATCACTTTATTTTGAGGTTTCTGGTGACAATCTTTGATTCCACCATTTCTGAACTCTAAATTAATTAAAGAAATTAACACACTGCTATGAACTGTAAACATAATATTAGCTTTAAGAGATTAAAACATCATTAACCTGAGCAATTTTTGTTCATAAATTTGAGATTAACAAAACAGGTACCTCAAATTGTTAAACTTACAGAGAGAACATGAAGAACAACAAAACCCCACACCATTGCCTTAAAATCTTTAAACCATTAGTGGAAAGGAATGAGTTCTCACAAATGGCCTTAAGAAAGTATCTAAGTCAATGCAATCCACTGGAGAACACTTAGCACAAAATAAAAATTTAGAGTCACTGGAGAATAACCTGGAAAGAAGTAACTTGAGAATCTTGATCCCAGATGAACACCCTGCTATGATAAAAAGCCCTACTTGAGTGGAAAATAAAACTGAATCTGTATGAGAATCCAATTTTATACCTTTTGTTGACATTTATGAAAAATCTGGGCCTTGCTTTAAAAGTCTAGATATGGATTACTTGCACATTAGTGATGTTTTCAAAGTTTATTTCTGACAAAGACAGAGTCTTTAATAAAAGCCCGATGAATGAAAAATTTCAATAGAGAATCAGTCAATATAACCTTGCACTAAAACTACATGACTCATGGTGAGAGACAAAAACTTGGCCATTCGTGAAGTGTTCAGTGCCAGAGGAAGCAGAAGTGATGTTTGCCTCATTTAGAATGTAAGTTGATTTTATAAATGCATTCATGCTGTAAGAATGACTCTTGTCTGTAGTCAAATGTGGAGAAGTAATGTAAGCTACAAAAGTGATAGTAGCATGAATATTTGTTAAAATACTATTTTAAATCAGTCTTATTAAAAAATATCCTGTTGTAATTTCTGCCACCGAGAAACATTTTATACATGATATTTACGTTTGCATGTCTGGTAGTGCTTATCGAGGCTCTTTTCTCTGTCATTTATTTACTTAATCCATTAAGTAATTTTCATCTTAATTTTCTTTTTCTGGTAACTATCTTTGTTTATCTGGTAAATACCTCTGAGCTGAAAAAAAGCAATTAATTATTCAATATACTATTGATGTTTATGATTTAAAGACTTTATTAACCTGAATATTCTATTTGTAAAATGTGAGATGTAGAAAAAATGTCACCAAGAATGTTAGTTTTTAATTTTGATGTTCAGAAAAGTCTGAGACTGGAGATGGATTACAGTGCCTGGTTTTGAATGATGTGAATTGTAGGAAGAAGGATGGCACTAGAAAGTGGTTGGTATTGAGCTGTGTCAGAGGCTTTGTTTGACCTCTTAGAAAGATCTATGCTGGCACATCCCTTTGGAGTTTTCTGGGATTAAAGCAATGGGTCTGCGATATCAATCAGTTATTAGGCACAGACTGCTCCACTGAAGAGGTCACAATGAGAGGGTGTTGGGAGAGGTTGCTTGTTTGTTTTCCAGTTGCTCAGACCCAAAATAACCACACAGAAACTGTATTAATTAAATCACTGCTTGGCCTATTAGCTCTAGCTTCTTATTGGTCAGTTCTTATATCTTAATTTAACCCATTTCTATTAATCTGTCTATCATCACATGGTTGTGGCTGACTGGCAAGGTTCCATCCAGAGTCTGTCTCTGGCAGGGCTACATGACTTCTCCTGAGTCTGCTTTCTTTCTGTGAGAATTCAGGTTAGTTTTCCCTGCCTAGCTCTGTTTTGCCCTGCTATAGGCCCAAAGCAGTTTCTTTATGCATTAACCAATAAAAGCAACACATATACAGAGGACTTCCCACACCATTACCACTTTTCTGTTTAAATAAAAAGGAAGGTTTTAACTTTAATATAGAAAAATTACATATAACAAAACAGGTATCAAGCAAGAATTACAGTTACAACATTTATATCTACTTTATCTTTTATCATAACTAAGGACAACTATAATTATAATTATCTATTCTTCAACTTCATCAAACACTCCAGAAAGATATAATATTACCTAAGTTAAAAGGAAGTGCATTGTGAGTAACTTCCAAAACTCTAGAATTGACAGAGACATCTTGCTGCCTGAACAGTCACCCAAAGTTATTCTGTAACATGGGGGCATCCAATCATCAGCCTACAGGTCCATAATATCCAGCAGACTTTTATATGAAGCAGGAAATCTGAAGATCTTTTCTGCCTTCTAATGGCAAAATTCATCAGTTGCTTTCTTCTGTGTCCTGCAGAATGTCTGGCAGACTCTTTCATGAAGCAGGAACCCTGAAAGACCATCCCACCTTTTGTCAAGTTCAGCAGTCATTTCTCTGTGGGTTCTGCATATCCAGTTCATCAAGCAGTTTAGGTAAGAGCAGTTTTTTGCCCAAATGGCTAACAAGCTCCATAAGGAGCCTCTTCAATGTCCACCATCCTCTTGAAGTAGAGTGGTGCTGCCAAGAGCAGATGTATCTTCCTGTCATGAAAAGTTCTAAGTAATTAAAACATTTTAAATACCATATTCTGTTAGTTTTTCAAAGGTTTAAAGAAAAACTATCCATCTGAAATGTATCTCTATACATCTAGGAAACCTACCTAATATGACTACAAGCTTGACTATTATAGATGACTATCTATTAAGTGTATTTTTAATTGTACATTACATTTTGAAATGAGCTGCACAAACACAATACCTTAATCAAGATCAGAAATATATGTGTAACAAAATTGACCTAAAATTTGTATCAATAAACCAAGATCCATTCCAATGCAAAGCATCCATCACTATACCATATCCCCTTTAAATGTAAACAAATATTTATAAACAATCATTTAAGGAATTTGGGTGTATTTCTCTCCAAACTGCTTCTTGCTTTTTGCTGGGCACAGTAATTTTAGGGGTTATTCTTTGCAACATTTTGGGGGGTCTCCATCCATTAAACCATATTAGTCTGGAAGGATTCCACAGGTTCTTATACTCTGTGGAAACAAAAGAACCTGTTTTCTAAAATAACAAATCTTTAGACCCTGAAGTCAAGATACCTTTAAAACATATATGTTGGTTTAGCTTAGCAGCCCATACAATGAACTTATGGCTCTCTGTACTTAGCTCATTCACAGTCAAAAAATTCAAAGAAAACACAATAATAAACAAAATCCAGACTCCCTGCGTATATTCCATCTTTACATGGCTCATTTTTCTAATTCTATTACTTTTTCTACAAGTTTAACATTTATTTTATTATCTTTACTCCTTTAATATATGACTGTCTGTACTCTGTCTTTTTAAAGACTTTATTTAAAAAAAAAAACAATTTACTTTCCATTTCTATACTCCTTTTCTTCTTTCTCCCAAGCCTACATACATTTTTAAAACACATTGTATCTTGTTTAGATGTCTTTTATGTCTGAATCTGACCTATTGTGTATCTGAAATACTTCTCTGTCCAGTAGCGCTTCTTAAAATGCTAAGCAGCAAGGCTGCTTTGTCTTTTGTCCCTGTCCAGTCCAATATGGCAGAGACATGTTCATTGTCTCTAAGAGCCATGCACATTGCTCTATTTTCAGGTACACAGTGGGTCTATGTTGCCTTTAAGCAAGTTGTAGCACTATGCTCACATACCCCATTTAAATGCGCAGTCTCCTGAAAGAGCCAGAGTTCATCTTAGCAGCATGACCCAGGAAGACTTCCCACACCAAGAGAGTATCTCCCTTGTCCAAAAACAGTCCCTAAAACATCCCTTTTGAACTCAGGTCCCAGGGCATGCTAGACAAGGACTCTATTGCTGAGATACACCCAAGGATCAAACTTTCGAGCACAGAGACTTGAGCTGGAGTAAGACTTGGGATGAAATTCCATCATGTTTCATCTCCAGATCCTCTCATATAGTAAGGCCCACTAGCTTCAGAGTTTTGAGTATGCCATGCTTACCTTGGAAGAAAAGCGCATCTTTCAAAGCACACAGTAGGAAACACAATGGCTGTAGGAGCAAAGGGCAAGTTACTGTTGGTGGAATATGAAGAGAAGACAAATGGAAATCACTGAAGATGGGAAATGACTGTAAACCAGGTTGTTTCACAACCAATTCCTTTTCAGTTCCTTATTGCAATAACTTTGTTTTTTTTGTATAACATAATAATTCCAATCAAGATTTTATACCATGTTTCTAGTACCCTTACTTTAATTATCTTCATTTTTACCTTTATAGCCCCTTGAACAAAATTTCCCCTTTAAAAAGATGCAAATATTTATTAAATGTGTATAATGTTCAGACTCAGTTCCAGATTCTGGAGCTATAGGACTTATCCCATGGGTAAAATCCTTGCCCTTGTGTCCTTGATCACATTTTAGTATGCTTAAATAAATAATTTTATTACAAAATGTCCCTCTATTTCAGCAATTTGTGGCTAAAAAGTGAAGGAAACACTATGAAGACTGTCCAAGACAGAGATAACAATAAGACTGATGCTCTTAGCTTGGAAATCTGCCTGCCATGATCTAGGAGCATCTGCTCTACAATAGGACCAGAATGAATAGAACAAGGTTGAAGAGAAGTCATATTGAGAGAACAAACAAGCCTTATTAAAACCTTATGCAATTACTGTAATAGCAAATAATTAATATATCTTATCCCTACTGCAATATGCTTTGATTTGAAACTCAAAATCATCCCCCTGACTGCTGTGTAGGTGATAGACAATGACTGACTAAAGATTAGATTGGAAAGAGTCAGAGTTTCAGGGAAGATGTTGGGGTAGAAACATTAATTATAGGGTTCTAGGTTAACTTTTGTTTTAAACTGGAATTTTATAACAAATCATGCTTGAAATAATATAGAAAAAATGGTCAGAGACTAGTAGTGCTTTTGGGCTGAGCCTGGTGCCAAGTGAACCAACACATGGCACTCATACAGTGTACTGAAAGTCTTGGTGATGTCAAAGAATATCTGAATTCAGAATTCAAAAGATGTGGGCTCTAGGGATAGGAGATACATAGTTGTCAACGTGCTTGTCTTACAAGCATGAGGACCTGAGATCTAATACTAGAATTCACTTTAGTAAAACAAACATTAGAAACAAACAAACAATAAAGAGCCAGGATAAACACTGTGGTATTGGAGAAGAACAGAATAATGCTGCTGGTCAATCAGACTAACTAATCAGGTATTCTCCAGTTGCAATGGGAGTCATCATCTCAAAAAAAAAATAAAGAAAGAAAAGAAGAACAAAAAGAAAGGAAGGAAGGAAGGAAGGAAGGAAGGAAGGAAGGAAGGAAGGAAGGAAGGAAGGAAAGAAGAAAAATGGAAGGCACCAAAAAAAAAAGAAAAGAAAAGGCACCTACCACAGGTGTCCTATGACCTGTACACACATGCTTATCTAACACCCCACACACATGGAAAAATACACACGGAAAGACAGACATAATCTGTGATGTTAGGAGCTGGTGGCCATAAAGTAGGGTACACAAAATTGAGGTTGTAATGAATAATCATCTAAATGGATTATTAAGCATAAATGAATGAATAGTGAAGAGTACAAATTTGGGTGACAAATGGGTGATCTGTGAAGAAAAAGTGAAAGATTAGGCCAAGAAATTGCAATAGCCATCTATAGAGGCATTAGAATTAACAACATGTGAGCAGTTGGTGTGGAGAATAACAGTGGACCAGAATGACACGGGATGAGGAACAAGACTTGCAGATGGCATCCCAGCAGTAGGAAGTCATGGTTGAAATCTGGGATAATAGGGGGAAAAGGAGTGAGCTCTTTAAGGAGATGCATAGGCATCTTGATGAATATTTTTCATCCTTAGAACAAACTTTAGATCTAAGTATTTGCCTATTAAATATTTTCATTTTGTAAAATATAGAAAAATTAAGTTAAATAGCAAACAATAATGTAGTATATGTTCATTCCAGATTCACTGAAAAAGAGTTCCTTTGTTCCTCATATTGCCTGTATCATATAAATTCTAATTTGTATTTTTTTACAAAAACTTAAAATTATTTTTATTAGTATTGTTATTACTATTACTATTGTTGTACTTAGATGTTTGTGTGCAATGATGTGTATATGTATGCACATGTACTATGGCATAAAAGTGAAAGTCAGCAGAAGGTTTTCTGTCCACCTTTACATGAGTCTCAAGGATTAAGTTCAGGTCAATGTGCTGAGAGGCATGTTTGACCTTTTAACAGCAGCAGGTGTCTATGGAAGCAGATGTGTTTCACAAGTCACTGTTTTGGGCACTCACTGCTGCTGTAAGTTACCACAACCTTAACAAAAACTTAACTATTCACTGTCTTACAGTCAGAAACCTGAAGTGAGTAGCAGCATGCTGGAATCCAGGCATAAGAAGGATGCTCTGAGGTTAGAAAGAAGAGTCATCTTTCTTTAATGATGTAAACCCCAGTAGGGTGGCAACAGTCCAGGTTAGCTCCACTCCCAAAAGTAGTTGAGCAACAAATGGAACCTGTGGGGAGTAAAGAAAAGGAACTCAGAGTTAAGGATGGAAAAAAGGTGAAAGTGCAGAGGGTGGAAATAGTAGGAGTCAGTAAATATGATAAAAACATATTGTATGAAATCTCAAGTCATTAGCAAAATACCATTTTAAAAGAGAAAATCAATTCTCCTTCCTTTTCAAGTTTCTAGAATGTCTCCAAATTCTTTAATGTGCCATCTCGTTCCTTAATTTGTCACCTGCTACTGTATTTAGGGGGTGTGCTTGTGATGAACCCACCTTAATAATTTGCATAATTTCCTAGGCCATGGTCAATCAATTAGCTATCTTAATTTCCCTATAGCTATAATTTCCTTTACCATGAAATAAGATAGGAGATTCAAGCACAAGATGTGGACACCTCTAAGAGTTACTCTGCCTATCAGATATCCTTTTAGAAATGATGCTGTGGTCATGACTGCCTGACAATAGCAAAACACGGAGCGTTGGCCATTTCGGCTGCTGCAGCAACGAGAGGCTTAAAGAGAGCCACTCACTCTTCATCACTGTGGGCCAGCAAGCACGCAGGCATAAAACACTCTGAATATGATCTTGAAGCTCTTGTTCAGCAAAGCCTTCAGCATTGTCATCAAGCTTATCGACACTGTGTTTAGCTTGAAGATCTTAAAACAATTAATCAGAGGAAGTGATCCAGGAGGTTTTGCTAAAGGAAAACAAGTTGCCTGGCAACAAGACAGGCTGTTTTAGCTAACTTGTAGGAAATAATCTGTTCCATCTTAATCCAAAATAGTGTCAGTTCTATTCAGATGGGCAGCGCTTGGTGTTCATTTGAAATTAGGCTAGTCTCTTTCTATAGATGCCATTACATGTGGAACATTGTGCTCCACTCCACCTATAATGCACACAATCAAGCTTCAAATGGGGGATTTGTCTTATCAGGTTTATGCTTATGTCACCTGTCCCTAAAAAGTGAAGGTATGGAACTGAGGCGATGACACAAATGCCCAAATCAGTTGCTGTACAAACATGAAAACCTGAATTGAAATCCCCAGCACCCATGTAAATGCCAAGCAGGTACTGTGGTCCACCTGGAATCCTGTCTCTAAGGAGGCAGAGACAGGAGGATCCCTGGAGTAAACTGTTGGTAAAGGAAGTCAAATCAGTGACCTAGGGTAAAATGAATGGCCCCATCTCAACATAGGTGATCAACAGTCAAGGAAGACAATATTAGTCTCCAGGATTAACAAACCAATACATACATGTGCATGCACCACACATTCACACACACACGCCCATACATTTGCAAACACAAACAGACCACACACACACACCAAAAATAAAAAAATCTAATGCTTTAAACAAAGGGAGAGAAAATACAATGAAAGTCTATAGTAGAAAGAATATTTAGGTTAAGAAAGAAAACCTCAAAGTAGATACACAGAACAACTGTTGGTGTTCTTAAATTACATGCAAATACCCTTCAGAAACCAGAATAGCTGGTGTCCTTCTGATGGAATAGAAATAGGGCATGTAGTATGCACATCAGAATACTGAGTTCCTAAGTGCAGTTTGTACACAATTAACTAGAATCTGTTAAAAAAAAATAGCACTCTCCATTATTTGGATAACATTTGTGTCAAACGTAATTTGGAAGTTCTGTGGCATTTGCCTTCAGATGATTAAGTCTGTACAGATTCTTCCTTATAGGAACATGTAGGAATAGTAGAACTTTTTTTTTCTTTTTTAACCAACACTTTTATCATGCCAGGACATATAAAGTTATATGCACATATAAAATTTTCACAGTAATTTTATTTCCTTTGGCTTTTTTCCTTACAGACATTTCCCTTTCTTAGTTACTTTCCAAAACTGCTTGTATAAGATCATTTTTTTTTATCCTCACTGAGAAGTTACTGGTAGAGAATATCATTTACTTTTACTGCTGAAGGCTTTATCTACTAGATGTTTATCGAGCATTGCTAATATATGGGTTATTACAAAATTCTTTTTCACACTGGTGCCTGTACTTACATTAAAGTTATATTTTAAGAAGATGGATTTCAGCATTCTAGATATTATCAACCTTGATCCCTCTTTGGAAAACAGGTTAATCTGAGACGCGGTGGCTTTAGGAGATTGAAACGGAGACTTAGGACTTGCAAGGAAGCCATCTGCTCCTGGCTGCGCTGATTTACTGTATTTATTTTTAATAGTGTGAGCGACTTGGCCCGAGCTCTGAGCCGCTGGCACACACTCTCGGTTCCATGCAGCTGATTGTGATCTTCACTCGTTGTTCTTGTCCCCGGCAGCACTGCGGATTTAGTTCTCTCCACAATATGTCCTTTCCTTCGGGTTTCTGGGTGTAGTTCTGGGGGAACAGAGATCCCATGTTTTCCACCTCTGTTTTGTTCCTTAACGATGGGAAAATAAAACTGTCATGCTGGGGGGGAGTGTAAAGACTGCCGAGCTCTAAGAAAGTCCCCCAGATCCGTGCCTTGTGCTCCCACTGTTCCATTCTGGGAATAGAAGCGCAGTACGCAAAGTGACCTTGCCCATCTGTTTCCACCTCCGAAGCCCCAGAGGGGATGCATGGAAGGAAAATTCAACTGGATTATGTTGCTCATGTCTATGCCCTGACCTTTAAGCTATATGTACCACTTCTGTAAGGAGTTGGTTCTTCTCCATATCACCAGGAAATGGGACTCTTCTCCATGTGTGCTCATATGGATAAGTGCACTTAGTGGTAAAATGAACGCTGAGGGAAAATAGAATAACCTCATAAACATCCTAAGCAGAACGTAGCAATTTCTAGTAAGGAGGGGCACATTTTCATGCAGCCTGTTTGCTTCAAACCATTACTAGAGCGTTATGATAAATTAAATCAGTGTGGTCAAGATTTAGAAAGTGGTAATGTCCCTGCAGACTAGAAGTGAAACTAAAGAACAATGTGAGCAGTTTCAGTGTGCAAGCTATTTCCGTCATGTCTAGAAGAGGGCAGAGGCTTTGTGCAGACCCAATCCTCAGGAGCCTACACACTTTCAGGAGGAGGCCAGAGACTACCAAGAGTTCTGGGTGTCAGAGACACTTTACCTTCCACCTCACATTTCTGTCAAAGCGTGAGGTAAATTGCTGCCAAATTGCCGGTAGCTAGAGAGAATAGTCCTAGGCTAGATGAAAACGAACTAAGGCAGGTCAACTGTGAACTTGATACATGACTTGTAGTATTCTTAGTCTCACTACAAAATAGAGTCTCAACCTGACATTATAAACCCTCCATGTATATGAAAGGGTTCAAAGGATGAGACCAAGCAGAGGTAGTCTGAAAATACAGCAGTAGTAAAAACACAACCAAGGCTTCATTAGAAAGAAGAGAACAACCAGAGAGATCACCTAGAAGACTGAGATAGCATCATTGGAAGGCTTTGCTTTATAGGCTTACTCTCTTATCTTAGACATGCAGGACACACATATACATATGTGTGCATGCTTTCAAAGCACAATATATAGAGAACATATGAACCAATTGGTCAGGGACTAGAAAACAAAGCATACCTATACAGATTGAAATAACTAGGTCTCATGCAATTTAATCCTGAAAATCACACAATGAAAAAAAATTAATCTATTTGCTTCACTCTCTCAGGTATCTCTTGAAACTTCTTTTTCAGCATCTAGAAGATCACTGAAAATGGTTATAAGGAGGGTAGTCAAGATAAAGGTCTTATGTTAGGTTGACTAATGATGGAAGCTGAGATGAGGTCTTCGTTGTGTTAGCATTTGGGTGGTTCTAGTTAGAAAGCATTGGCACAGGTGCATGGAACAAAGGCAGGTTAGGCTGGCGGGAGGAAGTCTGTGGATCCTGAGCTGCAGATCCCTGTGTACTCTAGTCACAGTCACTCTAGTTTTACTAGTCACCTTTCTATTGCTGTGCTAAAACACACCGACCAAAACAACTTACAGAACAAAGTTTATTGGGTCTAAAGTTCTAGAGCTCACCATGGTGGTAATAAGCAGGCATTGTCAGAGAAGATGTAGAGCTCACAACTTAAAATGCTGCTGGTGGAAGCTTTTTATCTCAAGGCCAACCCTCTGTGATCTACTTCACCAGGCAAGACTGCACCACTTAAACCTCCCAAGAGTGCCACCTACTGGGAACCAAGTATTCAAATGCCTGAGACTATGGCGGGTAACTCATTTAAAGTAATACAGCGCACTCAGCACTCATTTCTTTGCTGAATACGTCACAGAATAATGGAATGACCAGAGACAATAGATGTCAACAACTTTGCAGCTCTTGGGATATAATTAGTTCTTACCTAATGTCAAGGTGGCCAAGGGAAAGTCACGGGAAATATGTGCAGTGCTTCTATGTGAAAGGCGAAAGGAAAATTGCTTGGTAATTGAGTTAGGTTCTAAGGCACAACAGATTAAATGACAATTGCAGAAGCTGCAGGAGTCAAATATTTGAATACGGTATTTGAATAAAGATCAAATATAAATGTGTTTTACACATAGGGCCAAAAATGTAGGTATTTGTGACTTTCTAAGTAATTACATTATTGTTTCAGCTTTGGTTCTCACATTTTGTGTTAAGTCAATAGTAGATAGCCCCTGGATCAACTTGGCAGTGACCTGAGCTTTTTTCCACCACAGATAGCATTTTTACAAGATATAAAAATAAAAACGAATCACCTAGAATATAAATCATCAACATATTTATTGAGTACTTTGCTATTTTCTGGGTTTCCTTGCTGCACAAATTCAGCCTCTTATATCATTATAATTGCTTCCAGTACTTTTCCCTGAGTCCAATATAAAATTAGCTTAGGTGTAGCTCTTTACACTACTAGTGAGACAGAGCATTACTTGACTTCCAACATATTCTTTATTTTTTAGTTGTTAGTAAACTGTAATATAGACTTCTGGATACTTTTAACAGCACTATCTTCTTGAATAAGAATGAAAAACCTAAATATTTAGCAGTTCAAATCTTTTTTTCTCATTAAAATAACTTTAAGGTTTCAGTCTGACTTAGGGTAGAAGAATTATTAGAAATTATTTTAACTAAAAACCACAGGAAAATTATGAACCATGAACATACATTGCAAAATATATAAGAAATGTGAGAAATTAAAATAAACTGGTGTGATTTATTTATGTATAGCTTGTTACGTGAGGACATGAAAGAGAAGATGCAGAAAAACTCCAAAGAGAACACATAAAACACATAAACAGAACATGAAGAAAAGTACAGCAGAAAGAAGAAACAAACATGAAATAATGAGTATTGTAAATCTCATGAAGAGAGAAGTAGAGACACTTAGACACTGATTTTTTGAGAGGCAGTATCTTAAGTCCCAAATATACTTCTTTGTCTCTTAACTATTTCCTGATAGACACTTAACAGCATTCTTTTTACACCAGAGGAAATGATGTCCCTTCTTCAATTTCAGCAAATTTCAGTACACTTCTTAATATACGACATATAATTTTCAAACTTTCTTACCTCATGTACCCCTTATCCTATCATAATTGCATTCTTTTCCATGTTATTAATGCATTCTCTCACTGAATGGGGTGTTCTGCTCAATATAAATCAAGCAGACATCAATGTCATAGCTGTGCCTAGTACTTTGTCTCTACTGTTCTTCTCTTCCCGTATCATTTCTGCCTAGCTGCATACCTCAGATGAAGACTGCCCTAGCCAATTGCACCCTCGCTGTCTTCCTTGATCATCTGAGTCATAATTATTTTCTTGCTTTGCTTCCATCTTCTTCTATCAAACGTGCACACAAGAACCACAGCTGAGCTGGGTGGTGGTGGCACATGCCTTTAATCCCAGCACTCGGGAGGTAGAGGCAGGCAGATCTCTGTGAGTTCGAGGCCAGCCTGGTCTACAAGAACTAGTTCCAGGACAGGCTCTAAAAAAGCTACAGAGAAACCCTGTCTCAAAAAACAAAACAAAACAAACAAAAGAACCACAGCTGCTGTTGTTTTAAACCCTTCAGGGCCTAGAAGAAGAATGTTCCATCCTATCGTTCAGACTTGATTGTGTGTGTTGACTGATTATGCCAACCCCCAGTGCTGCTACAATTATATATTCTTGCTGTGTTGATTTCTTCTCTTGATTGAATTTATCCTTCTCATCTTTCCCACATTTCTTAAAACATGGTGTGCGCAATTCTTACAAACAAACACTCGTCTTTAAATTTTTTGATCAGTGAAGGTAAATCAATACTATCAATTCAGGTACTTTTGTACAAGCCAGCTAACTGGTAACTTTTATTGGCAAGACCATCTTTTAGATGTAGTTTAGGATGATGTCATCCACGTTAGCCCAGAGCAGGTATGTCTTCAAACTGTTGTCCTGGAGTAATTATTAATACTATAAAAAGACTTACGTTGGATGATAAATTACTTACTTTGCCTACTCCGCTTCTTATAAAAATGCATTCCCCTGGTACAAGTAAAAAAGAAAGATAGGCTGAAATCTTTGAATTATGTATCATTTAATACTACCTCATTCTGAAAGTGCAGGGGCACTTTTATTCAACAGTTGGTTCTTGGGATTTGAGCGGGGAAATCTGTTTGCTCTGCGATGGTTTCCAAATGTTTGCGTGCTCCATCTTAGATGCTGTGCAGTGAAGGGTGAGGATGAGGTGAGGTTTATGAATTTTTAATGAGCATCATGTTGGGAAGGGCTGAAGGCATAACACAAGGGATGGATGACTGAGGGAAAACACAGAAATGGCTCTCAAAGAAAGTCCCAGCTGGCCTGGCCTCTGTATGACCTTAATTACAGTTAACCAGGAAGAGGAAAAATTTCCTAATTTCACTGAAGTTCAGAAGTAGGGGGTAGATTAAGGCAGGGAAAGGAAAGAGCCACACCTCGTGTGTTGGTCCTAATACAAGGAATGCATAGAGCTCAGTCGCACCAGTGAAAAGGATCAATCAATCGTCGAAGGCATCACGATTCTAAAAAGTCCTGGTGGTGTTCCAAGTCTACAGCAGAATTTTTTTAAGCCTGGGATCTTTTTAAGATTGCATCCCGGGATTTACTGTCAAGGGTTTCTGGCCTGATTCATGGTAAATTTAGTAGAAACATTTCGATGGATGTTAAAAACAAAAGCATATACCAGCATTTGAGTTTTCAAATCTTAAAGGAAAAAGTCCTTTTAGAACTGATTCTGATATGTATTGAAAGCACAACCTGTGTGTGAGTGTGTTTCTAGAAGGATCTTTGGTTTGAGATCACTATATTTAGTGATTTATTTCATAAGGAAAAGGAAAGTCCTATTACATAAAATATTATAGTTGTTTATTTTCAGAAATTAGTCTTCCCGAGAGTATTTACACTTGTTCTAAACACAGTTTCAGATGGATGGAGCATTGCTGAATTGCAGTGTTCGTTAGGCATTCTTCTTAGTGGGCTGTGACAGACAGCCCACAGTTGTAATCATATTTCTGACTCTGAAAGTGGCCAGTTCTGGTCTGGGATATCAGGACTGAAAGTTCATTTGCCCTGTTAGAGTTCAAAGTGTTATCACCTTTTCCCTTACCCTTCCCTCCCTTTCAAATCAATTCTACAGTGTCAATGAATTTTGACCTTCACTTCTGGGCATGCTTGGACTGGTCAGGGTGATTCTCCTTGTGATCTTCTTCCAAGGGAAGGTACTGAGGGAGGAATGAAGAAATGAAACTTGAAGGCATTAATTTTTACACTCCCAAACCAGTTGCTGTGCCTGTCACTTCAGATGTTTGAATTCCATTAGTGTTGACAGAGATGAGCAGCAAGGCTCATCTCATTGAAGGCTTGTACCTGCAGCTTGGCAGCACAGGCTTCTGTGAGCCTAAGGCTTCCAGGTCTGGTGTTCTGAGCGGCAGAAAGGCACTTTCACTGAGGTGTAAGTAGAAGAAGGCAACTGTAGCACACGCTAGTGTCCGGTGCACTCAGAGTCATCCCTCTTTCCATTTTCATTCTCTTGACCTGTTTCTGTGCCCTTTACCTCTCATATACTGGAGTAGTTACAGGCATGTAAGTCCTATGCAAGAGAACACTTCGGGAAAGAAGAATATAAGCAATGAGAGAAAAGGGAGGATTACAACAGGCAGGATTAACAGAAAAAAACACGTATTAGAACCTATCTACGTGAAAATTTGCCATTTTTATATCCTGCCTGGCGTTTGTCTTCTTGCATGCTGCTGCTTTACAGTTTAGTTAGTTGCTAAAAAGCAATAACTTTGTCTCAAATCATGCCCATTTGTATAGTTATATGTATACAAAATTCCCTAACATCACTGGATTTAAGGCCCTTTGTGGCACCGTTAAACTACTACTGTTCTCAAATTAGTTTAAAGGTGTCCACAGGATAATATCTTACATTCACGCTGAGTACAGACTTATAAAGCCCGTAAGAAACAGCTGTGTCCAGATGCAATGACCTCTCAACACAGGCTCCTGTGCTCTATTATACATGAGACTGTGTTCATCACCTTTGAATAGAAAGGAGTATGAGCTTCCAACAGATGAATGAAAGTGTAGATAGCTTAACATACATTACATGATAATTTAAAAGTTTTCAATACAAAAAAGTATGTGTTTTTAATGTAGCCAAAGCTATTTTGGAAAGTAAAGCAATGTAGAATATTTGAATTAGGCAGTTCACATTTTCTGTATGTTTATATAACTTATACATCTGACCATGGTCAAATAATGCATAAATCAGCAAGAAATGGTAATTTACTAGAGAAATAAACATGATTTTAATAGGTACATAACAAAAAGGGTTATACCAATTAATGGCTTATAAATTTCAGGGAAAATATTTCTTTAACAAGAACTTCAAAAAATAGTTTTTCATATCTAATGAAATTTATCGACAGACTCATTTATATAGTATTTTTGATTTTTCTTTTTATTATATTAATTATTTAAAACAATTTTAAATTTAAATATATTTTGATCATAGTCTTCCTCCCCCTGAAGTCCTTTCAGATTCTTTCCTACTCCCTATTCACCATTTCATTTATCTAGTTTGTGTGTATAAATGAGTGCATGCATGTGCAGATATACATGCTACAGTCGGCAAGTGGAAGCTAGAGAATAACATGAGCTAGTTTTGTGTCATATTCTCTTCTAGACTAACCAAAACAGATATGGTCTCTGTTGGCAGGGAGAAGGTGAAGGAGAATATCATTCACAAAAGGATGTAAAACAACATGCCTACTGTGTATGTCAGTCTCAGGTTGAGTAGTCTCAGAGCATAGCTTATCCAGGAGCTGCAACAGAAAGTCTAAGTTGTGTAAGTTATATTGAAGCACCAATGTTTTTTTGTTTTTCAGTATGTAAAAATATTCAAAAAATCTATAACATAAGTTAATTTGAGAAGTAGTTACTAGACAAAGCTTGGCCATTTTAGAGATGACTTGCTTGTAGAACATGGATGTTTACATTGGAGTATAACTTTCACATACCTCATTAATTCAACATGTCTAGGCACTTAAAATCTAGGATAAAAAGTACAAATACACCTTGTGCTTAATATTTAGCAATCATTAAACTCAGAAAGTATTTTGTATGGTCAGAGAAGAGTAAAAGTAAAGCTAATATCTGGTCCCCATGTTTTAATATCTTGTTCTTTGTGGCAAAGTAACAAACAAGCTGAATTGTTTTTCTTAAAATTAAAATTAAGCGCATGGGAATATTGATGGAACATATTAGTTCTAGGCAAACAACTCTCGTCCCCATGACAGTGGGGAGCAAACACATGCTTGTAATTGTGGAGTTCCAACTAGCATGTCTCTAACAAGTAAGTTGGGAGTAGAACTAATACTCTGAAATCCCAGAAGAAGAATAACTGTAATTCTGAGTTCCTGGCATAAATATCTGCAAATTTATTTTATTTTATTATTTTTTACCTTGTTTATCTTAGACTGGCAGATTTGAGTAGGGAGTTGCCAACAGACCAATGGCAGGACTCATGCTTAAATCCAGATATAAGACTACGCAGTCACCCAGAAACTTCTGGCATTTAAAATGTCTTTGCTTCTCATCACCTCAATTTCTTCCACAAAATCAAATAAATGCTATTCATTAATTTCTAAAGGTCCTTCCATAGCAAATAATATCTGGCTTTTGAAGATGGTGCTTTTGTGGCCTATGTATATCCATCAGCATCTTTTCAGCAAGTAGGTACTATTCATACAGTGTCTTGAGAAAGGACTCTCATTGGACAGTGGAATGGGAAAAGGGTAAAGTGTAAAACATAAAACTTTGATTTTCATCTGTTAGCGCCACCCAATGTAGCTACTGTGGTAGCAAGTGAATTATCATATACTCCTCCTCTTGACAAATCAAATAAACTCATATAAAAGAGACCTGATTAATACATTGTGACCATGGCATACTAGATGCATACAGATGCTTCAGCTTCATGCCATCATTGTCATATGGAAGGCTAGGGTCTAAGAAGTAGCATTAGGACTGAAGTCCAGTGTTTATAGGCCCACTAGGAAGATTAGCCTACAAAGAGTAGGTCTTATATGTTGAAATTGTTCATAGGACTCTTTAGATTACTTTGACAATTGATACAAAAATTGTACTTAGGGACTATTTACGTTACTTTGACAATTGAGACAAAAATCCTATTTGCTTAAAGAAATTATAAATAATAGGAAACATAGTTTTTGAAAAATCAGAGTCTATGGTAAGGAGTTGGGAGTCCTGTGCTGTATGACAACGTAATCATAAAGAAGGATCATTAAAATCTGACATTCTGTCATAAGAACAGATAACAAAAGATTATTAGTATTGAGTGGAGGATCTATTTACTTCCTTTTTTGAAATATTGAATCCATGACTAAAACAAAATATTTTGTGGCATTGTGGGAATTAGGCGTAACTTACAAAAAATAATCAGTTGATATCCACAGAATAATAATCACTAGAAATAAGAAATATGTCACAGAATAAGAAAAGAAAGCATCCTCATGTATTCTTTTGTTTTGTACATTTATCAGCTTCTTGATACCCAAAAGTTTATTTATGTGTGATTATATGACTGCACTGAGCAAAGCTGTACTTCTATCACTTATAAAAAATGTCTTGGGGTGGCAAAGTCACTGGCCTTTTAGGCGGCCTATTTTATTCTGATAATATAATCACATTTGAGAAGACGCAACCAAATCCAGTAGTCAAGAGTTAAATCCCAGGCACTTCTGAAACTGCCAAAATGTGGCTGGAATTAAATAGCTGTGTTGAAACAGAACAAGGTTTCAGTGTAAGTGGCGTTTTAGAATCTGAGTTCCGGCAGTCTTACATGAACTCCTTTATTTAATTTTTATTTTATTTTATTTTATTTTATTTGTGTGTGTGTGTGTGTGTGTGTGTATGCGTGTGTGTGTGTGTGTGCACGCGCACGCATGCACGCACTGAGGCACAGAACAAAAACCTTAAAAAAAGAAAGACACAACCTGAATTTGCATTTGGTCACAGATCATGACAGCAGATTTTCATCTGTGGAGTTCAGGAGCCCCTAGTGGGATGGTGAAACTGACATGCTACCAAAGTCTTGGATATTAAAAAACATGCATGAGTTAAGACTGAAGCCATTTTGCCTGAGTCTCTAGGTTTTTCTAGGCCCCAAAAGTCTTTTGGTTTGAACAAGATGGGGAAAGAAGGGAAAAGAAACAAGGAAAAACTCCATGTGTTTTAAAATTCTCTTCAGCTTACTTTACAATATTTTCCTCTTGAAAATCTGCAAAGTGAAATCAACAAAAATGTTGTTTTCGAAGATATGGTTTGGTTTAATCAATCATTTGACGATATTTAAGTTGGCTGTTTAGGATATGTGTACTTTAAGAACACACATTGTTGTCAAGGTAAACTCAATTCACATCTACTTTCTTGCCTTCTTATGTGTTTAAGGACAGATTTTATAAATATTTTTGTAAAACCAAAACAACACAAGCACCATTTATCAGATTTTTTGGCTTGCCAAAGAAAACAATATATTTTACTTATTTTAGACCAAAGTCTAAATTTATTTGAAGGTCTTTTGGTTTCTTAAGTACATACTTATGTTTTGCTTAAGCATAATTAGATTTCATTATGTGCCCAATAAACATTTTATTGAGGTTTTACAATGCCATTGGCATATTCCTGTTTAGCAGCCAAAATGCCTCCATTCTCAACAGTGCATTCAGGAGTGGGGACTTGAATATTTGAGAACTCGGAGAGTTGTCTGTTTGAGGCTGAAGTGGCGTGGGGTATACTCTACCCCCTGCCCGAGGTTCCCAGCTCCTATGAGAGATAATACACACTTTCTCTCACTACAGGAGGTGTCGGAGTCAAGACTGTCAGCACAATATTCCCACTGCAGTGCTTTAAGTCTTTTCTTCCTGTGTGTGTTTCACACATGGCAGGACCGCAACTTCTCCAAACAAGAGACGAAGCACCAGAGTGAAAGGCGTGGTCTGCCGCCCTGGAGGAAATAATTGTTCCCAGAGTCAGATAAAGTCCACCTGGTTGTCATCCCTTCCTATTTCTCTTTACACCCTGTGTTTCGGGAGGGACGTGCTGCATCCTTGCCTGAGTTTCCTGTATTAATAACTTTTCTCCTTGCTTCATCAAATGCCTGACAAAAGAAACTGAGGCAGGATTTGTTTTGTTTCAAATTGTGTCAATCTTTATTTGTTCTTTTGCATATGTGTTTGTGTTTGGGTGGGTGTCCTGGTGGCCTGAAAAGGACACAGGACAACTTGCAGGAGTTGGTTCCTTCCTCCTAAGTTCCCGAGAGCCAACTCAAGTCTCCAGGCTTGACACAGGGACTTTTATTCACCCATCCACTTCCAGGTCTACTTTTGGTAATCTTTTGTGCATTTAGGACGCCCTGCCCAGGAGTTACAAATACAGTTCCAGGAACTGATTACACAGCACTGCAGTGCAGAAGCGGAGAGAGATGATTGATGGTTCTTAGGTCCCTTTCCCTTAGTCCTGGATCCTACATCATAAAATGGTACTGCTCACAGTTAGGATGGACCTTCCTAGTTCAGTTACTCCAACCTAGAAACTCCCTCAGACATGCCCAGAGAGTGTTTCCATTTTGACCTAAATCCCATAATGTGAAAAGTCAAGATTAACCATCACATTTCCATATTGTCATGGTTTTGCTCACCACATCAACCAAATCTGTTCAAGTCCTAGCTCAGCTTCAGGCACTTCTCAAGGTTGTCTTATCTTGCTAACTTTTTCATTTCAAATATACTTTATAGTGTTTTGTTGTAGATGGAAGTTTCTGTTTCACCCTGTCTTACAGACATTCAGTCCCAAAGAAACACACAGAGGCTTATATTAATTATAAACCATTTGGCCTATTTTCTCAGGCTTACTATTAACTAACTAGCTCTTACAACTTAATTTAACCCTTAATTCTTGTCTATGTTTAGCCACGTGGCTTGGTATGTTTTATCAGTGAGTCATTCTTATCTTGCTTCCTCTGTGTCTGGCTGGTACTGCTTCTCTGCCTTTCTTCTTCCCAAATTCTCTTAGTCTGGTTGCCATGCATATACTTCCTGTCTAGCTACTGGCCAATCAGCATTTTCTTAAACCAAAACAAGTAACAAATCTTTACAGTGTACAGAAGCTTTATCCCACAGCAGTGATATTTTTACTTTAAAAAATCTGAAGCAAAGATGGTGATGTCCTTCAGGCTTCCTCATTATGTTTTGTCTGACTGTGTAGCAGACAGAGAGACGACTTAGATCTTGATAGATAGCTACAGTGCCTGAATGTGACCAATCTGTGACAAAATGTTATGGGAGTCTCTCAGTTCTTGATCCTCATGAAAAAAAATCAAGAAGACAGAAAGGAAGATGCAGCAGGCAAGACTTGTTAAAGTGAAGGCAATACACTCACAGAGAAGCCAGGGGTCTATCCAAGATAAAAATGGACCAAAGTCTGGGGTTCTGTCCTTTACCATTCATATTTTTCTTATCTATGTTGTTCTTTCTCTGTCTTCTAATCAGTCTACTTAAAAGATGACCAGATCCCATTTGAATTTATAACTTTTTTTAAATTAGTAATTAATTACTCCTTTTTGAGACTGTTCAAGGTCTTCTGTAGTTGATGTCATGACTGCCTGTCTTCTATTTAACCCAAAAGCCATGGAACTCATTGGTGTCACATTGGGAATATGACTTGAGCAAACTTGTTCACTTCTTGTATATAACTTTTGAGATTATAATATAATAACATTATTCCTCTCTTCCCTTTCCTCCCTTCAGCACTTATCATGTATACTTTGCCCCCTCTCAAAATTATGACTACTTTTTCTCTAACTATCTTTCTAAATACTTAAGCACAACATACTCTGTTTATATATTTCCTGTATCTAGATGATTTCAGGACTGACCACTTGGTATTAGATAATCAGTTGAAGGCCTTTTCCCTGATGAAGACTATTTTTCCTATGCTTAGGCATTCTCTAGTTTCCAAGAGCTCTTTGTCTAGGGTTTCAGCTCCATGAGATCTTCTCTTCTATGATAGCCTGCCCACTGATGCTGCCATTGTCTCAGTCCTATTTGGGCAGCTGTGCTAATGAGACTTCGTTGGTGTACACACTCTTATATGTAAGCTGATATTTCCAGAAAAGAAGAAATAAAAGCTCTAATATTTTTACTGTATACCATTAAAAATTTCACAAAGGAAGAGGTATTTCATTATTTTTTCCAATAGTGGGATGTCTCAAGGAAAGGAGACATGACAGCTTCCAACCCTTGACTACCTTTTTATTCAAGCATTGGTTAAAAGGTTTTAGAGAAGTTCACCCATGCAAAGATGTGAAAGATGTGAGCTAATCAAAGATAACTCTCTTTTAACAATTGCCATATGCAAAATGGACCTCATCTCTAATTGTAAGACTGTAGCATCATACACATTATTAGAATTTTAAGATTGCAGCTATGAAAATTCTGGCCATGAAGCAGCCACAAAGTGTGAATACAGCTCTGAGGAGTGTCAGAATGAGGATTGCTATGTGGTCATTTAGTACTAAAAACATTCTTTCTATTGCAAAACCAAAAAAACATGCAGTGCCACTTTCATCAGAGCCATCATTCCTTATAGATAATTCCATGTTTATTATTCCCATGTCAAATTGTTGAAGATGAAATCCTATCATATATTCTGAGTTGTGCCTACTGAAGTATCTTGCAATTACTGGATGCCTTATTAATGTTGTCTGAATAAAAAATATCTGTCAAAATGTGTACAATAAAACCTTGACATTATACAACTTAAATAATACATGACTATGGAAAAGAGGTCACATCATAAAATTCAAATATAGAAACCTTTCACTTGAAATATTAATAGTGATCTCAACTATTTTTACACAGCTAAGAATTTTGCATGAATGTTTATTAAAATTTGATGTCTGAAGTTCATAGAATATCTAAAAGTTGATAATCAATCAAGAGGAACATAAAGAATTATATAAGTCAACCAAATGAGCACTCATTTTCACCATATATTTATAAAGTAAATTATTTCATCTATACCTTTGTCTCCAAATCTAACCAAAACGATGGTATATGATAAAGAGCCCAAATTTTTCCAGACTTTTACTCCTCAATCTTGTTCTGGAGAAGCTTCTGCCTTGTGATTCACTCACCATCTGTTTCCTGAGTGATTTGTACTTATTCCATGTGTGTGAGTGTTTTTCACGCTTATATGTACATGCATTGTGTGTGTGTGTACGTGTGTGTGTGTGTGTGTGTGTGTGTGTGTGGTGCTCTAGGAAGGAGAAATGGAGAACATTGGGTCCCCTGGAGTTGGAGTTAAGCGTGGATGTGCCCCACTCATGTGGATACTAGAACTTCAACTACCTCTCTCCAAGAGCACAGCAAGTACAATTACCTAGGGAGTTATCCCTTCGGTCTTCCCCCTTCTGTCTTTATAACTCATTTTCTGCTTATGTGACCTATTCATACAACCAGATCTGGATGTGTGTTTTGATTCTCATTTCTTGGGTCCAGCCAGTCTCATCGCTCAGAAGTTAATGAGCTTCTTAAATGAAAACATTAGCAACTGCTAAGAGAAACTCTTGTTGTGAAATGTTGCCCAAACTTTGTCCTTAAGCACATCTTAAGTTATTTAGTCAAATAAATACACTTGGTTGTAGTTCTCCTTTCAGTACTTTCAGTACTTTCTTCTCCTCCTGATTAATTTGTTTGTAGGGCACCTGCATGCCTTCTGAGCACTTGCTTTGATCATGTGCTCCTGATTAAGATAAGAATCTTCTAGTCTTAACTGCACTGAAAGAATAAAAACATATCTACATCACATTTTAATAAAAGATAGAAGTGATATTCCAAAATAAATGAGGTATTTTTATCTCTCTTTGAAAAAGATAGAACAAAAACCAGAAATGTCCAATACTTGTGCCTTGGAGGAAGGCTCTGTTTCATTATATTTTAAACTCTTTTGGCAGCTATTTTCTTTCCGTATACACAGGGTGTTAAAGTGTTCTCTCAATCTCTTTCTCTCTCTCTCTCTCTCTCTGTGTGTGTGTGTGTGTGTGTGTGTGTGTGTGTGTGCGTGCGTGCATGGTGTGTGTGTGTGTGTGTGTGTGTGTGTGTGTATGATTTATTGTGAAACCTCCTTACCCAAAAAAGCCCTTCTATTTTAGTAGAGTACAATATATTTCCTTTGGGGAAGATTAAATAAAATATGTTAACTCAGTTAAATTTGGAAGCCGATGACAAATGACTAAATGTGTTCACATTGGGTAGGCACAGGAAATTGGTCCAGTGAGGGGCTAAACTAGGAGAAAATTTTCAAAATGCATGATGGTAACCCTTTGCTTTGTTACTTTAGAGTATGTGTTACAGTGTATCATTATTTTCTGATAGTAAATTAAACAAGATCCCTGCATTCTGACACATAGCCCAGGTTTACTTATACTCCTAGAGACTCAGATATGTGCAAATAAAGGTATGATAAAATTAAGAAGGTGGGATATATTTTCAATTTCATTTTTGTGTGCAACATTTTAAGAAAGGAAAGGACATCTTCTTTTACTTTGAGTTTTGTGTCTCTTTGCCTCCTGGGACTATACAACCATTATCCTCCAATGAAATAACAAAATAATTCTAGAGATTAGGGACTTAATCATACTATTCTGATTTTCATTTGGTAGGTTTTGGGTGTTTTGTTTCTTTTCAGTAAGTAAAGGTCTCATGTAACCCAGGCTGACCTCCAACTTGCTGTCTGGCAGATGATGACCCAGAGCTTCTCTTTCTTCTGATTGCTAGGACTGCAGGGATCTGCTACCATGACGCATTTAAGTGGTACTGGGACAACATGCAGGGCTGTATGCATGCTAAACAAGCACTCTACCAACTGAATGGCATCCCCAGCCCATACTGTGAACTTTTAATCAATTACTTTGTGTAAAGATACATCTATGCAAGCAGTGTTAGGAATTGACCAGAATCCAACCAAGGCTGTTTTTCTTAAGTTTGGCAGATAATACTAGCAAGAAAGAAATGGAAGCATCTTTTTGTTTTGTTTTGCTTTTAAGTCATTATTATTATTACTTTTGAGATTATAACATATTTATGTTATAATTATACAATTATATCATCCCCTCCCTTTCATCCATAAATCTCCTACCTTTTTTCTTTTTCAAATTCATGGCCTTTTTCTTTAATTGTGTGTGTGTGTGTGTGTGTGTGTGTGTGTGTGTGTGTGCGCGCGCGTGCATGCGCGCACATGTGTACATGAGCCTGGGCATGGGTGTAAATATTTCTAAATCTATAAATGCAACCTGATTGATCCATCTACAACTGTTTGTATGTATGCTTCCAGGGTTGATCATTTAGTATTGAATAACCAGTTGGTGTGCTTTTTCCTGGAAAAGACCACATCTGCTGCTCTCAGGATTCCATTATTTTGAAAGAAAATTTAAAATTTTTTGTTCAGAATTAAAAACTTAGTTCAGCATCACTAAAGTAAGTACCATACTTTTTCATCTTCATAACCCCATAATTTAGATATGAAAGACAACCTACTGCTCTATATTCTATACCAACATAGAGACATGTTATACTTCAGCAGTCCTTACAAAAACACATGTAAGTGTAAGATACACAGAGAATGCCTCCAAATCACTCAACTTTTTCCTTTTATTCAATTATTGATTCCCAAAGAAGTATGTGTTTTAGAAAACTACCACTTTTCTTTAATCCCCAGAACAGAAACTAGGGTTCACAGCTCTTTCCTCTTTATAAAGCTGTCTGTGTTCTCACTTATCTTTATTAACAAGAGAATCAAACTCAATGAAAACAAAAACTTGATATCACTGTAACCATACACTATGACATACTATCCCTTAATTATCCTTATCTTTTTTATGAATCCTCACCCATTTCTGTAAGGTTATAAAACTCAATAAATTAAAATATCATCTCTTAGATTCAAATGTATTACACAGTTATTTTTATTCTAGTAGAAATTCAAAGATGAATACTTACTATTGTATTTTCTGTTGCAAATAAATAAAAGAGAATATTTTCATATCAAAGATCAAAAAATTTTCTCATATTTTACAATAAACAGCTATACGTGGGAACTTCTCATATCTAATAGAATCACAGTTCAGCACTCAGTAATACTTAGACCATTGAGCTAAATAGAAACTCACAGGGTTTTCCAGGCTATAGAATTATTATTTCATAATATCAAACTAAAGTGCTTTAAATATTTAATGTATTCACTGTGCTGGCTAGTATTATGATTCCATGAAGGTCACATCACCTTGAAGAGATAGTTTCCTTACTTCTTCAGAAATTATATTGTTATAGACTGCAAAGCTGGCTCAAGGCTAAGAGCACACAGTGTTCTTGAAAAAGGCCATAGTTTTGGTTCCTAGCACCCACACAGGACTAAACCAAGTCACCTTTAACTGTGCAACTGGATTCTGCAGGCTTTGTATGCATGTACACAAACCCACAATCACAGAGACACACCTAAACACACACACATACTTAAAAATAATAAGCAAAATATTTTTAAAAAGAAAGTATATTGTTATGGAATGAGGTATACATTGCTAAGACAGGAGGTGAAAAATATGGAAACACATGAAATTATAAAAAAGGAGATACCTAAAATTAAACAAAACAAAAATGAAACAAGTATAAACATGGCAGAGCAAGCATTCCACTGTAATGAAAGAGTCTATCCTACTGAACTTTCCAGAAGAGTCTGAGGGTGTAAAAGATTTCCTGAATCTTTAAACATGTTCAGATACTGCTTTTCTATCTGAAGAGCAAAGCACAGCCATGACTGACTGCACACAGAACATTAGTGATGGAGATGCCATCATCTCAAGTATTGGTTTGGACCTCTGTTGATTTTCATCAATTTTACGTGTGAAGGATTGAATTGCTTAAAATCCTAAAGCTTTTAAGGAGCTGCTATAGGTGACTAGAAAGGCACTTAAAAGAACACGAGATAGAGTAGGTTAACATGTCAAGTAGTCTAATTCTTACTGAAGAAATCCATCCCTGAGCTAAACAACCATTGAGAAGTAGGCAGCAGGACTTTGAGATACATCCATTAAGTCCCTGTTTGAACTCAGCTACTCTATGAGGCTTTTATGTGTTTATTCAGGATAACTTTAAGGAAGTTGAGTGGCTGACTGAATGTGATAGGAGGTTTAAGACATATTATAATGTAATAATTGTCTACACCAACTTGATTTAATAAAAGTTGAGATTTTTTGTCTATTTTAATATTTAAATTTTTAATATTTAATTAAAATATTTTAAATATTTAGTCTGTCAAAGAAAGTAGCTAAGTGCTTTAATACCTTTATGTTATATACATTTTAAAATGGCACTTGATGAAATAATTTTCATCAAGGTAATTAATTTCATACTTTATAATATCTATATACCTTGTTGGTGCGGGAAAATTTTCTGTATTCTGTCAATCATGTTTTAAATAACACTGATTGGCCAGGCAGAAATTATAGGTGGGTCAACCAGACAGGAAAGAGAGGCAGTGCGATGAGACCAGGAGAATGCTGGGAAGGAGGAAGCCCATTCCTCCTCACTCCTGCCCAGACCACTGAGGAGCAGGATGTGACCTGCCCCGCTGAAAAAGGTACCGAGCCATGTGGCTAACATAGATAAGGATAATGGGTTAATATAAGCTACAAGAGCTAATAAGAAGCCTGAGCTAATGGGCCAATCAGTTTATCATTAATGTAGACCTTCTGTGTGTTTCTTTGGGACCTAATGACTGTGGGACCTGGTGGGAGGCCAGAAACCAACCAGGTCCACCATGTTACACCTTGTCTCATAATTTTCAATAGTATGATAAATGTGGATTTTCTTCTCATTATAAAGGACTTTGTTGCAATAAGAACACATTAAAACTACTATCTTAATAAAGGTTTAAATGCAGAAGGAAGCATTAATAATTATAGGGGTGTGGCATTCAGCAAATCTCAAGAATTTACAATCCACTAGCATAATTCAAACTCCATGCTCATGCACAGCTTTCTCTGATTTTTCAATCAAGCATAATTAAAGTTTTAAAAGATTCTTTTCTATTACATGAAGAACATAATGTTAAAAATCTCTTGAAACTCTGAGAACAAGTTTGGTAAAATGTCTCACAGAACTCCTGTATTTTAAAGCTGTACTTGGCAATTTTGTACTGTATCTCATCTCATCAATGTACACACACATGCACATACAGGTGTGCACACATGCATGTGCATACAAATGCACACATATATAAACACCATTATTTTCCAGAACCATGGTGTTCTAAAACAATACCCAAGCCATGCCCAGTTGTGTTTAACAGTCACTATGAACTAGAATGGCTTTAGAATAGCCTAGAAAACACATCTCTGAGTGTGACATTGAGGGTACTTTCATAGAGGATCAACTGAGAAGGAACGATGTACTCTGAATGTAGGTTGAACTATCAGAAGGATTGGGTGTTAAATAAGTAAGAAGGCAAAAAGCAGAAAGGGGACTGAGAACAGCTTTCTGTTTTCTGGTTGGTACCATGAACCAAGCTTTTTCAGCTATTGTCCCTCCTTGCCATAAAATAAAACATTCCACTGAACTGTGTGTTAAAGTAAACTCTTCCTCTGTGAAGCTGCATTTTTCCAGATTTTTGGTCACATCACTGATGACCAATGAGGAAACTACCTCATCCATCTAGCTATGAGACCTATCTAGCCAAGTCCTTTCATCATTCTCTTCTGATATAGTCTTTTCCTATGCTACTAAAAACTGCTTGTAGGATCCCTGAATGCTTATTTCTACCAATGTATGTCTCAGTTTTCCACAATCATCAATGTACCATGACAGGTGGTATCATAAATACATGGCTTCTCCTGACTCTATCTTCTTCCTCCCAGCATTCAGTTTAGTTTTTTTCTGCCTAGCTAAGTTCTGCCCTGCTATAGGTCCAAAGCAGTTTCTTTATTCATTAATGATAATCAAAGCATAAAGAACAGAATCCCACATCAATGCAATAATCTCTTCCCTTCATATATTTCTCAGGCTTAAACCTCTTAATTAGCTAGAACATTTACTGGGTAATCAGCTCAGTACCATGTATCCTCAGACTCAGCTCTTCTCTGATATGGTGTGGTGAAGTTGCTGTTCTCATAGAGTTACATTCTGGGAAGGAAGTCCTGCACCCTCCCTTGTTGACAGGTGGTGGCTGGACTACCTGATTACTTGAATTTGTCCTTTTCAAACTAGTGGATAAGGTAAAGACTTAGGTCATTTTCCTATCATCTCTATATTTCTATAAATAAGAATCCTTCAGGTGCAATAGTAATGACTATGGTGAGCATTACTATTTCCTCTTCCAAGATACTGTGCGGAACCATTTAAGTGCTTTGTAAATGAAGGGAGTACAATTAGATTCCAGCAGCATAAAATTATGCTCTCCCAAATGCCAATCCAATTATGTTTGCTTTAGTCTTATGAATGCTACCAATGCTCAGGCTTTAGTGGGTGCAAGTAGCAACCTACTTATCCCAGCAGACAAAAGAAGCCCATTTGTGGTCAGTCTTTAACAGTCTCCGCAAGTATTTCCTTCTCAGAAGCAAAACTAATCATGAAAGCTTTAACAGAAGTGACAAGATGTTTTATTCACTCTTTCAAGGGAAGGAGTATTACAATGAGAGTATGTTGTAACAAAACATGAAAACAAAATACTCAAACATATCTCTCAAGAACACAAGCATAGAAAACAAAAGCAAAGGCTGCATCTGTATGTTGGGTTCTTGACACAGCTTTAGCTTTCAACTCTTAAAGCTTGTTCCTGAAATAAACTACAATATTTCAAAAAATCATGCACTAAACCACTTCAAAGGAAAAGAACTTCTTACCACTTTAAATGATAACCTTTTTTCTAATGTTGGAAATTACAGGTACTAATAACAGCAATAATGACATCAATGAAGGATAGTTTCCCATAAACTCATTTCTGCATGTTGATTATTATGTTTGATTCTGTTTATTTTGAATCTACCCTCTATAGTTTTATTTATTACTCTATGTATTCTTAACACCAGAACTAATCCATTATTTTATAATAATGAAGCTCTAGTGGCATAAACTTTCATAAGTCCATAATAATCCTGTTCAGTTAATGCAATTCAAAAGACCACAAGCTCACTCCATCCTTTAGTCTCACCCACCATCACATGAAGCAGTTTCTTCCTGAAAACCTGATTGGCAGTTTCGCCAGGCAATCAGGTAGATGATTTCCACTATTCTTCTCAGCCTCCAATTTTCCCTAGTCTTGGTTCCAGCATGGTAGCAGACTACCTGCTGTCCCTTTAATTTCCCTCTTCTCACAATCCCAGGGAACTAAGTAGATCCTCTCCTACAGCTTTCCTTCCTCATCCCACCCCATTGACTTACCAGCCAACACCAGAAACTCTTTCCCTGGAAACCCACAGTCCACAAGGACCAGGGAATTAGATCCTCATTCATTGCTCAGGTTTTCGCCCTCCTGTGGTCTCTCTCAGCACCCTCCAATCCTTTAGCCCACCCCTATTCATAAAAATCAGCTCACAATATCTAGAAATAGGTTCTACCATTGATCTCCCTTTAATCACACCTTGACAGAACTCAGTAATACTCCCCACCATGTAACTGAAAGTCATTAAACACTCCTAAGATCTAGAAAGGGCAACAGAAATCAAGGAAGAGGAAACTCACTGAACAAGACAAAATATCAAGATCTAGGATTTCAATCATCTCAAACCCAGTTGTCTAGACTCCAATATAAAAACAAAAATTAATAACAGTCAGGACAATATGCCTTCACTAGTGTCTTCCAGCCCTAACATAGTAGATACTGAGAATTGCAATATAGATGCAGCATAAGACAAAGACTTTAAAATAGTCTGTATGAGTATAATATAGGTCCTTAAAGAGGAAATGAATACACCTCCGAAAGGAATCCATGAAAACACTAACAATCAATAGAATTAAATGAAGAAAAGACAAACAGATAAAACTAGATATGAAAAATATAGGAACATGAACAAGTACCACAGGGGAAAACCTCACCAAGAGAATGCAAGAGATTAAAAAAAGAAAATTTCAAGCATTGCAGAAAGACAGAAAGAAGAATACCTTGGTCAAAATGTTAAATCTAAAATAATTCAGACACAAAGCATCCAAGATCTTGGACAAATAGTCAGTGGGAATTTTCATCTATCATAAAGGACACTTTCCCTAATCTAAAGAAGAGGTGTCTATCAATGTAAAAGAAGAATACAGAACACAAAATGGACTGGACAAGAAAAAATTCTCCATGATACATAATAACCAAATAGTAAATATGCAGAAAAAGAAAGAATACTAAATGATGCAATTAAAAAGACCAATTAGCATACAAACACAATCCTATTAGAATAAAACCTTACTTTTTAATGGCGACTCTAAAAGCCAGAAGAGCTTGGAGAGAGATTCTATGAACTCTAAGAGAACATAAATGCCAGACCAGACTACTACACCCAGCAAAACTTTCAATCACAATAGTTGAAGAAAGACATTTCATGAGAAAACAAATTAAGGCAATATCTACCAAAAAAAAAAAATCAAGCTCTATGGAAGGTGCTAGAAAGAGAACTTCAACGTGAAGAGATTGACCACACCCAAGAAAGTTCAAGGAATAGTTTCAGATCAGCAAATCAAAAAGGGGGGACCCACACCAAAATAACAAAATGGACAAATACTATTTGTTGGTAACTCTCAACAGTGTTTAAGATAACTGAATAGAGAGACACAGACAAACATCTTGGTCATGAAAACAGAACCCATCCCTCTGCTGTATCCAATAAAAACATCTTAACCTCAAGGATAAACATCATCTCAGGGTGAAGGATGGAAAAGGATATTTCAAGCAAAAGAACCTTATAAATAAGTCAATGCAGCCATTTTGTTAACTGGCAAAATTGACTTCAAACCAAAACTAATAGAAGAAATAGGGAAGAACACTATCTACTTCATCAAAGGAAAAATCCACCCAGAGGCTATTGCAATTCTAAACATATATGCACCAGACGTAAGGGCACAAAAGTTTATAAAAGAGACACCACTATACCTTAAATCATATGCCATTCTCACACACTAATAGTGGGTGATTTCAATAGCCCACTCTTGCCAATAGATATATTATCCAGATAAAAACTAAGAAAAAATGCTAGAGCTTACTGACTTCATAAGTAAAATGAACCTAGTAGATATTTGGAGAACATTTCATTCAAACACCAAAGAATATACCTTCTTCTTTGTACCTCATGGAATTTTATCTAAAATTTACTACATACTTAGACACAAAGCAAGTCCCAACAAATATAAGAAAATTGAAATAACACCTTAAAATTTATCTGACCACCAAGAAAGCTGAATATTAACAGTAGAACTTACAAACTCATGGAAACTGGACAAATCACTACTAAATGAAAAATGGGTTAAGACAGAACTTAAGAACTTTCTCTAATTGAATAAAAAATGACTATAAAGTATTTCCAAACTTATGGAACAAAATGAGGGTGGTTCTAAGATATAGTTCATAGCACCAAATTCATATGAAAAAGAATTAGAAAGATCTCATATTAGTCACTTAACAGCACACTTGAAAGTTTTAGAATACAAAGAAGAAATAATGTCCAAAATGAGTACATGGCAAGAAATAAATGAAAGGCTGAAATCAATAAAATAGGAATAAAAAGCTACAAAGAATTGAAGAACCAAAGAGTTTTCTCTTTAAGAAAAATCAATCTAATTGAAAATCCTTTGCCAGATTAACCCATAGTTAGAGGTTGTTCAACATATGTAAATTGATATATGTAATCCATTTTACAAACATACTGAAAAACAAAAAACATATGATCTTGTCATTAGATGAAGAATAGGCCTTTGACAAGACCCCAGCACCCCTTCATGATAAAATTCCTGGACAGATTATGGGACACATGGAAAAAATTTAACGTAATAAAAGATATTTACAGTAAGATCATTAAACAACATTAACCTAAATGTAGAAAAACTTACAGTATTTCCACTGAAGTCAATAACAAGATAAGGTGGTATTGGAAGTACTTCTGTATATGTGTTGCTTTTATTGGTTAATGAATAAATAAGCTGCTTTGACCTGTGATAGGGCAGATTAGAGCTAGGCGGGAAAAAACTAAACTGAAAGCTGGGAGAAAGTAGGTGGAGTCCGTGAGACGTCATGTAGCCACCAGAAGAGACAGATGTGCCAGAATCTTGCCTGTAAGCCACAACCTCATGGTGATGCACAGATTTATAGAGATGGGTTGATTTAAGATGTAAGAGTGAGCTACAAATATGCATAGGCTATATGCCAAACAGTATTACAATTAATATAGTTTCAGTGTGATTATTTCAGGTCTGGGCAGCCAGGTATGAATGAGGTGCCTCCACCAACAGCAAGGTTGACTATTCTTTGAATACATTTTCAATTTAGTACTTAAATTCTTAACTGGAGCGATAAGACAACTAGAAGAAATCAAAGTGGTGCAAATAGGAAAGTATGAAGTTAAAGTATCTTTATTTTTAGCTGATAAAATAGTATATATAAGTGACCCAAAAATCCTGCAGCTAATGAAGACTTTTGGCAGAGTAGCAGTATGCAAAATTAACACAGAAAGATCAGTAGCCTTTCCATATACAAATGACAAATGATCTAAGAAAGAAATCAGGGAAACAATACCTTTTACAATAGCCTCAAAAATATAGTATGTTGGGGTAACTCTAACCAATAAAGTGAAAGACTTGTATAATAAAAGCTTTAAGACATTGAATAACAAAATTGAAGAAGATTTCTGAAGGTGAAAAGATCTCCTAAGTATTAATAGAGTAATAGATCTCTAGTATTAATAGAGTAAAAAATGACAATTCCACCCAGAGCAATTTGCAGATACAATGCAATCCTCATCAAAATTCTATGATAATTCCTCACACATCTTGAAAGGACAATTTTAAGTTTCATATAGAATCACACACACAAGGTAAAGAACAAAAACAAAGCAAAACAAAACAAACAGAAAACCAAACAACAACAATAAAATCCCAGAATAGCAAAACAATAATGAACAATGAAAGAACATAATACCCAACTTCAAAGAGCTATGGTAATAAAGGCAGTGTGGTATTGGCATAAAGACAGACATGTTCATCAATGGAATCGAATTGAAGATCCACTTATAAATCACCAACACCTATGGACACTTGATTTTTTTAATGAAGAAACCAGAACTACATAATGAAAAAAAGACAGCATCTTCAACAAATGGTGCTGGTTAAACTGGATGCTTGAATGTAAAAGATAAAAATAGATCCATACTTATTGACCTGCACAAAACTAACTCCAAATGGATCAAAGACCTCAACATAATGCCACATACAGTGAATCTGATAGAAGAGAAAGCAGGAAATTGTCACGAACTCATTGACACAGAAAGAGACATTCTCTTCAGAACGTTGCTGGCACAGGTACAAGTACAACAATTAACAAATGGGTTCTAATGAAACTAAAAAGCATCTGAATGGAAAAGGACACTATCATTCTGACAAAGCAGTAGACTACATAAAGGGAAATAACTTTTATCAACTCCATATTTGATAGAGAGAAAATGTGTAAAATATATTAAAATCTTAAAAATTTGGTAATCAAGAAAGCAAAAGACTCAATTAAACTAGAGTACAGAAATAAACAGAGTTCTCAAAAGAGAAAACGCAAATGGCTGAGAAGCACTTAACGAAATACTCATCTTTAGTCATCAGGGAAATGCAAATGAAAACTACTCTGAATTTTTTTCTGGTACCTATAGAATGGTTAACATCAATATAAAAAAATGGCAACTCATGTTGGCAAGGATGTGGAGTAACAGGAATACTCATCCGTTTATGGTGGGAAAACTTAAGCAGCTACTATGTGAATGAGTGTGGCAGAGAGTTGGTAATCCATCTACCTCAAGATCCAGCTATACCATTCTCCAGCATATACATGAAAGACTCTATGTCCTACTACAGAGACACTTTCTCAATGATGTTCATTTCTGCTCTGTTTATAATAGCTTAAAACTGGAAACAGACTAGATTTCCATCAATGGATAAATGGATAAATATAATATGGAATATCTAAACAATGGAATTTTATTCCGTTATTAAAAAAATGAAATTCTCAGGTAAATAGAGTTAGAAAAAAATCATCCTGACTGAGGGAACCCAGACTCAAAAAAAGACAAATATAGTATATATTTGCTCATTATATATGGATACTAACTATTAAATCTTTGATAAGTAGGCTAGAATCCATATAAGCACAATGGTTAGGTAAAGAGTAAATACTGAGGGAGACTGAATCACATAAGAAGAGGAAATAAAACAGATAGTTATGGGTGGATAGAGGAGCAGTAGAACAGGAGGATCAGATGGAGAGGAGAGGGAATACCAGAGTGATGGAAGAAAAACAGGAGAGGACAGCTAAAATGAAGGACCATTATAGGGTAAAATAGAAAACTATTACAGTAGAAGCTTTCTCTCTCTCTCTCTCTCTCTTTGTGCATGTGGTGTGTGTGTGTGTGTGTGTGTGTGTGTGTGTGTGTGTGTGTGTGTGTGTATAAAGGTGATCTAAATGGAATTGCCAAATAAAGAGAAATACAGAGCTCCAGCTGGACATCTCTTGTTGCCAAATGTAAATTCCGAATGCCCAATAGTAAATCATCAACATAAAACTAACTCAGTAATGTTTTGGAAGTTTTTTGTTGTTGATGCTGTTGTTTTTTGGTCAATGCTTTGTCTGGGCTTTCTTTTCCTTTCTTTCTTTTTTTCTTTCTTTCTTTTTTCTTTTTCTTTCTTTTGTTCTTTCTTTCCTTCTTTCTTCTTCAGCATGGGTCTTTTGCTTTTATATTTTGATTTCTCATTTTGTGTTTTTATGGCCTTTCTCCATTTTATTTTATTTTTAAATTTTTTATTGATTTTTATTGAGCTCTACATTTTTCTCTGCTCCCCTCCTTGCCTCTCCCCTCTCCGCTTCAACCCTCCCCCAAGGTCCCCATGCTCCCAATTTACTCAGGGGATCTTGTCTTTTTCTATTTCCCAGGTAGGTGAGATATGCATTTCTCCATTTTAAAAAGTGTGTGTGTCTCTGCAACTACATGTGTTTCTTGCACTTTTTCTTTGGCTCTTTGTTTCTCTGTTTGTTTTGTTCTATTCAGGTTTGGTTGGTGTCATTTTTATCATATTTTCTTGGTCTCTTTTCTTTTTAGATGCCTGTTTTCTAAGGGGAGGTAGCAATAAAGAGTGTGGATTGTATGGGTGGATATGAAGCACAATTAATAAAAAATCAGAGAGAGATATTGGAGTTCAACCTAAAGAACTAAAAAGCTAAACATCCAGCCATTGGCTCTTACCTCAACCTCAGTCCAAAATGGTGATTCTTCCTCCTGGAATCTCAGAATGAGACTGTGTGTCAAAGAACTGTCTCTCCCCTCCCCCCATTTTATATTCCTCTCTAGGGCTGGGATTAAAGACGTGCACCACTGGGATTAAAGGTGAGTGTCATTATGGCATCTGGGATTTATGGTGTGTGTTATTGTGGCTACTGGGATTAAAGGTAAAGTCTCTAGAGTTATATCCCTCCTCCCCCAAACCATAAAATTTAAATTCCCTCTATCAACTAGAAACAATACAATTATGTAATTAAAGTTGGGAGCTTTAGGAAATAATTAACATTAAATGAGACCATAATAAGGAGACCTTGATAAAATGAGACAATGGCTTTATAAGGAAAGAAATTCTGTCTTGCCATGTGATATCTTGTTTAGCCTTGAAACTCTGCACAGACCCTACCAAAAGTAGAGCTTCAGCACATGCAGGATAGAACTACATTAGAAGGCACACACACATAATTACAACACTCAAGGAAAGCTGGATATGAGTCTGGCAAAAGCCCTCTTATCACAATGTGGTGTTAGTTATGTTTACATATAAATTGCCATGACCATTTTGGATCATGGTTTCATATCAGAATATTGGCATATTTGACTGATGAAAAAATTTCAAAGCACATTGCATATATATATTTATCTCAAAGTTAAATGCTGTAGGAAATCCACTAGGGTATGGCCTCTTATACTATAAATGCCAATGTAAAGCACGCATTCCCTCTCTCTTCCTGCTGCTGAATTTGGTTGCTGTTCCCCATTTGAGCAGAGGACTGTGATCTGTGAGTCTACCCCTAAATAAATAACCCTTTATTATACTCAATTCTGTGGGATTTATTTTAGCATCCATCTTCATCTGGCACACCACATGGATTGAACTCCACACCTACCAGAAGGTCTCCCACTCCTGATCACTTGGCTTGTTTTCACCTACTAAGCAATTTTTTGTAAAACCCCTGCCACAGCGAAACTAAGCGCACACAGTGACTTGGAAATTTCCCAAGCTCATGCACACACACCCCAATGCCTTGTTCCCTGCCATGTAGCAACTTGTACAGCTTCTGGTTTATGCTCCCTGCTCCTGAGTTCTGTGCTCCTTGCTTCATGTTCAAAACTAATTTAATTGTTTTTAATTTGTCAAGCAAAGCATATTTGTCAGTATTTAACCAGCACCAAGGCAGTAAACTAAAGCTGTACATGTATGTTCATGGTGCCAACAGTTGGCTGCTGGTTACAACTCTGCAACCATGATACCTGCTGGACAATAAAGGTTATTACACCTAAAACAATTTACCAGACCTCATAACACAGGTAAATATTTTATTAATTAATACATCAATAATCTTAAAAGTCAAAAATGGCAGACAATATTACCACAGAGAATTTTAGTAACCATTTTGCTAATCCTTTTATATTCTGCAAGGGTTATATGGTTACTGTGATACATCCTTGTATTGGATATTGGGACTCAGACATGAGTACATGTCAAAGGGTACTGAGAAATTTTATGAAAGAATTCATACTGTTGAATTTGACAATCAAAATATGTTAAAAATTTATGATAGATTAGAAGATATAGTATCTCTCCAGGAAGTCAATCTGCACAGTATCCAAATAATGTTCAAGGATTAGATGTTATCTTTAAAGGAAAAACTTCAGACCTTGAAGTCACATGTACAGAATGAGGACCAAAGGCTAGGTTCCTCAATAAAATCACTAGAAATTTATGCAGGCCAGGAGATTCGGGCTTTACAAAAGACAAAAGTAAAAAGATTTGAAATGATTGAGGAAATGATTGGAGCTGATGAGCAGAGAAAGAAGGTACAAGGACAGGATTAACATTGTCAATACCTGTCAGAGATGACTTACACAGGGTTTTAGCTTCCTACCCTGTAATCTACTCTGAGAAAGCATCAAGTTCTAAAGGCCCAAAAGGATCCAAAGAAGGTAGATGGATGCCTATAGGAATGAATGATCTAAAAGAAATTAAGCAAGCAGTAGTAACTTATGGCTTGCATTCAGCATTTGTTAGAAAATGGTAAAGACATGGGCTTCTAACATTAAGGCCATACCACATGACTGGCTTCAGTTAGTTTCAGCAGTCCTGGATGATGGGCCTCAACTAATGTGGAAATGCTATTTCAGAGAAGAGTCAAAAATTTTAGAACTTCAAGGAGAAGCAAAAGGACTTGAGACTTTCCAAGATCAAATTCTTGGTGAGCACACTTATGCTGACCAACAGGCTCAAGCTCTTTACAATGAAGAAATCTTGTTCCTATAACATAAAGCAGCCTAAAATGTTTAAGATAGGATTCAAGAATCAGAAAAAAGAAATTGAATTACATACCAGGGTTAAACAAGGTCAGAGAGAAACTTTAAGTGACTTTTTACAAAGATTAACTAAGGCTATTCAAATAGAAGTAACAGACCCAGATGCTAGACTAGTATTTATTGAATCTCTGGATTTTGAAAATGCCAACTTAGAATGCAAAAAGATATACTTGGGCCTTTAAAGTTTAGATCAGCACCAATGGATAAATAGATCCTGCATACATTGAACATTGAGACATTTGACTATAATACTGAATCTTGGGTAGAAGAAGCAATTGCCAAAGGTATGAAGACACAACAAAATGTCAAATGTTTTAATTGTGGTAGAATAGGACATCTGAGAAGGGATTGTAGACAAGGAATACCTGGAAATAATGTCACCTCTAGGAATGGCAAAAAAAAAAAGGTATCAACCTTCTGGATTATGTAGAAGGTATGGGAAAGGCCAACATTGGACCAAAAAATGCAGATCAACAAAAGACAGACAAGGCAACCTGATATCATTGGGAAAATCCTTGGGGGGCCTCTCACAGGCCCCCAAATCAAAAGTGGTTCAGTCATTCCCAGTCACTGTGGAGGAGGAAAATTTAAAAATTCAGAGCCTTCTGTAAAAAACCATACTGTTATGCATTGTCAAATAAACATGTAGGATGAATCAAAAATTCTAATAGGCAATAGGAAACATATTCTGGCAGACTTCTATAAATGATCAATGAACAAAGCTGAGAGTGCATAAAAATGGCATTGAAATTGTGGGTTTGATAGACACAGGTGCAGACATGAGTATCATTACTCCTGAATCTTGGCATCTGAACTGACCTCTTCAAGAGACAGATGTTCAATTTCTAGGAATTGGAACCCTATCTCAGGTGAAACAAAGCACGAGATGGGTTGAATGCACATGGCCCAAAGGACAGAGAGGAAGGCTGAGGACATATGTGGCTAATATTGTAGTCAATTTATGGAGTGGTGAGCTGCTGCAGCAATGGAATACCCAAATAAATATTCCTGCAGTCCAAGAAACTCATAATTCTGGGAAGGATATTATAAGGTACTATACACAAAGGTCACCAGCCATTCAGGATGTACAACTGTCTTCAGTTAAATACTTGGGTTCCCTCTGTTTCCATAACCAGGCATATGTCTCCCAATCATATCACCACCAGAAGGTATTTACAAATATCCATTTCAGAAATAGCAATGATAGAGAAAGGAAATCTCCAAACCTCAAAACCATGATCATATAACAGTCCCAAGGCTTCCAGAAACCTGTCAGCTGTCATCACTGAATTCTGGAAAGTAGTCCAGCCCACCATATAACCTGTGTCCCAGGGATTGCATAAGTAGGCAATCTGA